>JAZKJV010008238.1:600000-1048449 GCA_037367405.1 Ottelia alismoides | reverse complement strand
TGCGATTATACAGAATTATGAATATTATTACAAAATTATTCAGAGTTATGGGTGTAAAAATCCTTGGTTTTTATCGTGTTGAGGATAAGGGATGGGTTCTCATTCGGTGCCATGAACAAGATCAGCTTGACATACACCCAAATCCAAAAATAAAAATAAAGATACATGTCCTTCTTCGGCTGGACATCACGTTTTTGCCCATCATGGGGCACAAGCTCTTCATGCATTCAGGAACAATTATAAAAATTGCATCGCACATGGTTATCATCGAAGGTATATCTAGTCAGCATTCATCTGCGAGTTTAAACAGCAAAACCACGATACAAATAAGCATTTTATAACTCTGGTAAATGGAATATAATTGAAACAGCGAGCATATCAGACAAGTGGAGAGGCAGCTTAAACTTAAGCAGGGTTTATTCTTAACCCATCGGATCCGTTATAACGCTTACACATGGTTTTTTGGCGGTCTAATTTCGAAAATGGAGGGAGAGGATTGCAACCGTCGGATCGAAGTGACGTGGCGATCTGTGGGGCGCTCGATGGGAATATCGGAGGAGTTGGGGGGTTTGAGCGGTGGAGATGGGGCCCCGCGCGTTTACTGGCGTGGGTCAGAAGCAGGTGAGTTGCCACTGCCTGCGATTCAAAAATTTGAAAGGGCATTGACTCCGAGACAAAAGGTTCACATGCCTTTGCCACTATCTCCCTCCCCATTTCCGGCCAACTGCCAAATCGTGGAGGGGTCCAGTCCCTCGTGTCTCCTTCTGTTTTAGCCTGGATTTTTACTCGAGCGGATTCCGAGCAGAAGGATGCTGTGATATGATCAGAACCGTCCCACGACGATCGGACATCTGTAATCGATGGGTTTTTTTTTTTGCTTTAACGTGTTTTTTGCCCAAATGATCGCAAGCGTTTGATCCTCGTTGGGCGGCTACGATCATCACAGCATTCCCTGTGGAACAACACGTAATATGGAATCGGTAGACAATTTTTGCACAGGCCAAAGATCTATTGCAATGCATATAAATGTGATGGTTTTGACACCTTTGGATTTTTGCTACTGAATAAGTACAGCTTCTAAAAAAGGTTCAAAGAATTATGCACAGCAATGTCATGGTTCCCAGATCTATAGATGTTGTATTTCGAAGAATTGGATTTGCCATTCAAAAGGGATTGACGGCGCAGCTTGTTGCATGTCTCCCATCAATCTCTCTGTAATAGTTTTCATACATATTTATGTTAGCAACTAATTGATATAAATTAGCATCTACTGCAATATGGAGAACGCAACTTGCACATTGTAATAACACAACCCCTGAAACTGTATCATATCTAAAACTCACGAATTGCGTACGTGTTATACATGGCCAAAATGTGGGTCGTGCCGAACAGGCTGAGGTTGTAAAGCCTTTCTCCAAAACCCACCACATCCCATTTTATTTTATTTTTTCATTGATTCTTTTAATGCTATTTAATAAGTATAAATGATTGAGTTTTCAGTTATGTGCCTTCGAGATATTGCAATATCAGTTGTATCTCTTTCTTTTTGGGAATATCAGTTGTTCCCTCGACTTATTGTCATTCTGTCACTTTTGCCCCTCTGTTACTTTGATCGTCACTAAGTTGAACTTAACTGTTGTTTAATCAAACCATGGTGTAGTTAAGAGGGGCGTATTTGGAAGAATATGCCATCCTCCTTCCCCAACTACTCCACCTAAACCTTCTCCTCCTTCTCTGCCCCAGCTCCTCCATTGCCCCATTGATAACTCGGATTTGGCGAGGGTCAAAAGAGTCCACACAAGGCGGGACTACAGTGTCACTGAGCGACCGTCACGAAACCCGAATTAATCAACAATTAACCCACAACAAGTAAATCAAGCAAATGAATGTAAATGTGCGGAGTTAAAATTTATTATAACTCTACAACAAGATGTGTATAGGTGCAAGTATTGTAGAGGTCGAACACAGGGAGCAGAAAGGCTAGATCGGGGCAAAATTGCACAAAAGTGTACTTGTGTGTGAATGTGGTCAACTGTCTACATATGCTAATTTTTTGTGGGTTTTAATTTTATATTTTTTTATTTTTTTATTTTATAATTTTGTATTTGGTTTTTAGTTTTCTGATTTTTATGTTTTCTTTTTATATTTTATATATTTTTTAATTTCTTTTTCAATATTGGAATATAAAAGTAATGTAATAAAAGGGGGAAAGAGATATTTATAAAAATAGATAAAAATATTCAAAAATATGAAAATAAAGTCTTTTTTGTCTTTTATATACTTTTTACTGTTTTTGTGATTTTTGGGTAATTTTTTAGAATGTTTTTGGTATTTTTAATTATCAAAATAAAGCAAACAGTGAATAAAATGCAAGGCTGAAATTAAAATGGAGAAATAAAATAGCAATCAGTAAACAAAAATTCTCCAAATTAATTTTCACTTAAAGATAATAAAACAAAGAAAATTCAGGAAAAGAAAACACTATTTTTGGATTTTTTATGAAATTTTATAAATTTTATGAAGGTTTTTAGAGTTTTGCAATTTTTAGGAGTTTGGTTTTATATTTTTTAATGATTTTTGGTTGGGAGTTAAAACAAACTAAAAGACACAATATATGTTTTTTGGGATTTTTCTGGAATGTTTTTATATTTTTTTAGTGATTTTCTAATGCAAGCAGTGCTGAAAATGACTATTTTTTATTTTTAATAAATATAAAAATGCAATAATTATGAAAAATAAAAATATGGTAGTAAACTACACTGTAGCAGAAGCTTAATGTGATTTTTGGGAGATTTTTTTGGTTTTTATAGACACATGCAGAAATTACTAGAAGCAAAAAGAAACTACATGCAAGCCAGGGGTATTAATGTAATATTAAGAAGTCCAGGGGCTCAAATAAAAATTTCTAGAGAATAAATATATGACTTAAAAAACTGCTGGACTAAATCTTCAAACACAAACCAAAAGCTATCCCCGCAAAACTTCCAGACTCACTTGCGTATGCACGTGCACCTGGCAGGGTACATCCGCAATATCCAACAAAAGTTGAGGGCTTGCGTGCAAATATTCGCACAAATATTACAGCGAACTAAACTTTTTGTGCACCTGACTTAAACGCGGAAGCCCCAAAGGGTAAACACGGCAAAATGTCCACGACGCACGCGACAAGCACGTGCGCCTGGACCAAAACGTAATTACGCACAACTTGGGGGAGCAGCGTACAAATATTACAAAATAGATCCACAGCAGATGAATGTTTAGGCGCTCTTAATTAAATATCAAAAACCGCGGGATATAATGGCAAAATACCCACGGAGGCGAGGGTCCGACGGTTCAGATCCTGCACCTTTGCCAGTGTCGGCCCCAGCTCTGGCGATGACGGTTCGATTGCACGGCAGAGATTAGATCCTTTGGACGGATCTGACGGTCAGCACTGGGGCAGATCGGACGTCAGCTGCTACGCGCGAGGAGAGCCGTGATCCGACGGCAGGGACTGCGGCTGGAAGAACGACGACGAACTCGGTGAACCCGAGTTTCATTCACGCGCGGGAGCCTCTTCCTACCACTATACCCATGCCCAGCAACTTGGTTATACTCCTGGGATTCCTCCGCACCGCCCAGGTTGATCAAATAGGGCCGACGGCCTACGGGTGGCCCTCGGCCTGTCGTCAAGGCTCCAGCCGACCTGGGGGCCTGTTCTTGCAAAAATGACAGCACAGTTGCCTCTCCTGAGACCTGCAAGGAAAAACAAGATCGACAGTAGAGGAATCTCAGGGTGAACGATGGTTGAATGGAGGTGTATGGTGTGGAAAAAGATCGGAGCTCTTGAGCTCCGCGGAGGTGTCGGGTGCGAGATCAACGATAATTGCTTAATCACCCAACTAACTGCACAGATTAAAGGGCTGAAACTAAACACTAACTAATGGGTAAGAAATGGAAGGAAAACACCTCGAGCAGTGGTGAAACTGCGAGATTGGAACCTCACGGCCACTTGGCCGGAGATGGGGGTGGAAGCTGCTCCTTGGCCTCTCCCAAACGCCGCGAACTCAGCCGGAGGCTTCACCTGTCACGCGCGCCAGTCCAGAGCACAAGTCTCAGGGGGTAGGATTGGGCAAAGAAGGTTCAAAGGTTGGAGGAAGTGTTTGGGTCATTTTTGAAAGTTGGACGAGGGGCGATCTTCGAGGACGCGTGGCTCGCGAATCGATGGTCAAAAGTCGCATCTAAGCCTTGGGCGTGTAAGAGATTTGAACAAAGATCGAAAGTCGTGAAGACGACGACCTCAAAAAACGCAAGACCTGTTCTCGAAAAATCCACAAAGATCGGCCAAAACCATTCTGACATGCTGCCAGAGGGTGGTCAGACAGTTGACCCGTGGTCAACTGTCCAGACCTCCTGGTTGGTCCACGTGGACCAACCAGGAAAAAACCTCTAAAATTCATTTAAAAATAGTAAATAATATTATTTTTATTTCGGTTATAAAATAAAAAGTGCTTATAAATTTATGTAGTATTTTATTATTATTTTTAATTATTTTTATGAGGTATATTTTTACAAGTTTGCATTCATACCCTTATGGGTATCTATATCTATGTATTTAAGTATTCTATTATTATTTAGGTATTTTTAGTATTATTATTTTTATTTATGATTTTATAAAATTATAAAATACTTTTATCTACACAAATATTTTTATTTTATTTTTCTGATTTATTTTGTATATTTAATAAAATACAAATGTGTTTTGTATAGGTATATATAAAGGTAATGTATTTGTGTAGTTTATTTTTAAGTATTTTATTTTTGTTTTTATTTAGGTTTTTATTCTTATTTTAATGTACATAATTATTATAAGTAATATTTACAACATTATAAAAATATAAAAATATAAAAATAATGAATAAATAATAAATTGAATATTTTAATATGTACAAGTATACAATAGGGGTCCAAAAGTCAACTTTCAAACCGTCGCTCCGCCAAATGCGAAACCACCGCCATTGGATAGCTTATTTTCTTCTATATACAATTAAAGTGAGTATGCTGCATTTGGAGTTTCCGTTTGTGAGATACGGGTCTGGGAAGTTGGCATTTTGGATTCTTATTCAGACCATAACTTTTTATCTGTACATTATTTTTCTGTGAAATCAATTTTGTATTTTTCTTTATAAAATTATCTACAACTTTTATGTACAAAGTTTCTTTATTTGATGTATAAAAAGTGGAACCAAAAATAGGTCCCAAAATGAATAAAGAATGAATAAAAACTATAGGTTTTTAGACCCTTATCTCCCCCTACTTTCTTCCTTGTCGACCTATTCATCAAGATGCCTAGGTCTCGGGGTTTCGGGTCATAAAATATTTACAATATTTTATTCTTTTTCTTTTCTTTTCTTTATTCTATAATTTTGGCTTTAAAAACCGTATTTTATACAGTATTTACACACCTATGCATGAATGCTAAAATGCGGTAATTAAAGCTATTTGCACGCATTTACTAGGGTTTTTAAGGCCAAAATGATAGAATAAAGATGATGAAACGTGGATTCATCATCCCCCTATACTTGCCTTTGCTAGTCCCTAGCAAACACTTATGCAATAAGTGCATAAAAAGAAAAATAAAGAAAAGAAAAAGAAGAAAGATGGACTAAATTTAATTGTCAAACTTGTCTTCACAAAATCAAAGTTTGGAGCTTAAGTCGGGCCTTTGGAATTTTAGTGCGGGCGGAACCTTAGTAAGAACCGTGTTTGAAATACAACAGTCCTCGAGAATCCCAAAACTCTGTCCAAGTCTCCTCAATAGCCAGGTCAGAAATATCTCAACTCATACGCAAACCCTTACGATTATAAATCTGACTTGTATAGTGTAAGTGATGGTGGCTCTCCCCAACTAGAATGACAAAGCGACTGACTTCTCCAGTACGACAACCCAATGATTCCCCAATCCAATAACTCCATCCTCGAGGAGCGGGGTATTCCCTTCTAAGTTCAAGTGACAACCAGCTCAAGAGGAGGGGGTGAAGAGAAGAATGGACGGTAGCCAGTGTAGCTACCTATCCGAGGATGCAAGACCAGTGTAGTCAAGTCATCCTGCTGCAGGCTCACATATATGACCTTGGAACTCAAGCTTGCTTATTGACTTTACAACATATGTACATACTTTGCAGGCTTTTTATTTTTGTACATGCCTGAACTTTTTTTTTCTTTTTTTTTTTGAAATACTATATACAGCAGCATTTACATAAGGAGCTTTTCCTCTTGAGCCAGTAGACTATCCCTCTTTTGAAGCTTTATCGCAACCCACAACCTCTTGTCTTTAGACTTCCTAATCACTGGACGGGTTGGGGTGCACTTCCCTCCCTAGAAGAGGACAAATGTTTCCACTTGTGTGCGTCTCATACCGGCAAATCCAATCCCTCACCACTCCAACTGAGTTGAGCCATGTGAAAGGTGCAGGTGTCCAAGTTAGGTCATTATCAACAAGAGTCGTGCGTGTGCTCCGAAATACTCTACTTAGGCAGTCAAGAATCCATTGAACCAAGTCCCGTGATCCTCAAAGAATTAAGTCAACTAGACCTGAAGTACCTCAAACCCAGTTCCTATAAGGTTCCTGTTATTAGGTAGATTTTAAGGTCCAATCATGCTCCAATCTCCGGATTTTACTTAGACTTGTTCAACTATCAAACTCAATCCGAAAAATGCAAATGCCATGCAATGCAATGCAGAAAATATTTTTGTGATGCAATTTTCAAAGATTTTGAACTTTTTATGGATTTTGAAAAGATGATGCATGCATTTTTTTGTATTTTCAAAAAGATTTTTCAAATGTTTTTGGATTTTAATTTTTGCAAATGTTTTTGGGAATTTTTGAAAACAAAAAGATTTTGGCTGAAAACAAGGTGAAAACTATGTACATGGAAGTGCTTCTTCATATAAACAAGAAATGGATTTTAAGAATTTACATGGTAAGTGGTCAATTTTATACATATATATAAATATAGTGGATTTTGGTGTGATGTGTATTTTCCTCAAACTTATTTGAAAACAATTTTCACACAATTTTTGAAAACTATAGTCCAAAATAGTTTTTACAAACATTTTACACACATTTGAAAATCATTTTGCAAAGGCTTTCAAAACAGTATATATAGGTTTTCCAAATCATTTTTGCAACCATTTTTCAAACCATTTGCAAATCATTTTTCAAACATTTTATTTCACACAAAGAAAATAAATTTTACAAACCATACAATTTCACACAGGTTGAAAACATGTAACAAAAGATTTTCAAAATAGTTTTCAATAGATGTTCACAAAGATTTTCAAACTATTTTTCAAACATTTTGCAAAAAATATTTTCACCTTATTTATTAATCAGTAAATACAAAAAGAATTTGAGGAATAATCACATCTTTTTATTAAGATTTTTAATGAATTTTAAAGAATTTTTAGCCATATTATTAGGAAAATACGAAAGTACGAGTTATGGCTAAAGTATATACGCAGTATATACGACCCCCCTACACTTAGCTTGAGCTATGTCCTCATAGATCAGAGAGAAAAGAGAAGACATAACTCATACTGAGTATAGGAAAATCTAAAGAATAAATGAATGAATCGATGAGAAGTTGACCGTCCCCCCTATACTTAGGATCAAATAATCCTAAGTATAGCAGACTGTACACAAAGCATGGAGGGTCAAGGGTGGGAATGAACAGATCGTACTCAGATTGTCTCCCCCTATACTTAGGGTAAGATATCCCTAAGTATAGACAAGAAGAGGAGACAATGGAGAGGATCGAAAAGAATGGAGGACACTCGGGGTGTACGCCCCCCTATACTTAGGACAAAGTACGTCCTAAGTATAGAAAACTGTCTACAAGGGCGGCACCTTTTTGATAGATACAGAAGATAGAATAGGAAAAGAAGAAAAGAAGAAAATAAATCAAAAGATGGAAGGATAGATCAGAGGATATACACATCACTCCCCCTATACTTAGGGTAAAAGAAGCCCTAAGTATAGGCGACAACAGGAGTAATGAAACGGAACGAAGAAAGAGCACTCGGCTCATCCACCCCCCTATACTTAGGACAAAGTACGTCCTAAGCAAGGCAGACACGAGAATGGGTGGACGAGTAAAAACGGGAGATAGGAAGATATACCAGAAAGGATATACAACAGAGACGGATGTACAGATGATCAAGAAGGTTGAAAGCGCACCTTCTTGCGGGACCTCGGAGGAATAGATCTAGTGTGGTGCAGGTCGACATCGGGGTCCACAGTGGATGGAATCCGATCAGGGTCGACAGGGTGTAAGTCCTCAGTGGCCCTAGGGTGTGAAGGCACAGACGGATCAGTGAAAGAAGTGCGGCTAGGTCCGGCCTTGGGAGGCTCGCTGATATCAAAGTGGAATGGGACGAACTCTTCATCATCGGAAGTAGTGTACTCAGAGTCGTCCTGCGAGGAGTCATCCAGGTCAAAACCAAAAGGCACGAAGTCATCGGTGGAAGTAGTCGAACTCTGTTCGTCCTCAATAATCTCAACCGGATCATCTTTATCATCAAAAGGCCCGAATTTCTGAAGAAAAGCAACTAAATCAAATTCGGCCTTAGTCTCATCAGTATCTACATGGGCAGGAGCGGACTCATCAGTGGAAGTAATCAGAGCATGTCCGTCCTGTATAGTCTCTACATCTGCCCTCCGCTCAAAGGTGTCAATCGTGTAGATCCCGCGGATGTCATCAACACACCGCCAATCACAGGAAGCGGAAACACCAAGGTCTATGCTTTCCGAGCTTTCCTCCTTGGAGAGGAATTCTCGGGTCTCATCATCGGTCATAAAGAAGGTCTCTCTGATATCCTCATATAGATCATAGTCCTCGGGGTCAACCAAGATAGGTGAAGTCACATCAGATGCAGGTCTCTGGTCGGCAGTAGGTGCGGTGATCAATGCTTCGCTCTCGTCAGCAGGACGGAAGCGAATCTCTCCTGATCCGTAATCAATAACGACCCTTGCAGAGGTGAGGAATGGTCGTCCCAGGATGATTGGAGATGGCTCCCCTGTGGAGGTCTCCATGGGCAATACGACAAAATCAACGTGATAGCTCATGCCCTGAATCGAGATGACGACGTTTTCAAGGATACCCTTCGGCCTCTTTATTGATCCATCAGCAAACTGTATGATCATCCTGGTCTTCTTGAGAGGCCCTAGGTGAAGAGACTGTACCAGCGAGAAGGGTATGATGCTAATCGAAGCACCGCCGTCTAGGAGAGTGTGATCACATGTGTGGTCAGAGATGGTGCAACTAATGAAAGGTGTAGCGGTGTTCTTTTTCCTAGGAATGGGACGATGTGAGATGGCATGGGCAGTGGCCATGGTCAAGATATGACGCTCAGATCTGCTCCTTCGCTTTCTCTTCTTGGGAAGAGGAGCAGACATATGGGTCATGGCCTGCTGAAGTGGGGCACGGATGATCTCATGAATAGTAGCCACCACTTCGGGTTCAGATAGCATTTTTTTGAATTTTTGGACTTCCTCCATACAAGGGAGGGAGTCGGAATCATCATATACACGAGGTATGCCAAGAGCAGTCTGTACAGCGGCATCCTCGGGGTCAAAGGTGGGACCGGGTATGAAAGGCTGTGTGGTCAAAGAATCTGGCAAGTGGTACCTCTCCTCACAGTCCGACTCGATCGTGTGTCTCCCGAAATCTTTTTGTGTTTCTAAAATTTTCTCATTTTTTTGTATTTTGGGCGATTGCAAGCTCTCATGGAAATCCTCGAATGAACCCATATCATCAAATGGTGGAATATCATGGTCGCTCTTATTGGTACTAGTGAGGTGGTCAATCCTCTGTCTCATATGATCCATCATCTGGGTCAAGTGCTCAAGGGTGGACTCCATGGAAGGTGACTCCATCAGCTCAGTCTCGGGTGGATGTGAAGGTGGAGGATAATATACAGGTGGAGGTGGGTGTGGGTAAAAATCCGAGCCCTGATACTGTGGCTGAGGCGGATATGTACAAAAGTCAGGAGCAAAGTCCTCCTGGAAAAAAGGAGGTGGACCGGCTGGAGTGAACGAGTGATCCGCAAAGTCCGGATAGAATACGCTCCAGTCGGCCATCTCGAAACAAAAGAAAATGATCGGGAGAGCACGATGGTCAAGTCAAGAGAGTAGAAAAGAAGGCGCAAGTGCACAGCGGCGATCTAGGACACACACTCAACAATCACAAACAAAAATGAAAATAAATCAAACCCTCAATTCACCTACTCAACTCGGTAGAGACCGTAAAATGCGGTCTTTTAATCTTGTCTGTTTTAGAGTTAGATGAGAAGTCAAAGAATTTCACACACACTTAGGGGGCTTGATGGGATTTGGGCACTAATCCTTAAGGTGTGCGCGAGCAAATAAAAGTGAAGACAATGAGGGGATTACTCGCCCCAATACAAGATTTTCCTTTTGATCGGTTTTAGGGTCAAGTAAAATTAGCAGTCCCAATTTTATTGGTTATCACTTTTTTTGGATTTTTAGTGAGAAATGCACGAGCCTAACGAGGAGTCAATTCCTTTAAGATCCTAGGTTAGCAAAATCAGAGGTAGAGTCAGAAAAGCAATGCAAGCGTCAAATCAATGATGCATGCTAAAGAGAAATGCTCACCTTGCCTCCAGCACTCTACATGCAAGGATGCTCAGCAGAATTGAAACCTATCTATATGCAAATGCAAAAGCCGATGAAATCGCCCTAAGTTCAGAAACTGCTATTAGCGGGAAGCACCACAAGTTGACCGCCAATCCTCAACCCTAGAGTCCGGTCTAGGCTCACCCCTCCTCTGCTCAACAAATTGAGGGTAGGAGAAAGCGCTTTGCGGGGAGAGCTCGCGGCGCGACGGATTGAGGGTGATGATCAACTGTTTAAATTTGACTAAGTCCAAATGATACTATAGGAGCATACAAGGTATTAGGTGTTTGGCCTTAGTCTATCGCAAGCAATCCTAAAAGCTAAGGGCTCAATCATACAAAAGAAATAAAATCGGAAAACAAAACAAAATAAAAGAATGCGAAGAAAACCGTAAAAACCGCGATGAGCCCCCAAGTGAACAATCACTTGGAAATTAGGCTCGAATGTCCAGGTGTTCGGGTGTACCTGTATTATTACAATAAAGGAGTCTCTCTCTCACACAAATTACACAAATAAATGCAATAAAAGAAAATGCAACTAAAATAGAGTGCGGTCTTCAAAAATTCTCTTCTCGTCTCCTTGGTGCTAGGATGGCTAAGACGGCTTCACGTGGGTGCGTAGGCGCCTAGGGTGGAGTGCCTCCCTCGATCCGCGATACCTCGCACAAAGTCAACAAGAGAGGGGGTTAGACCGATCAAGAGATATATCAAAAATAAAGAAAATAAAATAGCGAAAAATAAAAGCCGCAAAATAGACAATCAATCACAAACACAAACAAGACCCGAACTACGCGCTATTGCTCCCCGGCAACGGCGCCATTTGTTTAACCCAAAAATCGGCGGTCTTAAGTTCCTCACAAGGTGAGAACTCAGTCGCTGAATCGACCACGCGGAATTCGGATTAAAACAACAATTAACCCACGACAAATATATCAAGCAATGAAAGTAAATGTGCGGAGTTAAAATTTATTATAACTCTACAACAAGATGTGTATAGTGCAAGTATGTGTAGAGGTCGAACACAGGGAGCAGACAGGTAGAACGGGGCACGAATGCTCAAAAATGTGTGTGAAAGTGATCAAGTGTCTATTATGCTAATTTTTTGTGGGTTTTTAATTTTATATTTTTTTATTTTTTTATTTTATAATTTTGTATTTGGTTTTTAGTTTTCTGATTTTTATGTTTTCTTTCTATATTTTATATTTTTTTAATTTCTTTTTCAATATTGGAATATAAAAGCAATGTAATAAAAGGGGGAAAGAGATATTTATAAAAATAGATAAAAATATTCAAAAATATGAAAATAAAGTCTTTTTGGTCTTTTTATACTTTTTTACTGTTTTTGTGATTTTTGGGTAATTTTTAGAATGTTTTTGGTATTTTTAATTATCAAAATAAAGCAAACAGTGAATAAAATGCAAGGCTGAAACTTAAAATGGAGAAATAAAATAGCAATCAGTAACAAAAATTCTCCAAATTAATTTTCACTTAAAGATAATAAAACAAAGAAAATTCAGGAAAAGAAAACACTATTTTTGGATTTTTTTATGAATTTTATAAATTTTTATGAAGGTTTTTAGAGTTTTGCAATTTTTAGGAGTTTGGTTTTATATTTTTTAATGATTTTTGGCTGGGAGTTAAAACAAACTAAAAGACACAATATATGTTTTTTTGGGATTTTTCTGGAATGTTTTTATATTTTTTTAGTGATTTTCTAATGCAAGCAGTGCTGAAAATGACTATTTTTGATTTTTAATAAATATAAAAATGCAATAATTATGAAAAATAAAAATATGGTAGTAAACTACACTGTAGCAGAAGCTTAATGTGATTTTTGGGAGATTTTTTTGGTTTTTATAGACACATGCAGAAATTACTAGAAGCAAAAAGAAACTACATGCAAGCCAGGGGTATTAATGTAATATTAAGAAGTCCAGGGGCTCAAATGAAAATTTCCAGAGAATAAATATATGACTTAAAAACTTGCTGGACTAAATCTTCAAAACACAAACCACAAAGCTATCCCCGAAAAACTTCCAGACTCACGTGCGTATGCACGTGCAACTGGCAGGGGTACATCCGCAATATCCAACAAAGTTGAGGGCTTGCGTGCAAATATTCACACAAATATTACAACGAACTAAACTTTTTGTGCACCTGACTTAAACGACGAAAGCCCCAAAGGGTAAACACGGCAAAATGTCCACGACGCACGCGACAAGCACGTGCGCCTGGACCAAAACGTAATTACGCACAAACTTGGGGGAGCAGCGTACAAATATTACAAAATAGATCCGCAGCAGATGAATGTTTAGGCGCTCTTAATTAAATTTCAAAAACCGCGGGATATAATGGCAAAATACCCACGGAGGCGAGGGTCGACGGTTCAGATCCTGCACCTTTGCCACGTGTCGGCCCCAGCTCTGGCGATGACGGTTCGATTGCACGGCAGAGATTAGATCCTTTGGACGGATCTGACGGTCAGCACCGGGGGAAGATCGGACGTCAGCTGCTACGCGCGAGGAGAGCCCGTGATCCGACGGCAGGGACTGCGGCTGGAAGAACGACGACGAACTCGGTGAACCCGAGTTTCATTCACGCGCGGGAGCCTCTTCCTACCACTATACCCATGCCCAGCAACTTGGTTATACTCCTGGGATTCCTCCGCACCGCCCAGGTTGATCAAATAGGGCCGACGGCCTACGGGTGGCCCTCGGCCTGTCGTCAAGGCTCCAGCCGACCTGGGGGGTTGTTCTTGCAAAAATGAAGCACAGTTGCCTCTCCTGAGACCTGCAAGGAAAAACAAGATCGACAGTAGAGGGATCTCAGGGTGAACGATGGTTGAATGGAGGTGTATGGTGTGGAAAAAGACGCCGGAGCTCTTGAGCTCCGGCGAGGTGTCGGGTGCGAGATCAACGATAATTGCTTAATCACCCAACTAACTGCACAGATTAAAGGGCTGAAACTAAACACTAACTAATGGGTAAGAAAATGGAAGGAAAACACCTCGAGCAGTGGTGAAACTGCGAGATTGGAACCTCACGGCCACTTGACCGGAGATGGGGGTGGAAGCCGCTCCTTGGCCTCTCCAAACGCCGCGAACTCAGCCGGAGGCTTCGCCTGTCACGCGCGCCAGTCCAGGGCACAAGTCTCAGGGGGTAGGATTGGGCAAAGAGGGTTCAAAGGTTGGAGGAAGTGTTTGGGTCGTTTTTGAAAGTTGGACGAGGGGCGATCTTCGAGGACGCGTGGCTCGCGAATCGATGGTCAAAAGTCGCATCTAAGCCTTGGGCGTGTAAGAGATTTGAACAAAGATCGAAAGTCGTGAAGACGACGATCTCAAAAAACGCAAGACCTGTTCTCGAAAAATCCACAAAGATCGTCCAAAACCATTCTGACATGCTGCCAGAGGGTGGTCAGACAGTTGACCCGTGGTCAACTGTCCAGACCTCCTGGTTGGTCCACGTGGACCAACCAGGAAAAAACCTCTAAAAATTCATTTTAAAATAGTAAATAATATTATTTTATTTCGGTTATAAAATAAAAAGTGCTTATAAATTTATGTAGTATTTTATTATTATTTTTAATTATTTTTATGAGGTGTATTTTTACAAGTTTGCATTCATACCCTTATAGGTATCTATATCTATGTATTTAAGTATTCTATTATTATTTAGGTATTTTTAGTATTATTATTTTTATTTATGATTTTATAAAATTATAAAATACTTTTATCTACACAAATATTTTTATTTTATTTTTCTGATTTATTTTGTATATTTAATAAAATACAAATATGTTTTGTATAGGTATATATAAAGGTAATGTATCTGTGTAGTTTATTTTTAAGTATTTTATTTTTGTTTTTATTTAGGTTTTTATTCTTATTTTAATGTACATAATTATTATAAGTAATATTTACAACATTGTAAAAATATAAAAATATAAAAATATAAAAATAATGAATAAATAATAAATTGAATATTTTAATATGTACAAGTATACAATAGGGGTCCAAAAGTCAACTTTCAAACCGTCGCTCCGCCAAATGCGAAACCACCGCCATTGGATAGCTTATTTTCTTCTATATACAATTAAAGGTGAGTATGCTGCATTTGGAGTTTCCGTTTGTGAGATACGGGTCTGGGAAGTTGGCATTTTGGATTCTTATTCTGACCATAACTTTTTATCTGTACATTATTTTTCTGTGAAATCAATTTTGTATTTTTCTTTATAAAATTATCTACAACTTTTATGTACAAAGTTTCTTTATTTGATGTATAAAAAGTGGAACCAAAAATAGGTCCCAAAATGAATAAAGAATGAATAAAAACTATAGGTTTTTAGACCCTTATCTCCCCCTACTTTCTTCCTTGTCGACCTATTCATCAAGATGCCTAGGTCTCGGGGTTTCGGGTCATAAAATATTTACAATATTTTATTCTTTTTCTTTTCTTTTCTTTATTCTATAATTTTGGCTTTAAAAATCGTATTTTATACAGTATTTACACACCTATGCATGAATGCTAAAATGCGTTAATTAAAGCTATTTACACGCATTTACTAGGGTTTTTAAGGCCAAAATGATAGAATAAAGATGATGAAACGTGGATTCATCACCCATGTTCCTCCATTGCCCCCTCCTTTGTCGCCACTGCACAACCATCTTCGACAAGGTCGGCCAGCTCACGGCACTGTGTAATTGCACCTGTAGAAGATGCCAAGAACGATCTGTTGACACTCATTGCACAAGTAATTACCGGTAGCAAACTGGCACCTTGATCTGGGTGCATGATAACGAGCATTTTGCGAGGGTCAAAATACGCCCCGCACACAAGGCGAGGACGATAGTGTCGCTGAGGCGACCGCTCACAAAACACTAGTTGATCAGAAATTAACCCACATCAAAGAATAAACCAATTAGGTCCCAAAACTGTGAATTAACATTTATTAACTCTACCATAAAATGCATAGTGTATAAGCATGTAGAGGTCGAACCACAGAGAGCAATAAAAATTGGGTAGCCTATGGTGTTCATGTACATCCAGGTCATCCTTGAATGAATCCTATTTTTGCGGATTTTTTGGGGGTTTTATATATTTTTTATTTTATTTTTGTTTTTATATATTTTATTTTATTTTTTGTATTTTATATTTTTTGTTTTCTTTTTATATTATTTATATAATATAGATATATATACATATACATATAAAGATATATATATATATATATATATATAAGAAGAGAGAGAAATATAATATATGGATATATATACATATTTTTATAAGGGGTTGGGGAGCCTGCACCGGGGGGTGTAGGTAAGTTCCTGCACCCGGCCATTTTCCCCATTATTTTTAGTTTTTTTTAAAAGAAATCTTTGGGGGATATACTTAATATAGTTAGTGGAATATGTGATTCAAGTTTCATACAAAACAAACACTCCTAACATGTTCATCTAAAAGGGGTCAATTTCAGCAATTCTGAGACCGTTAAAATTTGATACTCTTGATGGAGATGATAGAAGCCTCGAATTAAGTTGAAATTGGAATGACAACATGGTGATACATTGTGATCTAAATCCCCCAAGGTTCCATTTCAAAAAAATCAAAAAAATAATGAAAAATATGGCCGGGTGTAGGTAATTTCCTGCACCCGCCGGTGTAGGATCCCTTTTCCCTTTTTATAAATACTCAATATATATATTAGATATAATATATATATTTTTTCTGTTAATTTTCTGAAATATTTCTAATTTTTATGTATTTGTAATTACAAAAAAGTCCCTAATATGGGACTACTTAATAGGTCGACACTAATTTGGGTTTTAAAAATATAAAATAGGTTCAAAAATTACCCAAATTAATTTTAATAAGTAAATATTAATATCTAGATAATTATACCACAGGAAAATACGTTTTGACATTTTTGTTGCATTTTTATATTTTTTGTTTAATTTTAAAGTTTTCTAATTTTTTATTTTTCTTTTTCTTGTTTTTAGGGTTTTTCACTTTTTGGACTCATTAACTATATAAATATATCCTATATAATTTTTTTGTAATTTTCCAAAAACATTATATATTTTTTTATTTTCTCATTTAAACAGTGCAAAATTAGCTCCTTTTTTATTTTTAATAAATGGATAAAATGCTCAAAAATACCAAACAAAAATACAGCTTGCATCTACAAGGTACAAGGCATCTACCCTAATTTTTGTGAATTTTACGAGCTAGCTAGGCATTTTTAATAAATACATGAAGCAAGTAAAAATAAATCAGCCTGGCAGGGGCATAAATGCAATAAAAATAAACATCAGGGGGCACCGTGCAATTTAGCCAACTGAAATAAACATTTATTTAATGTTTTTGAACTATTTCACAATATACAAAAAGCGACAGGGTTACATTGCAAATTTCACGCGCCTTACGTGGGACTGCACGTGAGGCGCAGAGGGACCAAAATGTAATTCTATAAAGTACAGGGTCTCATTGCAAAATAACCTAATTATTTACAATGTTATATTTAATTTACACGATTAAATAATAAATACAAAAAATGCGAGGGGGCTCAGAGTAAATTACCCCCACGTGCGCGCTGATGGACGGAGATGATGATTCCACTTATCCGCGTGTCGCTTATCCCGCGGCTGGTATCGGTTTGTTGATGGACGCTTGAGATTAGATCGGCTGCGCTGATCTGACGGTCGAGCATCGCTCCATCTGACGGTTGTGCCTCGAACTGGGGACTTCACCATGATCGGACGGCTATGGAGTCGCCTGGAAGGGCAGGGAAGAAGCTCGCGTGAAGCGAGCTTCGATCTTGAATTGTGGGCTCCTCCGGGCTTCTCCGTCGCATTCGAGATGCTCCTTACGTTACTGGAAGGTCCCCGCGTCGAACGACGGTCTTCACTTGGCTCCTAGAGGTCTGAGGTGTTCAGGTGAGGTCGGAGAAGGTTTGGACCTCCAGGAACCTCTTCCTGGATTCAGTAGAGTCCCAGAGGGCTCGTTTCAACGTGGTACCTGCACAGGAAGAACAAGGGGCTCGAGGGATTTCTCCTCGACCCTGGGTTTCGAAGCTGGGATGCAAGGTGGGGTGAGGCGGAGGAGCTCCGACGAACGGCGGAGGTGGAGCTCCGATTTGCGAAGACAGAGGGTCTGCAGTTGAACAAAGGTGGTCGAGAGATGGAGAAGGCGATGAGGAGTGAGATGGATGCGGAATGGCGATCGGAAACTGTCGAAAGCACTGTGGAGAAGTCGCCGGAGCCGAGCTCCGACGAACTTCGATTAAGCTAAACTAGGCTATTCTACTGATCTAAAGACGAAATAAATGACAACAATGAAATGTAGACATGAAAAGCTACCAAAATAATGTAAAGGAACAACTCTTATACCTGGGGGCCTCCAGGGAGCAGGACGGACGCTGAAGCTCCGCCGCGACAAAATCTCTTCCTCCTCCGACCGATTCACGGTGCTAGGGAGCGCCTCTTGTCACAAGGGCTCGTCCAGGACCCGATTCAAGGCGTTTGGGGGAAGTAAAGTTGGCCAAATTCGACCAAGGAAGAGGAGATACTTATTTATAAACATCCCTGGGCACCCTTATTGACCGGTGATTATGGATTGATCTAGTGTACTTACAAATGATCTAATGAGTTGGCGTGATTGTACAATGGATGGCGGACATATCTTGTGAAGAAATCGAGTGCAATCGGTGGACGAGACGTCCGCGACAAATGCCAGAAAATCGAGGATTCGCCAGGTTTGGCGGGTCTGAGATGCGGATGGGACAGTTGACCAGAGGTCAACGGTCCGCCGCCCCTGATTGGTCCACGTAGGACACTACAGGACAAAATAGGGGGATTTATTTGAAAATGATTAATTTAATATATTAAACGATTTTATTATTTTTCGAGTATAAAATAAAAATGTTTATTATTTAATGTAGTATTTATTCATAATTTTTATTTATTTTTTTGATGTATTTTATTATAGGTTATTTTAATAATGTATTTTTAAGTGTATTTACATGTATTTTGTGTATTTTATTTTTATTTTGTATATTTTATTTTATTATTTAAATTTCTTATTTTATAAATTTATTTATAACTTATTTTTGTGAGTGTAAATATATTTTTATTTAATTTTTATGAGTTTATTTACATATTTAAATAAATAGGTGTATGTAGTATGAAGGTATACTTATAGGTATTTTACCTATATTTTATATATTTTTTATTTATTTAATGAATTTTATTGTATTTTATTTTGGATTTGTATTTTTAATAAATTATATGTAATGTTTACAATATTGTAAAAATATGAAAGAATTATTAAAGAATGAATTTCCTTTTTATTTCTGTACATAGGTAATATAGGTATTCTTGGTCTATGTATCCCATAGACTTATTTTATTTTATGAATTCTTTTTGGTTTTATTTTAATTTCAATTTGTACATGTATGATATATATTATTTACAAATTTCTAAAAATATAAGTTTGTAAAAATAAGGAATAATGAATAAAATGAATATTTTAATCGGGCAGACTATACAATGAAGGCCAAAAACCTAACTTTCACAGATGAACTCCAAAAATTATGAAATCAATTTTATTAAATAGCTCTTGAAATGTTATATACAATTAAAGGTGTTTTGGTGGATTTTGAGTTTTTATTTACAAGATATGGGTCTGTGAAGTTGAGATTATGGCTTTTTATTCTATGTGTAGAATGTACACTGTGTATCATTTTTGTACAAACTCAATTTTGTATTTTTATTTACATTATTATCTACAACTTTCATGTACAAAGTTTCTTTATTTGATGAATAAATAAATATATACAAAATAGGTGTCAAAAATGCAGAAATGAATGAAGAATTTATTGTATTATTGGCCCTTATCTCCCCCTACTTTATTCTATGTCGACCAATTCCATTCTGGCCTTGGTCTCGGTATTTGGGTAATAAAATATTTGCAATATTTTATTCTTTTTTCTTTTCTTCTCTTTATTCTATACTTTTGGCATTAAAAATCTTATTTTATGTACAATAAGTACAATAAATAATGAATGTTATTATGGATAAATTGATGCCATTTACAAGCATTTGCTGGGATTTTTAAGGCTGAAATGACAGAATAAAGGTGATGAAATGGAGATTCATCAGTGCAACACAATGCACATAACTTCCTCGTCCGCTTGAAGGGGTGTCGGAGATGGCGAGGGAAGAGGAGGTATCATAAGCAGTATGCGCATAACATGTGGAGGCCGAAGTCGTAATTATCGCAGCAACGGTACCGCGTGTCGGTGGAGGTGGAAGAGCATGTGTCGTAGGTGAATGTGGTGGTCTTGTGGAGGTGGATGAGGAAGAGGAGAATGAGAGGGAGGCTGGAAGCAGAGGAGAGGAGGGTGGGGAGGCTGGGTGTTGAGGAGTGGAGAGGGCAGATGGGGGAGGTTGGGGTATATGAGATGAGGGAGCAGGGGAGTTGGGAGTCCTCGTTGCACGCAATCTCAAGCGCCTCCTTCATGACGGTGGTAGAGGAGAGGAGATGGAGGAGGTTGGGGCAGCAACAACGGAGGAGGAGGTTGGAAGTAGTCGAGTGAGAGGGGAGGGGGAGGAGGGGAGGATGGATCTGAGTGGCGACAGACGTGCTCCAACTTGGAGAAGGGGTCAGAGATGAAGGAGGGGTAGGGAGGAAGTCCTGAAGATAGGGGGAGGGAGGGGAGGGGAGGGGGAGGAGGGGGCTGAGGGGGGAGGGGTGACAGAGAAGGAGGGTGAGGGTATGGGGAGGAGGAGGACGGCTTGGAGGGGAGGGAGGAAGTGCTCGGCCTGGGAAGAAGGAGGAGAGGAGGGAGGAGGGAGAGGGTGAGGAGGATCGGGAAAGACCTCTCTGTCATTTTTTTAATTTAATTTCGCTTGTATCCACAAAGTTAACGTCCATTTGCATTGGGGATGGACGATAACTAATCCGAATGACACAAGTGATAGAACGGCAAGAAGTCGAAGACACAACTGATATTCCCAAAAGGGGAGGGGCATAACTTATATTGCAATATCCCGTAGAGGCACAACTGATAAAAACTTATGATTTTATTACCATCATTTATAGTTTAGGGTTTTTATTAGTTGTGCCCCTCTGAGATATTCTAATATCAGATATGCCCCTCCCTTTTTGGGAATATCAATCGTGACCCCGACTTCTTATCGTTTTATCACTTGTGCCCTCTGTTAGTTTAACCGTCAATGAGTTTGACTTAATCATGGTTTTTTCAAATCATGACGCAGTTAAGATGGGTATAATTGCCCAGACTTCTTCTTCATCTTCTTTCTCCTCCGTTATTTCTTCTTTCTTTCTCTTCACAAATTCTCTCTCTTAGTTACACCATCATGCATCCATCAAATCTCTAAATTTTTTGTGTTTTCACAGATATATCACTCATTACGGATCAAACATTGAATTTTATCGAATTTTTCGATGAATTTTCACGAATCAATTAGTCAAAAATTTATCTTAACTTAACAAATAATGAAATCCCTCCAATTTCAGCCCTTCCTCTCTAGGTTATTTTACAAGTGCAACAGAGGGGAGGAGCTCGGCGGATTGGGCCGGAGGGGCTGGATTGGGAGGAGGTGGTGGTCAGTGGAGGAAAGGTGGCGTGATGGGGAGGAGGGGCAGAGGAGGAGGACGGAAGAGACGGGGGAAGGGGGCGCGGGGGCAGCCGGTGTCACGACCCCGTTTCCCGGGCCGTCGGATCCTCCCATATCCGGATCTGGTTACTCAGCAATAATTTATTCAGCGATCACAACTAACATTCAGAAATAGACTGCAAATAAAAATACTCGGAAGAAAGTATTTCTCTACTTTTCCATTCACAAAATAAAGTTCAGATGATACACTGTCCCACTATAACCATTTACATGTACATCAGCTTGAAAGAAAAATATACAAAAGATTACTAACTACCTTAAAAAGTAAAGCTACTGTGGCTGGCTAGATGTCTAGTATGTAAGCTGGATGAATTTTTAAAGTCCTTGTGATGGCTCATCGATACATGTTGGGTTTTCCATAAATCATAGGATAAAATTAGCGAATACTAAGTAACGAAGAAGAGAAAAGCAAACAAATTGTGATATCACACAAAAATTTCATTCATTCTCTTTAATTTAAGTCCTATTCCTTTCTATTCCACATCAGGGATTAGTCCAGGGGAACCCCACCATTCTTGGACTCCGAAGTTGTGGACACTTCGGGATTGGAGATTGTGTTGATCTTGGTAAGCTTATGCCGCCGCACGTCACCTCAACCAATCCTCCAATACTACCCTGACAATTTCCTTTTCTTTTATTAAACAGGGTCTCAACCCTCAGTCTGGAAAATCAAATGGGCACACCGTCCTCGAGGACTCGGTTGCTTAAAACCTCAGGCTAACATTTAATCATATAACCTAGCGGTTTTAAATACATGTTATCGTGATCCAGCCGCTATTGAACCACCCGTGCCTCCACATGACACGACCACATCTTCCGTCATTCCAACCTGAATATATTGGCTCCCGGTACCACGTGTTGCAAAAACATTCATTCCGTGCGCACTTATCATAACAGGGCAACCGTGTACCACCTAGGTAGGGAAACGTCAATACGGGTTCCTTCCGACAAACCTACAGGTTGCATGCCCGACCTGTAGTTCTACTCCAAGTCATCCTTAACGTGACACATGATCCTTTTCATGATTCAACTCAAACCACATCAATTCACATGATGCAATTCTTTTGTTAAGTCTTCGATTTGCATAATCAACAATACTTAGTATAGACTCACATATATATTATTCATATGCATATATACTCATATTTATGCCTATTTTAACTCCCAAACCATAACTTTCAAAGCCACCGCATCGATTTGATGCTTAAACCTTATTTTAGTAGGAATCACAAAGCAACCGTTCTGACTTTATCAAGAATAGCCAAAATTAGGGTTCTTTATAGCACAAAACATAAAATCAAGAATTTCAATAATCTCGTTTGAAAACCCAACAGCAAAAGGAAGGATTTCGTTACCTAATCGAGCTCTCTCCCGCGTATGCAGTGCTTTATCGTGTTTCGTTTTTAGAAAGGCTATTTTAAGTCTCCTGAAAAGATCGGATTTCATTTTCGTATCAAAACGCTAAGAACATGTCAAGAACGCGAAGAACAAACGAAAAACGCGAAGAACGCGAAGAACACGAAGAACACGAAGAATGCCAAGAACATATTTTCTCTTAAAATTTTGGCAGAGTTTCCCCTTATGGGGACATATTTCTCGGAAAATTTCGGCAGAGTTTCCCCTTATATCGGGACATATTTCTCGGAAAATTTCGGCAGAGTTTCCCCTTATATCGGGACATATTTCAAAATAAAAACGAAAAGAGTTTCCTCTATAAAATCAATCGAGAGGAAAATAACAACGAAACTGAAAGAATATACTTCAAACAACAAGTGATGAAGAATCGGTAGACACCACGCATCTTAGGTGAGTGAACGTGTGACGAATCACAAGGTCACTGACGTGCATAGCCGCCCGCACCTAAGTAGGGTATTACACAGATTTCTCCATCAAAATAACTATAAAAGAATAATAGAAAGAATAGAAACATAAACAATGGAGAATCGGTAGACACTATGCGTCTTAGATGAGTGAACGTGTGATGAATCACAGGGTCACTGATGTGCATAGCCGCCCGCACCTAAGTAGGGTGTTACACAGATTTCTCCTCGAACCAAAATAAGAAAATGAATCGGAAAGAAATATGAATCAAAAAACAAAACTTGGAACAAGAGTATGAATTGAAAGCCTAGCTTATGAAGCAACTAAGTAAGGATCATACCTTTCTCCTACTCGTTCTCCCGGCAGCGCTTCGCTAGCGCTCCTTCCTCGCCTCCCACTCCTCCTCCCGACCTCTCGACCCTAGCCCTTGGGGTGGTGGTGGTAGTAGAAGTCGTAGAGAATGAATGGGTAGGGGGGTCTATTTATAGGCTCCAGAAAACCACTAACAATGGTTAGAAAATCATGGTTTAGGCCTTAACGATGGTTTAGCAGCCCATGGTTTTGGCCCATGGTTTTGGCCAAAACCTATCCCAAACATGGGGTTTAAGTTAGAACATTCCATAGGATTCTGGATTCGCTACTAACGCTTAATTAACACTAATCATGATTAACTTTCACTAATCGTGATTTAACTTTCGCAGCTTACGCTTATCCTTTGCTAACTATTGATTAGTGTTTGCTAATGATCATTAGCAGTTTTTAATCGATCATTAGTTTCTTTAATCATGTTTAATTAGTCTTAATGACAGTTATTATGGGTTAATGACATCTTAGCCTTCCTTACTTCTCTTTCTTCAGAAATTCATAACAAATCGAAACGAAGTCCGATTCACACGAAACAAATTTCGTTGGTTTTCTCTTGACGAGCCGGATCTTATATATAGGATCCGAGAAATGCCAAGTTCAAGGCTTTACAGCCGGGGGCAGGGGGTGACCTGGGCACAGGGGGAGGAGGCAGGGCAGGGGAGGCGTAGGGGGAGGGGGAGGCGCAGGGACAACGAGGACAAGGGGAGGCACAAGGGTAGTGGGAGGCGTGGGGGCAGCGAGGACAGGGGGAGGCACAGGGGGAGGGGGAGGCGCGAGGGCGGTAGGGATAGGGGGAGGGGGAGGCGCAGTGGCGGCGAGGGCAGAGGGAGGTGCAAGGGGAGGTGGAGGCACGGCGGCGGCGGGAGCATGGGAATGCATAGGTTGAGGGGGAGGCGCAGGGGCAGCGCAGGGGGATGGGGAGGCACGGGGTGGCATGGGCAGGGGAGAAGGTCGGGGCAGGGTGGCCGACCTGGGGTGGGGGTGGAGGCTCGGGCAGGGGGAGACGCATGGGCGGCAGGGGGAAGAGAGCAGAGGAGGCGGCGCGATGGCGGGGGAAGGAGCTCAAAGCAGAGGGTGCACCTGGGGGCGAGGGAGGAGACGGTAGAGGAGCAGGAGGTTGGGGAGGAGGAAGAGAAGGGGAAGAAGAGGAAGAGGATGGGGAAGGAGGAAGAAAGGATGATAAAATTACTTTTTCAACCTTTGTTTTTAATTAATTCTCGTTATGTCCCAAAGTTAATGATTGTTTGCATTGGGAATGAATGGCAACTAACCTGAGGGGCACAAGTGATAGAAAGGGAAGAAGTTTGGGGACACAACTGATATCCCTAAAAAGGGAGGGACATAACTGAAATTGCAATATCTCAGAGGGCACAACTGATAAAAACCCTACATTTTATATAACTAATATAAGTAGTTTATATGTTGATTGATACATAGACTATTATATTCAATACAAAACTAGTATCGCATATGAAATTTTGAAGTATATCATATTAATATGTCTTATGAAGCTTATATATATTGTTTTTTGCCGGTTGGGCCGACCCATACCTTAATTCTCCTAGCTCAAGTCGACCGCTGAACAAGCTAGGCAAACGGGCCCCCGGTCCATTGACCATGTCTAATGTGATTATAAGTGGTGGAGATTAGTACTTGACAACTTAGGCTTATGCTTTTTAGATAGCTGTCAAGAGGTCCCTTTTGGCTCGAACACAAGAAGTTGTCAAAGCCAATTGTCTTCCATAAAAGACGTAAAACCTAAGCTTAAGACGTCACACACATGAACCAGAACATGAGCGATCATTGTTTCTTATGATCGATTACACATGATGAATAAAATAAATTATATCTTGAGATTTTCTCTCTTACGTTGAATTTTCTTTATTACAGTAATAGTTATTCCTTCTACTTATACTGCTTCCCCCTATCTCGCCGTCTTAATCAGTGATTGCTATTTACCCTCCTTTAATACCGCTTATTCA
Organism: Ottelia alismoides; assembly: GCA_037367405.1. Classification (NCBI taxonomy): domain Eukaryota; kingdom Viridiplantae; phylum Streptophyta; class Magnoliopsida; order Alismatales; family Hydrocharitaceae; genus Ottelia; species Ottelia alismoides. The sequence continues at coordinate 1,022,910 of JAZKJV010008238.1, read as the reverse complement.
ATAACAACCATCACTTGAATAATAACTTGATAACTATAACTTGATCCACATTTACAAGAACATCAAAAAAAAAAGAGAATAAGAATAGTTCGCTCTGTGCCCGCCATGCAGCCGGGAGTGTTAGATGGCAGATATCGCCCATGGGTAAACGTAGGACTGAGGTCCCTACTCACCTCATATATGCGGTCGATCTTCTTCTATCCAGCAAAGGTACCACTCGTTCTCTCATGGTAATCAAGGACATCCTTAGTGAGTTTCACTTGATTTCAGGCCTTCAAATGAACACTCGAAAAAGCAAAGTAATTCGTCCGAAGTATTATTCGGATTGCTTCAGCTCTACCCTCCGCATTGGTATCCTTAGTCACTGCCTTCCGACTACTTATCTGGGTATACCCCTGACCTCTTCCTCTCAGGGAAAAATCATTTGTAGGACGCTTGAGGATCGTGTTACTGCTCTACTTGAAGGTTGGAAAGCTGTGACTCTTTCCATGGCCGGTCGCACCCAACTGCTATCTTCGGTGATTGGCGGCATGCTCCTTTACTGGACCGCGGGCACCATCATACCACGCAATGCGGCAAAAAGGATTGATATGATATGTGCAAACTTCTTGTGGGGAAAAAAGCATGATATTGCTTGGAGTACAATTTGCCTTCCTAAGAGTGAGGGGGCTCTCGGTTTACGCTCGGTCGGTTCGATGATGGATGCTATGATTGCCTCTTGGACTTGGAGGCTACTGTCCTCCAAGGTCTCCATCTGGGCGGATTTCATGAGAAATAAATATCTTACATTGGGCTCATTTTGGGAAATCCAACACTCCCCCTCACATAATCGATCATGGAAAGCTATCCTTGATGGGAGAGAGTCAATCCGTGCGGCCATCACCATGGACTCCCCACCTTACATCTGGACTCTTAATGGCAAGGGTTTCTCTTTCTCTAGTGCTTATGATCTTGTTCGGAATAGGGCGGAGGCCCTGGAGTGGCCCTCCGTGGTTTGGGGAAAAGCTATTCCCCCAAAGTTCTCCCTAACAACATATAGACTGGCCCGGCAGCGCCTGCCCACCACTGATATGCTCGCCAAGTATAAAATATGCGACTCCATGCCCTGCTATCTTTGCCTCTGCGATCTGGAGACTAACGGACACATCTTCTTTGAATGTACCTTCGCCAATAATATTTGGAAAGTCTCCTGCCAGCTATTATGCCTGCCTCCACCGGTCAATACGAATGTGCTCGACACTCTTCATTGGATTTCTCGTTGGCACGATATCGAGGTTCGTAAGAGACTGGGCACTGCCCTCGCCGCACCGGTTCACAGTATTTGGGAAGAAAGGAACCACAAATGGACCAAACGTGCATCAATGCCCGCTGAAAGTATTATCAATACTATCATACAATACTGCCGAGCCCTTTTGTAATGTGGTCTTTGAGTTTTTGTTGATCTCAAACCCTTTACATCCCAATAGCACTAGTCTATAATTATTTTGTCTTCCTCTTTTTTGGGACCTGTAATCGGGGCTGACTGCCTCCCTTTTGTAAAAGTTTATAGTTACAGGAAATATACATCTTACTTACCCAAAAAAAAGAGAGGATAAGATAACATATAATAAAAGAATGATAATAGGTGATATACCTTTTTGCTCATTCTTCCGCATCATAATTTCACCCTCCATATTTTCCAAATATCACAATCTACCCCCTAGTTCTGCTGGTGTTAATTGCTCGAACAGACCCGAACAAAATTATATTTGAACTTCCTACACCTCGGATGTTGGTTTTCTTTTTCCTTTTATAAATATATTTTTTGTATGAGCACAGAAAATAAAACTAGTTGATAAAGTTCTCGAATTGATTTGTATGCTTTTGTGTACAACGAACTTAACAAATACTTGACAATAAAAACCCACCAAATATCTTGATATTTTTATCTATTATGTATCTGTGTGGTGTATGTGTTTTCATTGTTAATTTATCATTTGATGTATTTTAGGGGTTCTTGTAAGTTAAATACATCACGATGTATTTATAGGTGTTTTACACTTAATTTTATCACAATTTTAGTGTGTTAATATGATGAACTATGCACTTGTCAAATAAAAAAATTCAGTGAACTTAAATTATATTGCATTAATTAAAAAATCACTAGATTATTTGAAATTTCAACCAACTAATTTCTCTTTAATTGACCGGTTCATTTTTAGGTTGACTATATTATTCACATTTCAGTGATTTTCATGTTAATTTTTTTAAGATTGTTAATATGATTATAAAATGTTTTTTACGTTAATTTTTTTATTTGAATGTGGCCAAAAAATATTATAACAAAGAAATTATGGGATCCTTACAACTGATTCCAACCTAGGAATACATGGATATAGCAGGGGGTATGTCAGGTTATTCCAAGATAATCTGACAACCAAACGAGTCCTAATTGTGTAGGTTCCTTTTCAAGAGAAGAAAAAATCCAGGAAAAGAGATTGCACTGGAGGCATACTACCCCTACCCTCGTTGAAGTAGCATGAATAGTGGAAGATTCTCTGAGTAAAGAGCATAGGGTGGATCCTTGAATTTTTCTTACAAGGTTGTGTGGGGACGAGGGGAGGGGATTTGAACCATGATCCTTTAAATGGAAGATTTTTCAGCATCACGCTCGAGATTACACGGTAAATAAAGCGTTTGCCTCTCCATATGCCGCATGGGCTCATTATTCCATCGCCAATTCTCCGCGCTTTGTATGATGTATTATGCTTTGTTGCCATTGAATGCAGGTCTTAACCTGCAAGACGAGTAATGAGATTTTGAAGCTTCTAATATACATGTCTCATTTGCCTAGTTTTTACAACTAAATATATTTGAATACATTCCCAGGTTTGAGTTTTTGAATCATATATAATTTCAATCTTTTCTTTTTAAAATATGGTGAATTATAGATAAAAAAATATGTAAAAATTCGCTTGTAAGATTGGCTTATTGGTTACAATCAAGTATCGAAAGATATCATAATCATGTGTAGATAGTGCATTGTATTGAACTAAATAGTGAGAAATGAACGACAATCAGAGAGAAAAGATAGACGAAAGTACTCAAATTTTGCATAAAATCGTTGGCATTAAAGTTTCAGTGCGTTTTGTATAGACACACATCGATTTGTGTGTAGCCAAATATGTTACAGGATTACTTTGAATATATTGCATTTAAGTATTTTTCAAAATATGGAAGAAAAACTGAGCTAACTAGTCCAATAAAACAATAAAAGGTAAAGAGCAACTTCAATAAGTATCTTCTATCAATTGATTCATAGTAACATCCAATAGTTAACATGCATTTGATCTGATTCGTAGGCAAGTAAAAAGATTAGATCACTTGTTAAACAAGTATCAAACACTTGTTATTGTACTCAATCTGCTTAAGAAACCAAGCATGTGCATTTGTATAAAAACTCGCGAGCGAGGCCAGTGTATCATGGTATGGCATTGGAAACAAGTTCATTCATTACACTTTCACTCTATCTTTATTCATAAAACGTCATTGACAATACTATGACTGCTATGCACAAAAAGTAATGTAGAGTCGTGTTCCTATTGCATCCAACACTTGAATGTACTAAAAAAAAACCTTATTGGTTAGTATGCATGATTGATTGGCTATTCTTGAACTTATTTCCACATTAAGGGAGCATAAGTACGGTTATAAGATATTGTTTTTCATTTCGAGGACATGTAGGACAACTGAGCAAGCAATCCTTGTTAGACGAAGAAAACACACGTGAAAAGTGCATGTGTGTGATTGTGTTTGGTGTTGGGCCCCTGCAGGATGTCCCGATCTCCTTTTCCTCCTCCTTAAAGGTTTGAGTAAATCCGTCATTTCTTCTATACAAAGTCTTGCGGGTTCATAAGTCTCTCGTGGGTTATTATCTTTATATTAGTCTATGTGCTCTTACTTCGTAACCTTAACAACTCGTCAGACCACTACATAGCATTTCTCGATATCTCTTTGTTCCCCGTATAGAAGATTAGCTTAGATCTTAACCCAAATTTAAGTGATTTGGCTTCGAAATATACCTCGTGAATTGAGGATGTGTGTTCTCCTACATCTAAGCTCGTGTCTCCACTTCTTTTTATTATATTTACGTTGACTTGTTTTCGAGATTCTTAGCAAATATGATCTTGAACCTTAGAATGCCATTCGGAGTTTTGAGAAACCATGGAGTTCATGAAGCAATCTATGTCACTCCTTGTTTACCAAATTCTACTTCACAATCAACTTCACTAGCTTGCTAAAATATGTCGTTCGCCAAGGTTATGTGTTGTATCCACAAAGTTCGAGCAAGGGGCACAACATTTAAAGTATATCATTGTTTAATCAAAATAATGCATTCTTCTAATGCAAAAGCATGTTCATAAGAGGAAAGATCGAATAAAAAACATCTTATACATATTCAAAAGCTGGATTTTCTCCCAAGAACCTGCCACGTGGATGCCCCATCGTTGTTTCTTCGAGCGTTCTCTCTTGTGTTGCGTTTGGTTGCAGGTTGAGTTGATGTGCACCGGCGTACCCCTCCTCCCAACCCTCCCAATCCTCCTCACAATCTATTGTTCACAGAGTTACTCCAATCCAACCCAACCCAGCAGCCAAACGCAGTCTTGACGAGCGGGGAGTTTGGAGGAGATCACGTGGAGCACGTGTTTCGTCCAGTTCTCCGTACGGACTTGACTGTCTACTGACACATCATTACATTTTTCATAATTATATATCTACTTAACGCACCTAATGAATGATCCAAGTACTCCCTTTTATTATTAAATAAAGATAAAAAGGCGTTGGACCTTCTTGTAATATATGGGGGGTATGTGCGCAAAACATGCCAAAGAAGATGCCCCTTTGTTGTGCACATCTCACGTGGCATGTGACTATTGGCACACATGCATAAATATTTGTGCAAGAAACATTGACTATTGTTGCAAGTTCATTTTAAGTTGGATTTGTGCGAGTTGAGCTCCAGTTGATCAAATGATGTCCAGTTGAAATGGAATTTTGATCATAATTTCATACAATCTACTCTTAGTATTGGATAAGTAGTATCTAAGAATGTAGAAGGAAAGAAAAAAAAATGGGGTCTCGCTTAGAAAGTCATGTAGTTCCACACTTACTTGTTAGACATGTGAGCATCCGGTGAACCATTTCTACAATAAATTGATATTTCAATCTTTTGATATATCAACAAAGATTTTCGATTTATTTCACTCGTTGTTTGAGATAAAATGAATGGGTGCACTTACAAGATCCCTTAGTACAATTAAAATTATGTACTATGCCATCTCAATAATCAGACAATTGTTGATTCAATGATTGAATCATAGAGGTTGGTGCTTGGATGATATCTAAAGAGTTATATTGGGGACACATCGAGCATCGTCAAATGATTGTTGAGAAAGGATCTCTAGCCTGAGAAGGAGATGGTGATCCTTCTCTATGGGTTGATATCTGACTGACATCTGTATGCGGGTCTTCTGCATAGGAATTGAGATTCAGAGGTATTAGATAGGTTACATCAAAGAGTTGACTTAACGAGATCAAGATAAGCAGGACATGTATCATATGTTGTCACGATATAGGCACACATCCTCTGATCGGAGACAGATGTATTACTATATGTCTAAATATGTACATTAGGCAGACCATTAGGTCGATGACCTAATCAAGGTCTCTACATCGACGATCTGTTGTGCATATACGAGCATAAGAGTAATACGATCTCTTAAAGGGATCATACATGTTCACTACTAAACTGGAAGACATGAGCTCACTCATGAGATATTAGGACCGATCAAATTCCATGCATGGTCATCTTACTTTAGCAAGCATAACAATAACTTGTAGGTATGGTATATACTTTTGGAGATTATGTGATCGATACTAACTCCCAATGAGTGAATGAAAAAACTTAATGATAAAATCATGAAGAAGACAACCTATATATGATCTACCACTTCGGGTTTATTCTAGGTTTTCAATATACAGGATGTGGTGTATTAAGAATACTCGAGAGTGATAAAATAGGTTTGGATTTTGATTTGGATGCAATGAAAATATTAGATTTACAGATTGATTTAGTCAAACATCTTTGAGAGATTCCAGAGATCTGGATTTGAGATATGATCTCAATATCCAAATCATCATACACGGAATGTACAATCGCCATGTCCTTATCTTCGGGTATCCATGGAGAAGGCAAACTATTCTTGAAAGAGTTCAAGACTAATTCTATTGTTGATAAAGTATTTGCGCATTGGAGAAATTTATAATTAAATCTAATTTAATTATCATTAATAGTGTGAATATGATTCACATTATATGGGCATATGAGAATAGCCATTTAAGATAATTAAATATGATTTAATTGTCAATTTTATTATAATATAGATAACAATATCCATAATAATCATTAATATTATAAATGTGGATAAACAATGAGATAGAATGAGATCAGTGAACTTACCAGAGAGGTTGTCTGTAGGGGTGCGCATGGATCGGATTGGATCGGATTTTGGCTTAGTCCGTGTCCAATCCATACTCAATGGATTTTTTTATTTTTCCAATCCAATCCAATCCATTAAACATGCAAATCCAATCCAATCCCATCCATCGGATCGGATTGGATCGGATTTTTAATGCTCACCTACTATCACATTATAGGTTGTGATTAAGTTTGTAGCACATTAGACCTCAACATTTGAATCATGGTTCTAAAATTGAGAGTATTAAAGAAAATGGTAGTTATTTTTTGGAAAATAAAAAATATATGCTTGTTATTGATTTAGTATGAACAATAATTGTATAACTAAATATACATAACATACCTATAATTTGTAGAAATTATAGAAGTATTACGTTGACTTTTAATAAAATTGCAAGTTTGTGTATATCAAATAAGAACTACAACTAACCTGCAACCGACATGCTTGGCTACGCGATGCAAGAGGGAGGGTTATGCACGAGGGAGGTTTGGGGCGAGGACCATGCGCGATGGCACGATGTTGGAAAGAGACGCCTAAGGTGCTTGGCCGCAGCGTGAGGGAGGTCTGAGAGAGCCAAGGATGAGGTTTGGATGTTGTGCACGATGAAGGTTTGGTTGTGGATACACGAGGGAGATCTGGCAGCATATGCGCGGTTGGAGACAAGGGTGGCAACCATCGGAGATATGTACTTTCGAGGGAGGAGAGGTGTGACGTCCGGGTGGGTGTTTCGTTTGAAAGGGGCCCAAAGGAGGTTTTGATTTTAGGTATGCTTCTTTAAGAAAGATGTTTTCTTTGAAAAATGGAAGGATGTGAAGGACAATACGGGTAACTATTACTTTTTTTAAACCAACTGATGGGGTGGGCTAAGGGGGTTTCCAACAAGTACGATTGGGTGTAAACTATAAATGTGAGTAGCTTGGATATTTATACATAGCTTTCAAATAAAATTAAATATATGACATGCTCTAATAACAACAAATGAATTTTTATATATTATATATTTATTTATTAATAGATTAACGGATTGGATCGGATCGGATTTTGATAATAATCCGATCCGATCCATAAATGTATGGATTTGTAAAAGTTCAATCCGATCCGATCCATTAGACTTATAAATCCAAACCGACCCAATCCAATGACAACGGATTGGATCAGATTACGGATTTTATCCGATCCATGTGCACCCCTAGCTGTCTGACTCTGCTTGTGAGACCCATGGCTCAAGACAATTCAAAAGGGAGAATTAGCCTGACGTATAAGAGCCTCCGCCAGAGAGAGGCGACCTATCCTTCAATTCAACTAACTAGAACCTAGGAGATTGGCTTCCTTGGTGAAATCACAAAAAGGGCATTGTGGTCATTAATGGAACAATATTGAAGTTCGAAGAGAACAAAAAATTAGTGTTTATAATATGCTAGAGAGATTTAATTGTAAAAACGATTTACGAATTAAATGATAGTGAATTGGATTTACATCGTATAATTAATTATAAATACAATTTACATTTTATATTGAATGGTTGAATATGAATCATAATTGTTAATGACATGATTGAAATTATCGCAAAATAATTTGGAATTATTTTGATGAATAATTTTACAGTAGAAGTTGATGCACACGTGGAATATTTGATGAGATATGAGATCTCAACACAATTGGAAGGAGATAGCCTCCACTGCATAATACGAGTGGATGGCTACATTGAGTCATAATTCAAAGTGACCGTCTACCCTATGTATGGAAGGATGCTTGTCCTCTTTACAATTATTTCAGTATTAATTGTTTTAATTCAAACTAAATTATATTGATGAATATTCAATATATTTAACTTATTTTAGATTAATTATTTATTAGTGTAAATTTGTGCAACAAAATCATGACCATTGATTTTGATTAGGAGTGCTCTCCACCAACCAATTTGTTATAAAGAAAGGCTTGACCTAGCTATTTCTCTCACAACAATAAGAAAGCAACAAATCTCTCTCTCTCTCTCTCTCTCTCTCTCTCTTATTCTCATACACTCCCAAGCTCTCTCTCTATCTCAATATTATGGTCGTCCACTTATTGCTTGTGAGAACCATCGCCGTCATCACATCGTCGTTGTGTTGCTGGATCGACCGCTCGCAGATCTTCGCTTTCTTCGATGCTTCTTGCTCGTGAGGAAGGCTTCGCATTTTGTGAGACGAAATCAAGAGACTCTACACTGGAATCATCAACTTAGATTGCAGCATCTACGTGTCTCATCCACGCGCCTGCAAGTGTATCCTTCGTTGGATCGGACTTGAAACAGGAGATCTCTTCGTTTAGAGACACCCAATAACAAACACGCTTCAAGGCATAATCCTATTACATGTTTGTGATCTTGATTAAACAACATGAGAATGGTTCTCATATCATGTGGTTTCATCTGTAATAAATTATTAATTTCCGCTGCCACTGACAACTAGTGCAACTAGTCGCTCTTGATCGCATGCGATGCAATCTTCACACTTACATGATGTGTTAAGGCTGAAATTCTAGCCTTTACTACTGCCTTTCTCCATGTTCACTTATTTTATCATTATCATTTTCATGATGCATGCACTTAGACTAAAGCCGGAGGGGGGGGGGGTTGCGTAGTGAAGGTTCATTAAAATTTTTTCTCGAAAGAGATGTTGATGAACGAGGCCAGCTTTCTTAACATTTATGATCCACACAACTACGATCTAGCTTACAAATCAAAAGTCAAATTTTTAATACTAATATCAATGACTTCAAAAATATCAAATAAAGAGCGATGTCTTTCAAATTATCTGGTCAAATCACATCCGAGTGGCCTCAAAATACAAGTCTACCTTATATACTTTGTATATTCGATATCATCAACTTTTGACTTTTGAGAACGTAAAACACAACATTGGTCTAATTGTTTAGCATTAATTTAATGGGTTGTTTTGGACTTTATTGAGGAAAAATCAATCGGATCCGGAGCTTTTTAGATTTTATTTGCCTCGATCCATATTTGTTATACGAGAAAAGGGATCCTACTCTATGGAGTAGGTAACTTACCTACTCCATTTTCTTCTTTTTCAAATTTTTTTATTTTTTTAAAAATGCTTCCATGTATTTTCATAATTATATCCCTCTAATATGTCATTCAAATTTCGTCAGAAACCGAGACTCCAACGGCCTCCATCCAGACAGTCATTTTTTAACGGTCACAGACTTCCTGTATTTTTCATGTTTTGGATGGAGGCCGTAGGAGTCTCTGTTTCTGACGAAATTTGAATGACATATTAGAGAGATATAATTATGCAAATCAATGGAAGCATTTTTCAAAAAAAATTGAAAAAAGAAAGTGGAGTAGGTAAGTTACCTACTCCATAGAGTAGGATCCCTTTCCTCTTGTTATATAATGTTACAATTAAAGCTCGTGTGAAGATAGATCTTGTGGTGCCCCGATCCCACGTGACCGATTTTGTCAAGGGAGACGAGTTGTCCGATCATTTTTTTTCACCGCCTCTCTTTAACTTTCTGGATCTGGATCCCCACCAATAATCATAATAAATACATACAATCACCATTAAGAGCATGTAGAAGAAAGAAAAATATCAATGGTTAATATACTATTTACAATGTACAACTCATATATAATAATTAATTTTAGAGGTACACCTCTTCTCAAACCTGAAAGACAATTCCAAGACAGTTCCACCATTCTCTAATCGAAAGGTAAAATACACTACAACATTGGCTAAGATGAGAACATATACAAAAGATTGAATCTTCTAAATCTCGCAACCCATCTATCAATGCATCCTTGCCTCCATATAGTGCCATTTTCTGAAAGTGTAAATCTTCAACCTAATTAGGGAGACCAAAGGGTACAATGGATGGACTAAATAGCCCAGAAATGGAGAATGTCATAAACCACATATAACCAACGTATATATGAAAAAGAAAAGAAACGTATATATGAAAAAGAAAAGAAAAGTTTATTGGTAGTTCATTGATGATCACATATATAAGCAACATGTTATATGCACAATGTGTAAGTATCTCAAATTAATTACAAAAGTACGTATTCATATCAATAAGATTTACAACATTCCGGCAAAGTATGCAATATGACCGAAAGAAGCACAAATTAAGGAACAACTATTGAGTGTAGAGAATCAACTGTCTTATGTATCACTATTTACAAGGCTCCAAACAATGCTTTGAAGAGATGTATCTGACGTCAACATATGTTGTCAAGATATGGAAATATTGTCACATCCCCACGAATCCATGATACTCAGCAACCATCCCGAACACCATATTCATGTTTGGAACACACACATTCAACATACGTATAGCATTACATGAGAATAAAAAAAGTAAATAAAAAAACCACACGAGCATAATCCATTTACTTTGCAACATGATATAACAATCACAATGATACTAGAAGCACCGTGTCTACAAATGTACAGAATCTTCAACTGTCTATCAGAGTATGTGTACAAAACATTCTCTCAAAAATACAAAAGCTGTAGTAAAATAACAACAACAAAAACCATAAGTACGCACATTGTATGATGCAGTTGGACCTATGTGCTCCTCGTCAACAAAGCTGCTCACTATTGAGGTTGTGGGTCCTACGAATCTATTGGACCACATGGAAGAGAACTACGCTATGAGCAAAGTTGCCCGATACGGGCATATTCAAATATAAGGGTAAAACGATAACAATAATTGGGAATAAGTAACCAACAGTGGTAACTGGTAACTATGACAAAAAGACAAATAAAGTGAAAGGACAACCGAAGTAGGTACATGAGAACGTGAACGCTATCACTTAGAATATTACATTTCTTTAAGGTTACTATCACTAATATCACTGCTCAACATTCTTGTTAGTAAAGGAAATGGTATGTGATCTTGACCACGAGTGTCTCACACTATGACTCCAAGATACTGAAGGATATGGAGAGATCCTCAAGCGCATCACGGAAGCGTGAGCGTCGTATCGGATACAACGAAGAACGACTAGTCGTACTAGTTGTTCGGTGCAGCGGAATTTAAAATTTTATTCGATGAAACCACATGATCCAAGAACGATTCTCGGATCGTTTCATCTATAACCACAACAAGTATAATGCAATACCTCTTGAAGCGTGGTTGATCGAGTCTCTAAGAGAAGAGACCTCTTGTCTCAAGTCCGATCGTCGGAGAGATTGCTTGCGAGCGCGGGGATGAACCGCGGTGTCCTCGCAATCCAAGAAGTTGATCCAAGCACGGTTGCTCCTAATCTCGTCGCACGAGATCGAATGTCTCCTTCGTAGGCGAAGCACTCGAAGTAGACGGAGAACCGCAGAGCGTCGAAGCGGCAGCGCGAAGGCGAGGGCGACGACGATTCTCTCCACCAAGGTGGACGGCCACCAAGAAGAAGGGGGAGAGAGGGCTGTCGAGTATGGAGAAAGAGAGAGAGAGAAGAGTGCTACAATAGCATGTAAAGAGAGAGCCAAGTATGCCTCTCTATTTATAGGGTTTTGGGATCCATGGATATCAATCCATGTGTCATAAAAAATCAATGGATGAGATTGATTTATGACAATCCAATGGTCAAGATTGTTGTTGGTAAAAGCCAACAACTTGTGATTTAATTTTGATTAAATATATTTGATAAATCAAATAAATATTAATACCAAATTAAATCACACAAATAGAGAGAGAGAAATCAAGGGAGATGCACCTTCCTCTTTGGAAGGAGGGGACGGCCTCCAATTCCTCAAGGAATTGGTGCCGCCCCCTCCTTTCCAAAAAGAGGGGCAATCTCATGGATTACCATGAGATTGCATATCCCCTTGATTTTCTCTCTACTCAATTTCCAACAACAATTTGTTGGTATTTTAATTCACCAAAATAATTCTCAATTAATTTTGAGAATATTGCAATCTTGACATTGGAATATTGTGAATCATATTCACAACCCAAAACAAAATGTAATTTACATTTTCAATTAATTAGACAATGTGTATCCAATACACATTAATAATTAATCTACTAATATAAATTATATTTAACTCTCTCTAATACATTATAAATCACATTTATAATATATTATGAATAATTGGATATTACTATCCACATTATTATTATCCATAATAATTAAATCACATTTAATTATATTAGATAATTTCTCATACATCATGATAATTAAATCACATTTAATTATCAACTTCTCTTTGCTTAGATCTTATGGAATTGTTCTTAAACCATTTAAGAACAATGCCATTTCTCCTCAGATACTTGGAGATAAGGACAGGGTGATTGTATTGTTCCACGTATAGTGACTTGGATATTGAGATCATATCTCAAATCCAGATCCCATGGACCTCTCATAGATGCTTGATTAAATCAAGACCGTAAACCTAATCTTCTCATTGCATCTGAATCTCATTCAGATCAATGTCCAGTACATGGACTAAGATTAGGTCACTTCTCTAATGAGAGGAGTCACTAAAATCCAGACCTGTTTCATCACTCCCTCAGAATGGAAGCGTCATGGTTATACAATCGTTTATGATCAAATCACCCTTCAGGTATTCCTAATACCTGCACGTCTTGCATACTGGAAGACTCATGATCATCATGAAGATAAAGATCACTTTTTCACTGTCATCTTCATAGTCTGATCATTAAGTTTCTCAATCTTGGTCCTTGGGATATGGTACAGATCATATGCTTTCACAAAGCATATATCTTACCTTCAAATTCATATCATGCTTCTAAAGCATGATGACCATGCATGGAATTTGGTCAATCCCAATACCTCATGAGTGAGCTCATGTCTCCCGGTTCACAAGTGAACCTGTATGATCCCTTTGAGAGATCATATTACTCATATGCCCTTACATGCACACCAGCTCGCCGGTGTATAGACCTTGATTAGGTCATCAACCTATTGGTCTGCCAAATGTACATGCTCAGACATATAGTAATATATCTGTCTCTGGTCAGAGGATGTTTGCCTGTGATGTGATAGTATTCATCATAGGTCTTTGGTTATCTCGATCTCGTTAAGTCAACTCATTGACTCAACTAATCTAATACCTCTGAATCAATATTCCTATGCAGAGGACCTGCATCAAGAGGTCGATCAGATATCAGTCTAATGAGATGGGATTGCCATCTCCCACTCAGTCTGGAGATCACTACTTGTTAATCATTGATGATGCTTGATGAGTCCTCTATCTAACTCCTTAGATATTCATCCAAGCATCAGCCTGTATGATTCAATCATTGAATCAACAACTGCATGATTATCAAGTTGGCCATGGTACATAACCCTTATTGTACAGAGGGAACTTATAGTGCATTCATTCATTCAATATCAGAAAGGGAGTGAAACAAAACATCAATAACTTTTATTGATAAATCATTTATTACAATAACATTTATTGTAGGAATGGTTCGCCTCGGGCTCACATTGCTAACAATCTCCCACTAGCCCTCAGAACCATTCAGGAACAAGCCTTAAACCCATACGCATTACATGCTGGTCAAAAACCTTTTGTGTCAGAGGTTTGGTAAGAGGATCAACAACATTGTCGGCGGAGGCCACCTTGGTGATGATGATGTCACCACGCTTTTGAATCTCCCGAATGATGTGGTATTTCCTTTCTACGTGCTTGCTCTTCTGATGCCATCTGGGTTCCTTCGCCTGGGCAATGGCTCCCGTGTTATCACATAATAGCGGGATGGGAGTATCAGAGGAAACTACGCCAAGCTCCTGGACGAACTTGCGCAACCACACCGCCTCCTTTGCAGCATCCGATGCGGCAATATATTCGGCTTCTGTTGTTGAATCTGCTGTAGTGTCCTGCTTCTTGCTTCTCCATCTCATAGCACCACCGTTCAACAGGAACACAAACCCTGATGTTGACTTTCGATCATAAATATCCGATTGGAAGTCAGAATATGTATATCCCAAGACTTGGAGATCACCATCTCCATAGACCAAGATGTAATCTTGCGTCCGTCTTAGATATTTGAATATGTTCTTTACTGCATTCCAGTGTTGTTCTCCATAGCAGGATTGGTAACGGCTTACCACTCCCACTGCATGGCAGATATCTGGCCTAGTACACATCATGGCATACATTAAGCTTCCTACAGCTGATGCATAAGGACATCCAGCCATGGCCTTCTTTTCCTCAACAGTTTGAGGAGCCATTCCTTTAGACAGGTGAATACCATGTCTCAAGGGTAGGAATCCTTTCTTGGAACTATCCATACGGAATCGTTCAAAAATCTTCTTAATGTATCCTTGTTGTGACAATCCCAATATCCTCTTCTCTCGGTTTCTTAACAGCTTCAGACCCAAGATGTAAGAGGCTTCTCCAAGATCTTTCATCTCAAAGGTATGGGACAACCAAATCTTTACACTGGTCATCATCCCTGTATCATTTCCAATGATAAGGATGTCATCTACATAAAGCACGATGAACACAATGGCGCTCCCACTAAGCTTCTTGTATACACAAGGTTCATCAGGATTCTGCACAAAATAATAACTCTTTATGGTTTCGTCAAATCTGATGTTCCAGCTACGAGAAGCTTGCTTGAGCCCATAGATGGATTTCTTCAGCTTGCATACTTTACCATCCTCTGTCATGAAGCCCTGGGGCTGCTCCATGTAGATATCCTCCTCGAGGTATCCATTGAGGAAAGCCGTCTTGACGTCCATCTGCCAGATGTCGTAGTCAAGATATGCAGCTATAGCTAGCAATGCCCTGATGGATTTAAGCATAGCCACAGGAGAGAATGTCTCATCGTAGTCGATGCCTTCTCTCTGTGTGTAGCCCTTGGCTACGAGCCGTGCCTTGAATGTCTCTACTTTCCCATCAGGTCCCCTTTTTCTCTTGAAGATCCATTTGCACCCAATGAGTTTCACCCCCTTAGGTGGATCCTCTAGGGTCCATACACCATTCTTATGCATGGAGTCAATTTCTGACTTCATTGCTAGCATCCATCTATCCATGTCATGATCCGCGAGTGCTTCATCAAATGAAGTAGGATCATTGCCAGTTTCACTTGACACATGGAATCCATACCTCTCAGGTGGTGCAACCACCCTCGAACTCTTTCGAAGAGGTATGGGTGTTTCATCTTTATTTACTTCTTCAGTTTCTAGTTCAGGAAGCTCAGAGTCCTCAGGGGACTCAATGAGTTCCTCTACTTCACTTTTGTCTTGACCTTTAAGGAAATCATCCTCCAGAAATTTCACATCTCTAGAGACAAAAACCTTTTGGGTCTCAGGGTCATAAAGTTGGTATCCAATACCATCTTTAACATACCCAATGAAGTAGCACTCACGAGAGCGAGATTCTAGCTTACTTGCATCCACATTCTTTGCATGGACCAAGCAACCCCAAACCCTCAAGTGATTAACACTAGGTTTGGTTCCATACCATAGCTCATGAGGAGTCTTAGGTACAGATTTGCTAGGAATCTTATTCAGGATATATATTGCAGTCTCTACTGCATATCTGATAAACACGAGTCTCACGAGGGTCTAAATTGGTATCTCACACAAGGCGGAGATAACCGTCGCTGTTGCGACTCTCAAATGAAATCCGTATTTAATCAACAATTAACCCACACTAAGATCAACAAATTAGAAACAATGTGGAGTTAAAATTTATTTTTAACTCTGCACAAATGATGTAAAGGGCAAGTATGCAGAGAGTTCGAACACAGGAAGCAAACAGTGTAGCTCAAGCAAATGAATGCAAGTGTGTGAGTGTGTGATGTGTCTACACTAAACAAGCAAGCAACTGCAATTTTTGTGGGTTTTTAATTTTTAATTTTTTTTATTTAATTTTTAATTTTGTATTTTGATTTTTGATTTTCTGATTTTTATATTTTATATTTTATAATTTTTTTTATTTTCTTTTTCAATATTGGAAGGTAAAAACAATGTAAGAAAAGGCAAGGTAAAAGATTTATAAAAATGCACAAAAATACTCAAAAATTCAGAAATAAAATGTTTTTGGTATTTTTAAAGTTTGCTACTGTTTTTGTGATTTTTGGGGATTTTTCAAGTTGTTTTTGGTATTTTTAAATATTGAAATAAAGCAAAACAGTGGGAATAAGGCTGGCTGTGAGTAAAATGAAATTTAAAAATAACAAACAGCAACAAAAATGTTTCACACTATTTTTCTAATAAAAAGGATAAAATAAGGAACACACAGAACCTGAGTTTATATTTTTTTGGATTTTTCTACTATTTTATATATATTTTTGAAGTTTTTAAGTGTTTTTAAATTTTTAGTGTTTTTCTTTTGAGATTTTTAATGATTTTTGGACTGACACTAAAATATAATAAAATAGACACTAGGTAATTTTTTTGGAATTTTTAGAGGTGTTTCAATTTTTTTTTTTGTATTTTCTAAGCTAGACAGTGCACAAATAGGGAGTTTTTGATTTTTAATAAATATAAAAATAAAATAAAATCAAAAACTAAATATGTGGCGTGAAAGTATACATGTCCAGAAGCTTAAGTCTATTTTTGTGGAATTTTTGGGCTTGAAATGATCACTCAAATAAATACAACAAGCATCCAAATATTAAACAGGCCTGGCAGGGGTATATATGCAATATTCAAAACTTCCAGGGGCATACATGCAATTTTCCACAAAATATTACACTACATATTTAATTTTTGGAACCAAAAAGCAATTACAAAAACCGCCAGGGCACGCCTACAAATTACCCACCAGGGCGCGTGACTTACACGCGCCTGGGAAGGACTGAAATGCAATAAAACAAAACCTTGGGGGCCTACTTGCAAAATAACCAGAAATATTACACGTGATATTAAAGTTTTTGTACTGAAACGAAATAAACAAACAACCGAGGGCCCCTCTGCAAAATGCCCCCACCTCACGTGTACAGGTCACGTGAGGTGACGTGGCGAAGGACCAAAGTGCAAATAAAATAAAGGACAGGGTTTACATGCAAATAACCCAAAGTTTTTACACTACTAGCAAAAGTTTAAATATTAAAACTTAAATACAAAAAGGCGCGAGGGTTTAGTTGCAAAATACCCTCTTGCGCGCGATCCAACGGCGGATGGAGGGCCACTTAAACACGTGGCGCGTTGTGGACGACCGATGGCGCTTCGCGGATGTGCGGCCAAGATCAGATCTCCGGAGACGATCGACGGATGAGGCACGCGGAGATCCAACGTCAGCTGTGCGATCTGGGACTCCTCCTCGATCCAACGGCTGGGAAGAGGGTTGCAAGAACGGGGAAGAACGCCGGCGGAGGCGAGCTTCTCCGACCTCGATCTCCCTCCTCCGGCGACGACAGGTCCTCAAAATGGACAAGGAGCTTCCTGGAACGGTCTTCTATCTCCTGGGGGCGTCAAAAATCCACGGGGAGGCCCGTGGTGCTCTCGGGCAGCGGGCGGAGCTGGAAGGCTGCTGCTGCTCCGGCGAGCTCCAAAACTCGCCTCCAGGCGCGCGTGAAGTGGCTTGGACCTGCAAACAAAGTCAAGGGGTCCAGGGCAAACTGCCTGGACCCTCGGATGGCCTTGGGGATGGTCGAGTCGACATGGAGATGCACGGCCGGAGGTGCGCTCCGGCCAAGGTGCTTGATTTGGCGAATCAGTGATCGTAACTTCAAATTTCTTTAGGGGTTTTCAAGCTTACACTAACAGGAATCTAAAGCAATAAAGGAAAAGGCGGGATGAAGCCCTCAATGGCCGGAGCCAGAGGATGAAAGTTACCTCGACGCCGGCGGTTGGCGGAGGTGCTGGAGTCGGCCTCGACCTCGTTCGCCTTGGCTGAGAAGCTCGCGGCGGAGCTGTCACCTCCGGCAATGCTTAGAGCGCTAGAGAGGCGGAGAGGGGTGGACCAAGGGGACTCGATTTGAATTCAAAGTTGGGGGGTTGGTTTTATGCGGTTTGACCTAAGGTGACAGGGGTTCGAAGAACGAGGTACCACAGGTGCGTCGATGATCCACAGCCCAAGATGAAGCTTGGGCGGGCATCCTTGATAGAAGGGCTACAAAAGTCATGAAGAGTGTTTCATGATTTGATGAAAGGGGTGACCTCGAAAAAAGGGTGAAGATAGGTCAAAACGCACTTCTGACAGGCGCACATGGGTGAAGGGCAGGCAGTTGACCAGAGTCAACAAGGACCCCCCCTGGTTGGTCCACGTGGACCAACCAGGAAAAACCCTGCTGAAATGTTTTAATAATTCATTTAAAAATAGAAAAAGGCCGAATTAAATAAAAGTTATAAAATAAAAAATGTTCAAAATTTTATGTAGTATTTAATTCTGATTTTTATTTATTTTTATGACTTGTATTTTTACAAGTTACATTTTTAGCCCTATATAGGTATAATACCTATGTATTTTGATATTTTATTTTTATTTTGGTATTTTCAATTTTATTCTTTTTGTTTATTATTTTGTAAAATTATAACATACTTTTATATACATAAGTATATTTTTATTTTATTTTTCTGAGTTGTTTTGTGCATTTAATAAAATACAAGTGTATTGTATATAGGTATAAGTATATGCAGCATACCTATGTATCCTTGATGCAAGTATTTTTATTTTTATTTTTATTTACATTTTATTTCAATTTTAATGCACATATATATCATAAGTAATATTTACAAAATTATAAAAATAAAAAAATGAATAAATAATGAATAAAGAATAAATTGAATATTTTATTCAGTACAAGTGTACAATAGGGGTCCAAAACTCAACTTTCAAACCGTAGCTCCGCTAAATGCGAAACCACCGCCACTGGATAGCTTATTTTATTCTATATACAATTAAAGGTGAGTACACTGCATTTGGAGTTGTCGTTTGTGAGATACGGGTCTGGGAAGTTGGGATTTTGGATTCTTATTCAGACCATATCTTTTTGTCTGTACATTCTTTTTCTGTGAAATCAATTTTGTATTTTTCTTTATAAAATTATCTACAACTTTCATGTACAAAGTTTCTTTATTTGATGTACAAAAAGTGGAACCAAAAATAGGTCCCAAAATGAATAAAGAATGAATAACAAGTATAGGTATTATATCTGTGTTTCTGACCTTATCTCCCCCTACTTTATTCCTTGTCGACCTATTCATCAAGATGCCTAGGTCTCGGGGGTTTTGGGTCATAAAATATTTACCATATTTTATTCTTTTTCTTTTCTTTATTTATTCTATAATTTTGGCCTTAATTACAGTATTTTATACACTATTGAAATGCACATGCATGAATGCTAAGATACTCTATTTAAGGGTATTTACAGGCATTTGCTAGGGTTTTTGGTGCCAAAATGATAGAATAAAGATGATGAAATGTGGATTCATCATCCCCCTATACTTTACCTTTGCTAGTCCCTAGCAAACACTTATGCAATAAGTGCAAAAAGAAACAGAAAGAAAAGAAAAAGAAAAACTTGGATTTTATTCAATTATCAAACTTGTCTTCGCAAAATCAAAGTTTGGAGCTTACATCGGACCTTTGGAATTTTAGTGCGGGCGGAACCTTAGTGAGAACCGTGTTTGAAATCCAACAGTCCTTGAGAATCCCAAAACTCTGTCCAAGTCTCCTCAATAGCCAGGTCAGAAATATCTCAATTCATACGCAAACTCTTACGACTATGAATCTGACTTGTACAGTGTGAGTGATGGTGGCTCTCCCCAACTAGAATGACAAAGAAACTGACTTCTCCAGTACGACAACCCAATGATTCCCCAATCCAGCAACTCCATCCTCGAGGAGCGGGGTACTCCCTTCTAAGTTCAAGTGGCAACCAGCTCAAGATGAGGGGATGAAGAGAAGAATGGACGGTAGCCAGTGTAGCTACCTATCCTTGGATGCAAGACCAGTGTAGTCAAGTCATCCTGCTGCAGGCTCACATGATATGACTTTGGAACTCAAGCTTGCTTATTGACTTTGTACATACTTGCAGGCTTTTTATTTTTGTACATGCCTGAACATTTTTTTTTTGAATACTATATACAGCAGCATTTACATAAGGAGTTTTTCCTCTTGAGCCAGTAGACTATCCCTCTTTTGAAGCTTTATCGCAACCCACAGCCTCCTGTCTTTAGACTTCCTAATCACTGGACGGGTTGGGGTGCACTTCCCTCCCTAGAGGAGGACAAATGTTTCCACTTGTGTGCGTCTCATACCAGCAAATCCAATCCCCTCACCACTCCAACTGAGTTGAGCCATGTGAAAGGTGCAGGTGTCCAAGTGAGGTCATTATCAACAAGAGTCGTGCGTGTGCTCCGAAATACTCTACTTAGGCAGTCAAGAATCCATTGAACCAAGTCCCGTGATCCTCAAAGAATTAAGTCAACTAGACCTGAAGTACCTCAAACCCAGTTCCTATAAGGTTCCTGTTATTAGGTAGATTATAAGGTCCAATCAAGCTCCAATCTCCGGATTTTACTTAGACTTGTTCAACTATCAAACTCAATCCGAAAAATGCTCATGCTATGCAATGCAATGCGGAAAATATTTTTGTGATGCAATTTTCAAGAATTTTGAACTTTTTATGGGTTTTTGAAAAGATGATGCATGCAAGTGCAGATGCAAAAATTTTTTGTATTTTTTTCAAAAAGATTTTTCAAATGTTTTTTGGATTTTAATTTTGCAAATGTTTTTGGGATTTTTGAAAACAAAAAGTTTTGGCTAAAAACTAGGTTAAAAATATGTACACGGGAGTGCTTCTTATATATACAAGAAGTGGATTTTAAGAATTTACAGGGTAAGTGATCAATTTTATACATATATACATAAGAGGGATTTTTGGTGTGATGTGAATATTCCTCAAACTCATTTGAAAACAATTTACACACAATTTTTGAAAACTATAGTCCAAAATAGTTTTTACAAACATTTTACACACATTTGAAAATCATTTTGCAAAGGCTTTCAAAACAGTATATATAGGTCTTTCAAATCATTTTTGCAACCATTTTTCAAACCATTTGCAAATCATTTTTCAAACATTTTATTTCACACAAAGAAAATAAGTTTTGCAAGCCACACAGGTTGAAAACACGAAACAAGATATTTTCAAAATAGTTTTCAATAGATGTTCACAAGGTTTTTCAAACTATTTTTCAAACATTTTGCAAAAAACATTTTCACCTGATTTATTAATCAGTAAATACAAAAAGAATTTTGAGGAATCACCACATCTTTTTATTATGGGCTTTTAATGAATTTTAAAGAATTTTTAGCCATATTAATTAAGAAAATACGAAAGTACGAGTTATGGCTAAAGTATATACGTAGTATATACGACCCCCCTATACTTAGCTTGAGCTATGTCCTCATAGATCAGAAAGAGAAGACATAACTCGTACTAAGTATAGACAAGTCTAAATAATAAATGAATGAACCAATCAATGCATGAGAAGTTGACCGTCCCCCCTATACTTAGGATCAAATAATCCTAAGTATAGCAGACTGTACACAAAGCAGGGAGGGTCAAGGGTGGGAATGAACGGATCGTACTCAGATTGTCTCCCCCTATACTTAGGGTAAGATATCCCTAAGTATAGACAAGAAGAGGAGACAATGGAGAGGATCGAAAAGAATAGAAAAACTGGGGGTGCACACCCCCCTATACTTAGGACAAAGTACGTCCTAAGTATGGAAAACTGTCTACAAGGGCGACACCTTTTTGATAGATAAAGAAGATGGAAAAGGAAAAGAAGAAAAGAAGAAAAGAAGAAAATAAATCAACAGAAAACAAAGTGATATAAACAGATGGATCTGTACAGCGGAAGATAGATTTGATCACCATGTATGAGATGTAGATGATGAGAGTCACAGGACACATCTCACACCAGAAGAATGGGGGCAACGTCAATGGTCGGCGGATCATGATCAAGATATAGTTTCAGGCGTTGACCATTGACGCGGAAGGTAGAGGAAGATGACGGTTCAGATATGTCGATGCTGCCATTGTCATGTACCTTCCTGACCACATACGGTCCTTTCCACTTGCTCTGCAATTTTCCTGGGAATAATTTCAGCCTTGAATCAAACAACCATACTCTCTGATCTGGCTCAAACTGTTTATGGCTGATATGCGAATCATGCCATGTTTTTACTTTCTCTTTGTATTGTAGGCTGTTGGAGAAGGCTGTATCTCTCAATTCCTCCAGGGCTGCCAATTCTGCTCTTCTCTGGTCTCCTATACTCTCGGGATGTAGAAGCAACTCAGTAACTGCCCAAAAAGATTTGTGCTTGATTTCCACTGGCAAATGGCACGGCTTGCCATAGACGAGACGAAAGGGAGATGTTCCCAATGGATTCTTGAAAGATGTCCGATAAGCCCACAAGACCGAGTCCAAAAGCTGTGACCAATCCTTTCGGTCTGGGCGGACAACTTTCTGCAAGATAGTCTTTATCTCCCTATTCAATACTTCGGCAAGACCATTAGTCTGAGGGTGATAAGGAGTGGCAACCCGATGGTCAATGCCGAACTCGTCTGCAAGGGCCCTGACTTTGTCATTGATGAAGTGAGACCCCCCGTCTGAAATCAAGACTCTAGGTACACCGAACCGTGAAATGATATTTTTCCTCAGAAATTTGCAAACGGTTTTAGCATCTGCGGCTCGGGCGGGGATGGCCTCAACCCATCGGCTGACATAATCTACAACGAGCAAAATATGCTCGAATCCCTGACTCTTAGGAAATGGGCCCATGAAATCAATCCCCCATGCATCAAAAACCTCACAGAAGTGAATGGGTTGCATGGGCATCATGTCTCTCTGTCCGCAGGTTCCCATTTTCTGACAATCAGTACATCTCTTCACGAACTCATCAGAATCCTTGAAGAGAGTAGGCCACCATAGGCCGGATTGAAGCACCTTCTGTGCTGTCCTTTTTCCAGAATGATGTCCTCCTGCCTCAAGCTTGTGGCAGTATGTGAGGACGCTATGCTGCTCTTCTTGAGGAATGCACCTCCTCCAGATACTATCCCCTCCTTCATGATAAAGGACGGGATCCTCCCAATGATAAAACTTGGCCTTAGCTAGGAAGGTCTCAAGTTTCTGCCTGGGCCAACCCTGAGGGACTGTCTTGGCAACAAGATAGTTTACAAAGTCAGCATACCATGGGAGTGAGGTGACAGCCAAGATCGCCTCATCTGGAAAAGTCTCAGTGATAGGTGCGCTGGGCTCAGATTCCTCAAGATTCTCCAATCTGGAGAGATGATCCGCCACCACATTCTTTACTCCAGGCTTGTCCTTAATCTCAATATCAAATTCCTGGAGTAGAAGGATCCATCTGGTTAGACGTGCTTTGGCATCCTTCTTAGCCATTAAGTACCGGATGGCGGTATGATCAGTGTAGATTGTTACTCTAGATCCGAGAATATACGATCGATACTTATCAAGAGCAAAGACTACGGCCAGCATCTCTTTCTCAGTTACGGTGTAATTCCGCTGCGCGGCATCCAAAGTCCGGCTGGCGTAGTGAATGGCAAACGGTAAACCATCCCTCCTCTGTCCAAGCACAGCCCCAACGGCAAAATCTGAAGCATCCGTCATGATCTCGAATGGGAGAGACCAATCAGGTGGCTGAAGGACAGGAGCTGAAACAACCATGTTTTTGAGAGTCTCAAAAGATTCCAGACACTTATCATTAACAATAAACTCGGTGTCTTTGGTGAGCAAGTCAGTAAGCGGTCGGGCAATTCGACTGAAGTCCTGAATGAATCGTCGGTAGAAACCGACATGCCCCAGAAAAGACCGTAACTGACGCACGTTGGACGGCGGATTGAGTTTTCTGATGATATCCACCTTAGCCGGATCGACCTCCATGCCCCTGTTGGAGACGATATGACCAAGGACCGTCCCTTGAGTCATCATGAAATGACTCTTCTCCCAGGATAAGACAAGATTGACCTCTATGCAGCGCTTCAGCACACGGTCTAGGCAGTCAAGACAAGCGTCGAACCCGTCGCCATAGACCGAGAAGTCATCCATGAAGATCTCTAAACAGTCACCCACCATGTCCGAGAAGATGGACAACATGCACCTTTGGAATGTCGCCGGTGCGTTACATAGACCAAAGGGCATCCGTCTGAAAGCATAAGTCCCAAACGGACAGGTGAATGTCATTTTCTCCTGGTCTTCGGGCGCAATGGCCACCTGATTATATCCAGAGTACTTATCAAGAAAACAATAATGACTCTTCCCAGCTAACCGCTCGATAATCTGATCAATAAATGGTAGCGGGAAGTGATCCTTCTTGGTGGCCTCATTCAATCGTCTGTAGTCCACACAGACCCTCCAAGAAGTTGGTACTCTGGTAGCGATCTCCTCTCCGGACTCATTGACAACTGTAGTGATACCCGTCTTCTTGGGTACTACATGTAACGGACTTACCCATTTGGAGTCGGAGATGGGATAGATGAAATCGGCGCTCCACCACTTGGAAATTTCTTTCATGACTACGTCTCGAAGATTCGGGTTCAGCCGTCGTTGGAACTCACGCGACGGCTTAGCGTTATCCTCAAGATAAATGTGGTGAGAGCAAAGATTTGGGCTCAGCCCCTGGAGATCAGCTATACTCCAACCGATTGCCTTGCGGTTTCTTTCAAGAACCTCCATCAGACGAGATTCTTGTTCTCCAGTCAAATCTGCTGAGATAATGACTGGGTGCATTTCTGGCTCTCCAGCAAGGAATCTGTACTTCATTGTCTGCGGCAGAGGTTTTCGTTCCGGACAATTGGGAGGTGGCAGATCTGGCTTCTGATAAGTCTGTGTAAATGCGACCAAATCTGCATGGGAGAACTCTCGCTCTGCATAAATTGCTGACGAAGGGCGGCCTGATGGATCATCAATAAACTGCACTGGCTCGCACTCTGTCATGGTTGTTGGCTCAGTAGGAATCAGACAAGGTAAATAGTCATCAAAGTCATCCCAATCAATGTCTGAATCTGAGGGATCAGAAGACGATGAGCAAGATTGAAATTCTTCAGCACCACTCATCACAACACTGTCAGCCTCAGAAATATCCTCTTCCAGGGGTGTGCTCTCCCGGCTCTCGACTGCCATGAGCTTGAGATAAAGCTAGCTATCAACTCCTAATCCGAGTGTCCGGTCTAGGCTCACCCCTCCTCTGCCCAACACATTTGGGGTAGGAGAAAGCGCTTGTTCGGGTGTGAGCTCGCGGCGCGTGGATTTGGGAGCTACTAACTAACTGTTTAATTAGTCTAAGTCCAAATACGAATCTATAGGAGCATGCAATGATAATTAGGTGTTTGGACCTATTCTAATCGAGTCAAGCAGGACCTATACTAAGAGCTCAATCCACAAAATAAAGTGAAAAATGAAAACAAAACCGGAAAATGACAAGCGATGAAAACGCGGTCAAAACGGCGGTGAGCCCCCGGGTGAACAAACACCCGGAAGTTAGGCCCGAATGTTCAAGTGTCCAAGTCCAAGGTACCTGTATTATTACAACTTAAATGAATCACTCTCTCACAAAATAAGAGAAAAGCTAACTAATCACTCTCTCTCACTCTTCTCGCTCTCTCCTGCCGGCTTGGCTAAAGAAAAGCCGGCTCCACGTCCCAAGGTTGCGTCGAGTCGCCTAGGCGATCCGCCTCGCTCCGCGGTCCCTCGCAAGAAGACAAGAAAAGAAATGGTCAGATAACTCAATCAATGTGTATCAAAAATGCAAGAGAAATGGAATGAAGCTATATAGACAATCACAATCAAACAAAATATGAACTACAAGCTGTTGCTCCTCGGCAACGGCGCCATTTGATAAACACGAGTCTCACGAGGGTCTAAATTGGTATCTCACACAAGGCGGAGATAACCGTCGCTGTTGCGACTCTCAAATGAAATCCGTATTTAATCAACAATTAACCCACACTAAGATCAACAAATTAGAAACAATGTGGAGTTAAAATTTATTTTTAACTCTGCACAAATGATGTAAAGGGCAAGTATGCAGAGAGTTCGAACACAGGAAGCAAACAGTGTAGCTCAAGCAAATGAATGCAAGTGTGTGAGTGTGTGATGTGTCTACACTAAACAAGCAAGCAACTGCAATTTTTGTGGGTTTTTAATTTTTAATTTTTTTATTTAATTTTTAATTTTGTATTTTGATTTTTGATTTTCTGATTTTTATATTTTATATTTTATAATTTTTTTATTTTCTTTTTCAATATTGGAAGGTAAAAATAATGTAAGAAAAGGCAAGGTAAAAGATTTATAAAAATGCACAAAAATACTCAAAAATTCAGAAATAAAATGTTTTTGGTATTTTTAAAGTTTGCTACTGTTTTTATGATTTTTGGGGATTTTTCAAGTTGTTTTTGGTATTTTTAAATATTGAAATAAAGCAAAACAGTGGGAATAAGGCTGGCTGTGAGTAAAATGAAATTTAAAAATAACAAACAGCAACAAAAATGTTTCACATTATTTTTCTAATAAAAAGGATAAAATAAGGAACACACAGAACCTGAGTTTATATTTTTTTGGATTTTTCTACTATTTTATATATTTTTTTGAAGTTTTTAAGTGTTTTTAAATTTTTAGTGTTTTTCTTTTGAGATTTTTAATGATTTTTGGACTGACACTAAAATATAATAAAATAGACACTAGGTAATTTTTTTGGAATTTTTAGAGGTGTTTCAATATTTTTTTGGTATTTTCTAAGCTAGACAGTGCACAAATAGGGAGTTTTTGATTTTTAATAAATATAAAAATAAAATAAAATCAAAAACTAAATATGTGGCGTGAAAGTATACATGTCCAGAAGCTTAAGTCTATTTTTGTGGAATTTTTGGGCTTGAAATGATCACTCAAATAAATACAACAAGCATCCAAATATTAAACAGGCCTGGCAGGGGTATATATGCAATATTCAAAACTTCCAGGGGCATACATGCAATTTTCCACAAAATATTACACTACATATTTAATTTTTGGAACCAAAAAGCAATTACAAAAACCGCCAGGGGACGCCTACAAATTACCCACCAGGGCGCGTGACTTACACGCGCCTGGGAAGGACTGAAATGCAATAAAACAAAACCTTGGGGGCCTACTTGCAAAATAACCAGAAATATTACACGTGATATTAAAGTTTTTGTACTGAAACGAAATAAACAAACAACCGAGGGCCCCTCTGCAAAATGCCCCCACCTCACGTGTACAGGTCACGTGAGGTGACGTGGCGAAGGACCAAAGTGCAAATAAAATAAAGGACAGGGTTTACATGCAAATAACCCAAAGTTTTTACACTACTAGCAAAAGTTTAAATATTAAAACTTAAATACAAAAAGGCGCGAGGGTTTAGTTGCAAAATACCCTCTTGCGCGCGATCCAACGGCGGATGGAGGGCCACTTAAACACGTGGCGCGTTGTGGACGGCCGATGGCGCTTCGCGGATGTGCGGCCAAGATCAGATCTCCGGAGACGATCGACGGATGAGGCACGCGGAGATCCAACGTCAGCTGTGCGATCTGGGACTCCTCCTCGATCCAACGGCTGGGAAGAGGGTTGCAAGAACGGGGAAGAACGCCGGCGGAGGCGAGCTTCTCCGACCTCGATCTCCCTCCTCCGGCGACGACAGGTCCTCAAAATGGACAAGGAGCTTCCTGGAACGGTCTTCTATCTCCTGGGGGCGTCAAAAATCCACGGGGAGGCCCGTGGTGCTCTCGGGCAGCGGGCGGAGCTGGAAGGCTGCTGCTGCTCCGGCGAGCTCCAAAACTCGCCTCCAGGCGCGCGTGAAGTGGCTTGGACCTGCAAACAAAGTCAAGGGGTCCAGGGCAAACTGCCTGGACCCTCGGATGGCCTTGGGGATGGTCGAGTCGACATGGAGATGCACGGCCGGAGGTGCGCTCCGGCCAAGGTGCTTGATTTGGCGAATCAGTGATCGTAACTTCAAATTTCTTTAGGGGTTTTCAAGCTTACACTAACAGGAATCTAAAGCAATAAAGGAAAAGGCGGGATGAAGCCCTCAATGGCCGGAGCCAGAGGATGAAAGTTACCTCGACGCCGGCGGTTGGCGGAGGTGCTGGAGTCGGCCTCGACCTCGTTCGCCTTGGCTGAGAAGCTCGCGGCGGAGCTGTCACCTCCGGCAATGCTTAGAGCGCTAGAGAGGCGGAGAGGGGTGGACCAAGGGGACTCGATTTGAATTCAAAGTTGGGGGGTTGGTTTTATGCGGTTTGACCTAAGGTGACAGGGGTTCGAAGAACGAGGTACCACAGGTGCGTCGATGATCCACAGCCCAAGATGAAGCTTGGGCGGGCATCCTTGATAGAAGGGCTACAAAAGTCATGAAGAGTGTTTCATGATTTGATGAAAGGGGTGACCTCGAAAAAAGGGTGAAGATAGGTCAAAACGCACTTCTGACAGGCGCACATGGGTGAAGGGCAGGCAGTTGACCAGAGTCAACAAGGACCCCCCCTGGTTGGTCCACGTGGACCAACCAGGAAAAACCCTGCTGAAATGTTTTAATAATTCATTTAAAAATAGAAAAAGGCCGAATTAAATAAAAGTTATAAAATAAAAAATGTTCAAAATTTTATGTAGTATTTAATTCTGATTTTTATTTATTTTTATGACTTGTATTTTTACAAGTTACATTTTTAGCCCTATATAGGTATAATACCTATGTATTTTGATATTTTATTTTTATTTTGGTATTTTCAATTTTATTCTTTTTGTTTATTATTTTGTAAAATTATAACATACTTTTATATACATAAGTATATTTTTATTTTATTTTTCTGAGTTGTTTTGTGCATTTAATAAAATACAAGTGTATTGTATATAGGTATAAGTATATGCAGCATACCTATGTATCCTTGATGCAAGTATTTTTATTTTTATTTTTATTTATATTTTATTTCAATTTTAATGCACATATATATTATAAGTAATATTTACAAAATTATAAAAATAAAAAAATGAATAAATAATGAATAAAGAATAAATTGAATATTTTATTCAGTACAAGTGTACAATAGGGGTCCAAAACTCAACTTTCAAACCGTAGCTCCGCTAAATGCGAAACCACCGCCATTGGATAGCTTATTTTATTCTATATACAATTAAAGGTGAGTACACTGCATTTGGAGTTGTCGTTTGTGAGATACGGGTCTGGGAAGTTGGGATTTTGGATTCTTATTCAGACCATATCTTTTTGTCTGTACATTCTTTTTCTGTGAAATCAATTTTGTATTTTTCTTTATAAAATTATCTACAACTTTCATGTACAAAGTTTCTTTATTTGATGTACAAAAAGTGGAACCAAAAATAGGTCCCAAAATGAATAAAGAATGAATAACAAGTATAGGTATTATATCTGTGTTTCTGACCTTATCTCCCCCTACTTTATTCCTTGTCGACCTATTCATCAAGATGCCTAGGTCTCGGGGGTTTTGGGTCATAAAATATTTACCATATTTTATTCTTTTTCTTTTCTTTATTTATTCTATAATTTTGGCCTTAATTACAGTATTTTATACACTATTGAAACACTACTAAAAAACATAGAACAGGCCACGGTTGAGTATCGTGGCTTAATGTCATATTACCGTTGCCTAAGAATATTGGCCACGGTAATATTACCGTGGTTTATACCACCGTGGCTTATAGTTTACCGTGGCCAAAGAGGTTACTTTTTCGCCACAGTGGACATACTGTGGCTATATTATTTTGGCCACGATAATTTTACCGATGAAAAAACTTTCAAGCCACGGTTTAATAGCATGACAAATCTATTTAAGCCACGGTAATCAAAATGTAGTAAAAAACATCTTGCCAAAGTGCATAGGCTTTGACAACGGTTTAATAGTTGTGACGACAGAGTTTTGGCCATGGAAGTTGTACCGTGGCAAAAAAAGCAGACTTTAAAAAAAATCAATGCATGTATCAATTACTCATTTAACAAAATCCCCTATGATATGCATATGGTATTCAATGTTAATTCCCTATACTGCCATAATCACATGGTGAACATGCATACACATGATAAATCTACATACAAGGTAACAAACAAACTTATGATAAGCATAAACACACAAGTTGAAAAAGTGCATAATCTTCATGTCAACATAAGGTTTTTACCAAAATAAGAGCTAATTAAGGTTCAATTAGCTAATAAAACATTAAAATGTATATGAACTTTGACATCTAATAAGATTAGATGTAACGTAAAGATTGATCTAAAATTAAATGCTATTCATCTAAAGCAAAATCACTAAAATCTGCATCATCTTCTGGATTTTCATCATCATCTCTTCTTGCACCCATGCCTTTGTTCATTGCAGATGATGAACACTCTCTTTGTGATGAACGACTGCCCTTCGATGATGACGCCTCTTGTGCTTTGGCAATGATAGCAACTGATTTTGCTATCTCTCCTAGCAAGACCTCTAATCTTGTGACTCGATCATGTAAGTTACTATCTGGTTGGTCTCCACATCCATAGTACTTGGATGGATTAACCCCTCCGCCCACTCCCCTCACGCGTCCTGGATGTTCAGGTCCAGTAGCTTCTAGATATGCTGCATCTGGAGAGATAGGAGACCCATCATCTGGGTGTTGAAGTGCCATCATTTGCTCCTGATGCAATGAAATAAAAAGAATTTGAATTAATACATATATTAAATTGAATTTGAAACATAAGTAAATTAACTTACATGTTGCTTTTGCAATTTCTTATCATGCCACATTCTTGAGCCATCTTTTCCTTCTCTACTTTTTGAGTATATAAAAAGATTGCAACGATCAGCATCAATACCCTTTTTCACCTGAATGTAATTATATAAATAAATATATGAGGTAATGCATAAAAAATACTTAAATTGAAAAAAATAAAAATTACATACCAACTCGTGCTTTAACTGCTTGGTATTTTTTCTACCCATGCGATGAGCTGCATGTGTTAACTTTGATCGATTATGTGCATTCCTGCATTGCATTGCCTACAACAATATAATTTCCATAATTAGCACCTATTATTTTCGAACTGAAATCTAAACTAAACAATATCTAGCAGATCTAGTTGAATGGAATGTTAACAATATCTAGCAATATCATCGATAGGAAACATGGCCTAATATAAAGCATAGATTATATGGACGGAAACTCTTTATCACAAACATAAATATAACTTCATGATATATCTTGTCAAATAGTTTTATGGTCATATATTCATGAACACTATTGAACTAACCACCAAATGTTTCAATCTATACCTTATATTCTTTGGATGTCCAATAATCAACCAAAGTTCTCCAATCTTCTTCAGTTATACCATCCGGTACATTAGCAAGTAGTTGACTTATTGGAATGTTCTCATCAAAGTGCTGCAAATATAGATAACAAGTCTGGATTATAATTCTATACAAGAATTCATTCAAATGATAAACCTATAATGATTAAATAAATTGATTTTCCTACATCTCTCTTAATCCGAAATCGCCAACTTCGATGCAACTCTGAAGCATGTGAAAGAATCATCTTGTCCAACTCATCATTGACTTCCCATGAAAATGATTCCTGTAATATATTCTGATTAAAAATTTCATATAAAAAATATGAACAATGTTCCTAAGGTATATATTAACATTACCCTCAATCTCTTCATAAGTAGATCACGCATCTCTTTTGTGGCATCTCTTCGAAATCCCGGATCGTAATTGGGATAATACTACGAGTGAGTATACCTAAATGACTTTGAAAAAGTTCACTATTGATTCCAACAGCATAGCCGTCCACAAGATCTACGAAAAAAGTCTCTCCTGGTCTAAGGCGGTTGAGAGCAACTCCTTGAGCAACACCCCGTACTCGTGGTCTTTTGGACTCATGTGTACTTGGAGTCCCTACATCCTCGTCAGATGGAGTAGCTGATGTAGATGATGGTCTCATGGTAGGAGATGGCGAATGATGCTCATCTGGTGTGTTCTGATCATGTACTCTACGATCAATTGCCCGTCGACGAGAGGCTACCTGATGATAAACAATAGATATTATTCATATTATAAAAATGATGGAATTTACTGACAAATACGATTTTTATGTTGATACAGCCTTAAAAAACACAACTTTACCGATGCAGATGATGGCCTCATAGGAGGAGAAGGAGATCGATGATCATCTGCTGTGTTGCGATCATGAACTCTATGATCTATTATTTGTCGACGAGAGGCCACCTGGTGTAAAACAATATAAGTTAATCATATTTTAAAAATGACAACCTTTACAAAAAAAATACAATTCTCTTATTCATACATCCTTTAATAACAAAACATTACCGATGTAAAAGATGGCCTTGAAGGAGGAGATGGCGAACGATGTACATCTGGTATGTTGCAATCATGTACAATATCATCGCTCGTCTGTCGATGGGAGACCACCTTTGTTACAACATGGAAGACAATAATTTATACAAAAGTTCATATTAAAGTGAATGATTAAATATAAAGATTTACCAATGATGGTCGTGCAGCTGGAGAGGGTGAATGTTGCTCTTCTTGTGTGTTGTGATCATGTACTCTTCGATCAACTGCCCGTCGACGAGGAGGCATCTGCATTATAACAATCATGACATTATATTGAAAAGAGTCTGCAAAGCATATCTCATACATTGTAGCAAGCAAAGCAATAATAATTAGACATAGAAATAATAATTGCATATATTATTACATTTACTAGTTTAAATTTTCTTGATATGCTTCACTTTCCTCATCGGAATCATTTATATCTCTTTCATGCATATTGTAATAGGCTCGCGGTATTGTTCTAACCGGAATTATCCATCCCGGTCTTTCAATATCGTCAACAAAAAAAAACTTGTTCAACCTGACTTGCAAGTGCAAATGGTTCCTCTGTCCCCAATATACGACTTCGATTTAAACTAATACTACCATCTTTATTTTTTACAAAACCTCTATCTTTATTGAATACATCAAACCATATACATTTGAAAATGACAACACGCTTATCGTGTGTGAAACTGATGTCGATGATTTCAATTACCTCTCCATAGTAGCCATCCAAGCCTGATTGAAGATGAGATTTCACAATTACACCACACATCTGTGTTCTTCTATGTAAGTCAACAGATTTGATTCGAAACTTAAATCCATTAACTGTATAAGTAGTATATGTGTGGACAAATGAAAATGGTCTTTCAGCTAAAATCTGCAACTCAGGAGTCCATCTACTATCTTGACAATCTTTGAGCTGGTTTAGTTTAGACCTAAACCACTACAAGAAATTATGCGCATGGATAGACTTTCGTCGTTCAAGATTTTGAAACATATCATTGTACTCTTTGAAAAACATATCGAGTTGTTTAATCTGCATTAATATGTAATAATGAGCCAAATTCATCTCATCAACATCTAAAAACTTTCGAGTTGTACCACTTGCTGGATTTCCATAATCTGAAAGGATAGATAAAATACTATCATCATCGTTGTCAACGTCTATGTCATCTTTACTTTCTTCTACAGAGGTGAAAATATCATTTTCGTCGTCAAGATATAATGATGAAAAATTAACACATTCTTCGAAGAGATAACCCTCTACTATAGAACCTTCTGGATGCGCCATATTAAATACATGGTCTTTTAACTTCTTAAGAAATCTATCTACTGGATACATCCATCTGTACTGTACCGGTCCTGCAATTCGAGCCTCATTGGCCAAGTGGACTACTAAGTGAACCATCACATCAAAGAATGATGGTGGGAAAATCTGCTCCAACTTGCATAATGTCTCTACAATATCAGTCTCCCACCTTACTAAAATAGTAGGATCAAGAACTTTAGAACAAATAGCTTTGAAATAAAAACTGAGCTCCATCAATGGTTCTAGTACATTATCAGGTAGACTTCCACGTAGAGCTAATGGCATAAATACTTGCATATATACGTGGTTATCATGACTCTTTAGGCCGGAAATTTTTCTATCAGCTATATTAACACATTTTGATAAATTTGCTGCATAACCTTCAGGAACTCGAATCGCTTTCAAAAACCTTAAAATAGTTTCTCGTTTTTCAAGTGGCAATGTATAGCATGCATTTGGTAATTCAAATGTATTTGCTCCGACCTCAATTGGATGCAAGTCACTTCTGATACGTAATTGTTGAAGATCTTGTCTACTTCTAAGTGTATCCTTAGATGTGCCTGATAAATTTAAAATGCATAGAATGTTTTCCATGACATTCTTTTCAATATGCATGACATCTAAATTGTGTCTAATTTTTAAATCTTTCCAATATGGTAATTTTTAAAGGATATACTCTTTTTCCTCCAACCGCCTGTTCTAATTTGTTTAAACGGACGCCCAAGTAGAACTTCCTCTAAACATTGTTGCTGATTCCATATTTCTGCTCCACTGTAACGGATGCTTCCCAAGTTCAAACATTCCCCGGCTGAATTACCATCAAACTTCTTATTGAACCGACGATCCCTCCATTTATGTGTTTTTGGAAGAAAACGACGATGACCCATGTAACATTGTTTTAAACTGCCACTCAGACGTAAACTATGTGTTCGATCCATACAAATAGGACATGCAGTATATCCTTTTGTACTCCACCCGGATAAATTTGCGTATGCAGGAAAATCATTAATGGTCCATAAAATTGCTGCTCGCATACAAAAACTTTCATTTTTTTCTGCATCATATGTTTCAACACCATTGATCCACAGAACCTTCAACTCTTCAAGTAATGGTTGTAGATATACATCAATTGCATTTCCAGGACCTTTACTTCCAGGTATTAATAATGGCATCATTGTAAACATAGATTTCATGCACATCCACGATGGTAAATTGTATGTGAATACGACAACTGACCATATAGAGTAGCTATTGTTCATGTTACCGAAAGGATTGAAACCGTCACTTGCAATCCCAAGTCTAACATTACGCATCTCACTTGCAAAATCTGGATGGATCAAATCAAATCTTTTCCACTCCTCAGTATCAGCTGGATGGCGCATAAGACCATTACAATCATCTTTTCGTATCTTCTTATGCCATGAAATCCATTTTCCAGTTTTTTGTGATTGATAGAGGCGTTGCAACCTAGGAATTAAAGGAAAATATCGCAGAATCTTTGCCGGCTTTTGTCTTCTCTTGTTGTTGACTACAGAATCACAAACGTCTTTATATCTAGAACTTTTACAATGTGGACAAAATTCAAGGTCGCTATTTTCTTTCCAAAATAAAATACAATCATTTGGACATGCGTCAATCTTCACACAATTCATTCCTAATGTATGAAGAGTCTTCTTAGCCTCATACCATCTTTGCGGATAATTTGGTGGATTCTCTAATACCTCAGAAATAAACTGCATCATATCTGACATTAAGGCGGTTGTAGCTCGATGCTTAACTTTCAATTTGAATAGTTTTAAGATGAACTTGAATCGAGACATCTTCAACCCTTTGGCATTAGGTTCCTCAGCTTTCATAAAAGCTTTGAGAAATTGATCCCTTCCATTGTCAACCTTCTCAACATTATCCAAATTACCTTCGAATTCAATAGATTCATCTGCTACCATAGGAATAATAATATCTTCCGGTCGCTCTTCGACTTCTTCTGATGTTGTTTGTAGACATTCCTCCTCTCCATGCAAATTCCAAATAATATATCTTTGCCACCACCCATTCAAAATAATGTGATCATATACTTCCTTTCGTTTATATCTCTTATTATTCATACACTTCTGACAAGGGCAATAAATACAATCCTTGTTAGATCCATATCTGAAACGTGCTCTATCAGAATGAAATGCCCAGTCTAAAAAATCATGAACTCCTCGATTATATATTTCTATATCTGACAACCGCTTAGTCAACCAAGTCTTGTCCATCTACATAAAGTATATCAATCCATCAGCTAGATATATACAACAGGAGAATCTATAAATATATTTTCATTCCAAACATATTTTCCACAATGAAAAATTACATGGTATCACAAATATATTTTTCACTGGCTCAACCTGCCTTGCAATACCCCCTACCCACCTACATCTCCCCTTCCCCATTGCCTTGGATCTTGTTCTTTGTAATAAGTGGGTTGCCGTGAAACGTTGGATCAAGATAGAGCGGTTCACACGGTAGTGGCTCAAAAATACCCTGATTTCGTGTGAACCGCTCGATCTTGATCGAGCGACTCACGATGCCCACTTATTACAGCCGACCTCTGCAGTACTGTAAAGGATCCAACCCCGTAAAATTATGTCACAAGGTCTGATTTTTATGCACCACAATCCTTCAAATATTCATATTTATCTATAGTATAGCATGTAAACGACGGACATTTTCATCCTTAAGATATAAAAGATGACTGCAGTGGAATCCTCCCGTTAAATAAAGAGCACACCATTACCTAATTAATAGATACCGTACCACATTTTTACTCTTTTTAAAGTTTTGATATGGCATTGAAATTAGATGTATAATTCAGAGACTTTTGTATAATCTAACTGGATCACAAAGTGAAGTGTGAGCCAGCTGGCATATGTAGTATAGTGTACAAGTGGATATAGAGGCTCAATGTGTATAACAAGACTTAACATGTAAACATTATAAGCAAAAATATCAAATAAAGAAGGAAGCATTGAATCCCTACATGAAGATTCATCTTAAAGTATCATAAACACTTGGCAGGTTCTTACTCGTTCTTAGTCCTAGCATATTAACCATATAATCAATTAGGGCAATCTCAAACATGCAACGTTTTTTTATAGAGAGAGTACATTCCATACTGACCTCTAGGGTGGAGCATTGGGCCAAGCCGGTCCGAACCCAACCCTGACCCAACCCGTAAAAACCCAGACCCGGCCTGGACCCGATGTATATTTGGGCCGGGCCCGGGCCCTCATTTATCTAAAATAAGACATCCGGGCCGGGCCCAACCCAAACCCGCGGAAACCCGGATTGGCCCGACCCGACCCGCGCCCCACACCTTAATATAATAATAATAGGATCTTTACATATTGCAATTCGCATAGACGTGTATAATACACGCCCTCTCTCCCAATTCCTAAACTTGCATACACGACATACAATCACATCCATTTTTACAGCAATTCATCCTGTGTCCATGTGACTTGAATAAGGTAAGAATTTTCATATCTTAGTAAATGGATATGGGGGACAGATAAAATAATCAAGAATAACAAGTTGCCGATAGGATCTAATATTATTAATGCTCTAAAGAATATAAATAAGATAATAAATATAGCATGTTTGGAGAAAGAATGACATCTTATGCTTATACTTGAAGAAGATAAAATGATGCGGAGAAAAAAGAATAATAAAGAGGCCGAAGGAATTGTTTTGATATTTGAAAAAGAATAGGCTTCGGATTCATACAGATGAGATTGTTTTGTTGTGGATTACACGATCAAAATGGAAGAATTTTAATTCAAAAAATACGGTGATCTAATTCAAGCAACTTGCAATAAATTAATATGAATGCAAAGTAAAAAAAATCAACTACATTCATAATACATAGTCTTCAAAATAAATACATCCATCATTACAAAGTCGTAAATCTAAATCCACAGCAAACAAAAATGCAAGAAGCAAATTTTTTGTGATGTTGGCACACATCATAAGCTCGATGCTTTTCTTGACGGCAAAGAACCACCCCACTCCATGGAAGAAAAGGTTGCATATATCGTTGATATTTTTTAACTTATTCTCAAATAATCAAACTAATATAGATCCAGGACTTCCTTGAAAATATCAGGAGGGGTATAGCCTTATACTTAAACTAATCTAAATTCCACAACTCTTTGGGACAAAAATATGTGATAAATCAACTGGACGTGGAGGGGTATAACACATCAACAATCCAACAGTAAATATATTTATAAAAAGTATTTGGAGAAGAAAAATCTAAAAAAATCTGACCTGAAGGAGAACGGACAAGCTTGGTGACGATGTTCGACTTGGAGAAGAACAAGACCAAGACCGGCTTGACGTTGTAGACGAGCTTCCACGAGTACAAGATGATAAGAAAGAGGGTGTGTGATGAGGAGGCAAATAGAAGAGGGAGGGAGAGGGTTTAAGTTGAGCGGCAATGGCGGAAAAAAGGAAACTTAAATAGGGTTTCGGAGGGCGGATCGTTGGAAAAAAAAGAAACGCAACTAAAGTTTCGGGAGCGCGGGTTGTTGAAAAGGTAAAAGGAGGAGATAGATTATTTAAAAGGTGACAAATTTAGTCACGGTTTTTGTCAATTCAAAAGAAAACAAAATAGGTGATATACGTATATTGTTTAGAAGATATATTATATAATGGAAGTTAAATCAACTTGTCATTAATTATAACAAAGATATTCTTATATTTATGGTATCTAAACACACCTTAGTTGTTAAGTAAAACTTTCTATTATGAAAAGAATAATCAAACAAATTAATTATCAACTTAAATTTTCTTATTATGAATATAAAAAATTTTGTACAGTGAAATAATTTGTTCTTGTTCGGTTGAAAACAGATCAGATACGAGTCAAATATACCTATTTCCATATCAGTATTTGATTCACCTCTATCAAATACACATATGATTCAGATGTGCATTAAGGAAATCATATCCTTCAAAATACGAAACAAATTCGAATCATATATTTATCGAATCCAAATATGAATTGAATAAAAAGTGGACCTAAGTTGTAAGGATCAAAGAAATGTTGTATTTGGATATTCGGATCTGGATATTCAAGCCTATTACCGCATCATATACGTATTCGGAAAATTTTTACAACCCATATACATATTCGATCCATATTTGACTAGTATTTGGATATATGTATCCATATCCAAAAAATTTTCGAATACGGTAAGCAGATATTTAGATATATCCATATTCGTATTCATCCCTTCCTCCATATATGTTGATTTGAGTGATTAAAAAAATAAAGATTACAAGTAGAGACATAATAGATGACTAATCATGAAGTGATTGTAAAAAAAATATCTTAACATGAGATGAGGTATTTAACGATTACATATAAGAGGATTTTATCTCACATTTAAATAGTCTCCAAGAGGGTTTGCAGTGGATCCAATAGCACAAATCACAGACACATGCATTACTTAAAATTTCATTTTAATTTTTACACAAAATCGGAATTATATATATTGGTCATTGCATTTCTAATAATGACAGAATCGAAGTCCGATATTCTATCACATGTTGATATGGTGGGCTTAAATTTTTCTTATGCATACTAAGATTGGCCACGATAAAAGTTTCGTAGTCTCAAATTATTAGTCATGCTAATAGTACCATGGTCAAAAAACATTGGCCACGTTAATAGTACTGTAGCCTAACATGTTTGGCCACGGTATTTATCGTTGCAATTAACTTCACGTTACGGTAATTTACCGTGGTTAATAGCTTTTAGCAACGATAACATTTATTGTGGCTTGATTGCGTGGCTAATGCAATACTTTTTACTAGTGAAATGCACATGCATGAATGCTAAGATACTCTATTTAAGGGTATTTACAGGCATTTGCTAGGGTTTTTGGTGCCAAAATGATAGAATAAAGATGATGAAATGTGGATTCATCAATATCCCCAGAAACTAAGTGGTAAATGTGCTTTGCTCATCATTGAACGAACCATATCCATGATGGTTCTGTTGCGTCTTTCAGCAACACCATTAAGTTGGGGAGTTCCAGGAGGAGTGAGATTGGAAATAATTCCATTCTCTTTAAGGTATTTCTTAAATTCATCTGATAGGTACTCGCCACCTCGATCAGATCGAATTCGTTTAATCTTCCTATTGGTTTGGTTCTCAACCAAAACCTTGAACTCTTTGAACTTTTCAAAGGTTTCAGACTTATGACGTAATAGGAAGATAAACCCGTATCGCGAATGGTCATCAATAAACGTCAAATAATATCGATATCCATTTCGAGTCGCGGTACAGAAGGGACAGCATACATCAGTATGTATTAGGTCAATAATACCTTCACATCTTATAACCTTGTTACGGAAAAGCATCCTAGTCATTTTACCTCGAATACAATGTTCACAGGTAGGTAAAGGCTGAACCTGTAGAAAATCCAAAGGTCCATCCTTTATCAATCTATTGATCCTATCAACAGATAAATGACCAAGCCTTTGATGCAAATCATGTTTGAATGATTTATATTACTCCTGGATCTTTTAGGGTTTTTATTAGTGGTTGTAACATTCATGACATGCTCATTAATGCACAATTCATAGAGTCCTCCAGAAGTCAAAATACCCTCTGCAATATATTTATCATAATGATTTATGACTAATTTATTACAAAATAGGAATGAATATCCACTTCTAACTAACTTAGATATAGATATTAAATTCCTTCTGACTTCAGGTACATAAAGACACTCTTTAAGTACTAGGACTCTTCCACTAGATAATGATAATCGACAAGTCCCGACGACGACTGCTGCAACACTTGCATCAGATCCCATCTGGATGACTATCTCCCCTTCTTCAAGCTTTCTAGTTTCCTGAAACAAATGCAACAAATTGCATACATGAGCAGAAGCACCAGAATCAACAACCCAACTTCCTTCTCTTCCGACGAGAAAGCTGGTTTCAATGATAAATGTAGATTTCATACCTGCTGGGGCTTTACCTTTGTCGATCGACTTCAGGTAATCCAGGCAATTACGCCTCCAGTGCCCCGGCTTCTTGCAGTGGTGACAGACGTCGGTTTTATTCGACGCCATTAAAGTGGATGCATTGGAAGATGAGCCAACACTTTGTCCCTTCTTTTTTCTCTTCTGGGTCGGGCCCTTCCGAGAACCTTGTTTCCGACCGCGCTTCCCTTTGACCTGTGCAACCATTGCAGTGCCAGTGGGACCATCTTTCTTCATTACGTTTTTTGCAGACTTTAATGCAGCAAGAAGCCCAGCATTTGTCAGTTCCAGCTTATTCATGTGGAATGACACCACAAAGTTATTGAAAGATTTGGGCAATGACAGCAGAATAAAATCAGATTGCATGTCTGCATCCATCGTTGCCCCCAGAGTCTCCAGCTCTGACAAGTACCCAAACATTTTGAGTACGTTTTCACGGACCGAAGTCCCTTCCCGCATCTTGCAGCGAACCAGTTCTTTCATAACATTGTACCGCTGGGTGCGGTTAATATCACCAAACATATCCTTTAGATTATGTATGATATCCTGGCAAGTACTCATCTCCACATGTTGTTTCTGAAGAACATTGGAGAGAGAACCCAAGATGTAGCATCTAGCCAATCCATGATCTTCATCATACTTGTCATTATATGCTTTATCTTCCTTAGATTTAGGGTTTTCAAGTTTGTTTTCAGAGAGCACATAACTGATGCGCTCTGCCGAAAGCACAAGCTCCAAATTACGGATCCAATCCGAGTAATTTGGTCCGGTCAATTGGTTGACCTCCAGAAGCCTGCTCAGTGGGTTCATGGCTTTCATTTTCTGAAATTGAGAATGCACTATATTAGAATATATAATCATATATTCAATTTTATGATATTTGATTAAGGCATTTTAAATCAAATTAGTCTTGTTAAGTCAACTATGAAAGTTTATTCCCTTATTCACTTTCAAAGTAGGAGATATACTTACCAATATATCTCAAGCAAGAACTGGGATCTCCTCTTTATCTTTGTCATATCCCAATAATATGAGAACCTATGACTCAAATAAAGAGAAGCGGGAACACATTCCGCCTTGCAAGTCCAACTTGCATTTCCCAATTCGGTCTTTAATACCCGAGACCACCACCCCTAAAGTGATGTTGACTCGTCATTAATTGAACCAACCGTCAATAGGAATACAACTCGCTATGCGCAATCCAATATCACCCCAACAATATGAGGACCCGATATTGGGGTCACTACGCATACGTCCTTACTCTTTCGAGAAGCGACGAGCCCGATCCAAACGGATCATATGTGGGAGCTGTCACTTCGGACAGGCGTCTCCCACATATAATATTTGGCGACGAAACCCTTCGCCTTGACGGGAGACCATGGATGTCACTTATGTGTTCCTCCATCTCTTATTCAAATTTAATTAATTACTATGAATCACATTTATATAATTAATTCTTCCAAGTGAATTATTAACTCTAATCATATTAGAGTATTTTTCAATTGGATATAATTAACTTAATCATATTAAATTAATTATCAATCCAATTCAATCAATCAAACTTAATTTTATGCTTGAATACATATATGATATTATTCTCAAAGTACGTATTAATTCATATTTTAATAATTTAAAAAAATACATCATAATCCCTCGGACATTATCCCGGCCCTACCCGCTGTCATGGCCAGTACCGGCGGGAGTGGGACGGACCGCATACGTTGCAACCCGCTACCCCAGCGATCCCCGACTAGACACCATATCCGCCCCGGGAAAGGATAATGCCAAATTGATTAATTTGTACTTGAGATGATCATCGGTTCTTCAACCGAAATTATACCATATAGTAATCAAAACAATTTTTGATTTTAAGGAAATTTGCTAGACAAATTCCCAAAACCTATTCAAGCAAGAAGTTTGATGATTGTGATTTCAATTATGATTTAGATCAAATCTAATCATCTAATTGATTGGGGCCAAGTAAATTAAGGAAATAATTATTCTCTAATATTTCACAAATATTTTTCATAATTATTTCTCGAAATTAACAATTAATTTCATTAATTGACAATCACATGGTTCTTGATTAGGAAAGCAATTTCAGCAGTGACCCCTACTTACTAAAATTAGCATATCTCAATCATATTAAATCCAAATTAAGCAAAGTCAATTTCTAAAGTTTGCTAATTTGATTTAGGACAGAACCTAAGTGATGTTTCACGTATTTCGAGGTAAGTCTAAACAGTAATTAACATTTTAATCACGTTCAGATTCACAGTTCCCGCAACAGTGCATACATGTTCATTAAAACGACCATATCTCGAGCATACGAAATCCGATTTACACAAACTCAGATCCTATGGTTTCCTTATTTAATGGGGAACATAATCCAAGTATAAAATTCGTGTTTAAACAATTTAAACAATGCCAAATTTATTTACTAAACAGATCTGCGAAATCAAATGCGATGAAAACTTTCGCGACCTTAACGAACCCAAGTCGTCATCGGTTAACGAATCACTATTCGAAACCGTCGACCTAAGGCTCTGATACCACTTGAAGGATATGGATAGATCTTCAAGCGCATCATGGAAGTGTGAGCGTCGTATCGGATACGACGAAGAACGACTAGTCGTACTAGTTGTTCGGTGCATCGGAATTTAAAATTTTATTCGATGAAACTACATGATCCAAGAACGATTCTCGGATCGTTTCATCTATAACCACAACAAGTATAATGCAATACCTCTTGAAGCGTGGTTGATCGAGTCTCTAAGAGAAGAGACCTCCTGTCTCAAGTCCGATTGTCGGAGAGATTGCTTGCGAGCGCGGGGATGAACCGTGGTGTCCTCGCAATCCAAGAAGTTGATCCAAGCACGGTTGCTCCTGATCTCGTCGCACGAGATCGAACGTCTCCTTCGTAGGCGAAGCACTCGAAGTAGACGGAGAACCACAGAGCGTCGAAGCGGCAGCGCGAAGGCGAGGGCGACGACGATTCTCTCCACCAAGGTGGACGACCACCAAGAAGAAGGGGGAGAGAGGGCTGTCGAGTATGGAGAAAGAGAGAGAGAGAGAAGAGTACTAAAATAGCATGTAAAGAGAGAGCCAAATATGCCTCTCTATTTATAGAGTTTTGGGATCCATGGATCTCAATCCATGTGTCATAAAAAATCAATGGATGAGATTGATTTATGACAATCAAATGGTCAAGATTGTTGGTAAAAGCCAACAACTTGTGATTTAATTTTGATTAAATATGTTTGATAAATCAAATAAATATTAATACCAAATTAAATCACACAAATAGAGAGAGAGAAATCAAGGGAGATGCACCTTCCTCTTTGGAAGGGGGGGACGACCTCCAATTCCTCAAGGAATTGGTGCCGCCCCCTCCTTTCCAAAAAGAGGGGCAATCTCATGGATTACCATGAGATTGCATATCCCCTTGATTTTCTCTCTACTCAATTTCCAACAACAATTTGTTGGTATTTTAATTCACCAAA
Organism: Ottelia alismoides; assembly: GCA_037367405.1. Taxonomy (NCBI): domain Eukaryota; kingdom Viridiplantae; phylum Streptophyta; class Magnoliopsida; order Alismatales; family Hydrocharitaceae; genus Ottelia; species Ottelia alismoides. The sequence goes on along the minus strand of JAZKJV010008238.1, from coordinate 978,221 downwards.
ATAATTCTCAATTAATTTTGAGAATATTGCAATCTTGACATTGGAATATTGTGAATCATAATCACAACCCAAAACAAAATGTAATTTACATTTTCAATTAATTAGACAATGTGTATCCGATACACATTAATAATTAATCTACTAATATAAATTATATTTAACTCTCTCTAATACATTATAAATCGCATTTATAATATATTATGAATAATTGGATATTACTATCCACATTATTATTATCCATAATAATTAAATCACATTTAATTATATTAGATAATTTCTCATACATCATGATAATTAAATCACATTTAATTATCAACTTCTCTTTGCTTAGATCTTATGGAATTGTTCTTAAACCATTTAAGAACAATGCCATTTCTCCTCAGATACTTGGAGATAAGGACAGGGTGATTGTATTGTTCCACGTATAGTGACTTGGATATTGAGATCATATCTCAAATCCAGATCCCATGGACCTCTCATAGATGCTTGATTAAATCAAGACCGTAAACCTAATCTTCTCATTGCATCTGAATCTCATTCAGATCAATGTCCAGTACATGGACTAAGATTAGGTCACTTCTCTAATGAGAGGAGTCACTAAAATCCAGACCTGTTTCATCACTCCCTCGGAATGGAAGCGTCATGGTTATACAATCGTTTATGATCAAATCACCCTTCAGGTATTCCTAATACCTGCACGTCCTGCATACTGGAAGACTCATGATCATCATGAAGATAAAGATCACTTTTTCACTGTCATCTTCATAGTCTGATCATTAAGTTTCTCAATCTTGGTCCTTGGGATATGGTACAGATCATATGCTTTCACAAAGCATATATCTTACCTTCAAATTCATATCATGCTTCTAAAACATGATGACCATGCATGGAATTTGGTCAATCCCAATACCTCATGAGTGAGCTCATGTCTCCCGGTTCACAAGTGAACCTGTATGATCCCTTTGAGAGATCATATTACTCATATGCCCTTACATGCACACCAGCTCGCCGGTGTATAGACCTTGATTAGGTCATCAACCTATTGGTCTGCCAAATGTACATGCTCAGACATATAGTAATATATCTGTTTCTGGTCAGAGGATGTTTGCCTGTGATGTGACAGTATTCATAAGAGGTCTTTGGTTATCTCGATCTCGTTAAGTCAACTCATTGACTCGACTAATCTGATACCTCTGAATCAATATTCCTATGCAGAGGACCTGCATCAAGAGGTCGATCAGATATCAGTCTAATGAGATGGGATTGCCATCTCCCACTCAGACTGGAGATCACTACTTGTTAATCATTGATGATGCTTGATGAGTCCTCTATCTAACTCCTTAGATATTCATCCAAGCATCAGCCTCTATGATTCAATCATTGAATCAACAGCTGTATGATTATCAAGTTGGCCATGGTACATAACCCTTATTGTACAGAGGGACCTTATAGTGCATTCATTCATTCAATATCAGAAAGGGAGTGAAACAAAACATCAATAACTTTTATTGATAAATCATTTATTACAATAATATTTATTGTAGGAATGGTTCGCCTCGGGCTCACATTGCTAACAGATACATAGTATCTTAGGGTTGGGGTGCCTTCGTAGGCATGCATAAAGTAGATGCATCGTAATTAAGTTCCAACACTTTCATTTACTAATCTTTCATTTCCACCCCAATTCACCATTCCCGTTTAGTTTATAAGTTCTCTTGATTTCGGAAGTTGATCATATTTCGATTGAGTCAATTTGATGTCCAACACAACTTTTTCTCAAGTAACCCAACACAAATATGGTAGAATTAACTGAGGGAACTCTCTCGGCAACCACTACATGTCGGTAAGAGTTTCTGATGGTAGGCACAGCTCAAGCAAGATATGGGATTTAGGATCTAGTTTTCGATTGAAACTGTAATTAGACCTACGACTACCTTACATTACCGGGCAACCGATAAGAACACCATCTTCGCTAATCACATCTTGAAACTCACCCCATAAAACCAATACGAGTAACCAACTCGAGTGATTGTCCCTCATTATCCACTCATATTAATCACATGATGAAAAGGGAAGATCAAACTGCCAAGCGTGCATCTCAAAAGAGTGATGTTTTGCAGCAACCTGACAAACATATCAAGGTGGCATCGAGAACTACGTGTCACCCATTCAACGCAACTGGTGTAGAGGCCATCCAACCTTCTGTCTGGGACCCAAGGGTGCTAGCCCATCGCTTGCGGTCACTAATTCCAACTACCCAAGCAATACAGGAAAAATGCACTGTATGATTCAAACCCTCGATAGGGAAGAACACCTCTATCATGAAGACTACCAATACACAAGGAAGTGGGGGCAATGGTTCCAACAACGGCACAAAATAGATGTCACCTAGATTCGAGTCCTCGGAGATGGAATCAGATAAGATATTGATCGTGTCTTAAATTTAATTACCCAAACTCACTTCTTATTCAATTAAATTTCGAACCACCTGAAAAGCGAGAATGCGAGAGCCGCTAAATAGCGGTCTGACAAGTCAGACTCACTGTCGCTGATGCGACTGCTCAAACTTCCTCGGTCTTCAACAATTAACCCACACAATCAATAAAGCAATCAAGAGCAAGGATTAAAATTTATTATACCCTACTAACAATGTATAATGGCAAGTAAGTAGGGGTCGAACACAAGAAGCAAAGGTGTAGAGCATAGATAAGAATCCAAACCTAGGTCTAATAAGCAACTCAGCCAATCTAGAATTTTTATGGGTTTTTAATTTTATATTTTTTTCTTATTTAATTTTTAATTTTGTATTTTTGTATTTTGATTTTTAGTTTTCTAATTTTATATTTTCTTTTTATATTTTATATTTTTTTATTTTCTTTTTCAATATTGGAATATAAAAGCAATGTAATAAAAGGGAGAAAGAGCTATTTATAAAAATAGATAAAAATGTTCAAAAATAAGCAAATAAAGTCTTTTTGGTCTTTTTATAATTTTTTACTGTTTTTGTGATTTTTGGGTAATTTTTAGAATGTTTTTGGTATTTTTAATTAGCAAAATAAAGCAAACAGTGAATACAATGCAAGGTTGAAACTTAAAATGGAGAAATAAAATAGCAATCAGTAACAAAAATTCTCCAAATTAATTTTCACTTAAAGATGATAAAACAAAGAAAATTCAGGAAAAGAAAACACTATTTTTGGATTTTTTTATGAATTTTATAAATTTTTATGAAGGTTTTTAGAGTTTTGCAATTTTTAGGAGTTTAGTTTTGTATTTTTTTAATGATTTTTGGCTGGGAGTTAAAGCAAACTAAAAGACACAAAATATATTTTTTTGGGGTTTTCCTGAGGAGTTTTTATATTTTTTAGGGATTTTCTAAGCTAGACAGTGCACAAAATGACTATTTTTGAATTTTCATAAATAATAAAATGCGATAATTACGAAAAATAAAAATATGGCGTGGAAGAACACATGCACAGGAGCTTAAGTTTAAAATTTGAGAAATTTTGGAGCTAAAATGATGCCTAAATTAATTATAGCAAGCAAGCAAGAATAACAAGGCTGGCAGGGGTTTTCATGCAAATACTAAACATTCCAGGGGCATTAGCGCAAATTGCACACAAGGGTTATACTTAAACAAAAAGTACTAGATTGAATGTTAAAACAAAAAGCCGTAGGGGCCCTATCCAAAAACGCCCAGGTCCCACACGCTGCGCGCGTGACCTGGAAGGGGCAGGATTGTGATAATCTGAAAATGCAGGGGCCCCTTCGTAAATTCTACAAAGTTATTAACGAACACAGGAAAGTTTATGGAGTTCTGAGCATTACACAAAAACGTGGGGGGCGCATATGCAAAAGTCACCACTTATCCACGTGGCAGCGTGGATGGCTTTGCTGAGGAAGGATGGACGAGGATCGACGGTGCCCCTTTTCCCACAGATGGACGGCTGCGATCAAGGGGGGGGGGTGAGATCGATGTCAACTGTGTGTTGCCCCCTCCCCCTCGTTCTTGTTCCTGCGCAGGTGCGCGCAGGCGGCGGTGGCGCGCCGGCGGTCGCGCCCCTTCTCGCGCGCGGCGTCAAGTCCTCCTCCGACGGTACCACCAGCCTCCTGAGGGCTTCCTCGAGAGGGGCAGCGGCTTCAAAATGGCCGAAGAAGGCCGGAGCCCCGCTGCAACGTTGGCGGAGGGGTAGACCTCCAAGGCTTCGGATTGCAACAACAAAAATCCGACCCCAGATGGGGTCCTTCGGGGTCTGGGACCTGCAAAAAAAATGGGTGAAGAAGGCGGGGGCAAAGTGCCTCGTCTTCGTGGAGTGTCTCACAAGGGAAACGAATACGTGGCAGGGCGAAGACGGCCGGCGAGACTCGATGCCGGCCGCGGTCGATTCGGGATGATGTGATGACTACTGGACAAGGATCTCGAAAAAGGAGTTGCGACTGAGGCTTTCTAACATTAAAGCATCCAGGAATATGAGAGAAAGAGGGGAAAAGAAGACCTCACCCGTGCGAGCACAAGGTGTTCTCCGGCGAGAACTCCGGCGAGGGGACCCGACTCAATTCGACACCGATTCGCCCCGCTGAGATGCCCTCCGCACTCCTGCTGTCACCAAGAGTCCAGACGAGGGTCTAGGTTAGGGATTTGGCGGTGGAAGAGTGATCAAAAAGTCAAGGGAAGTCGGGGGGTCCGTTTTGAACTATGGTCGAGTGGCGACTTTCGAGGGCCGGTCACGGGCGAACCATGAAGATCTAATAGGATCTAGGAGACCGGCGTGAATCACGGATGTATAGGGTACAATTTTCATGAAGGAAGCGGGGTCAAAGGGTGGAAGGTGCGGCTTCCAAAAATTCTTGAAGATGGGTCGCAACCCATTTCTGACACAACCACAGGGGGGGTCAGACAGTTGACCAGAGGTCAACTGTCAGACCAACCTGACCAACCAGGGAAAAACCCTTGTAAAATCAATAAAAAATAACAAATCGCATTATTTTAATTAAGTTATAAAATAAAAAGTTCTTGTAATTTTATAAATTATTTTATTCTGATTTTTAATTAATTTTTCGAGATCTATTTTTACAAATTTGCAATTATACCCCTATAGGTATCTATATCTATGTATTGGAGTCTTTTATTTTTAATTGTGTATATTTGATTTATTTATTTTTGATTATTATTTTATAAAATTATAAAATACTTTTATATACACAAATATATTTTTATTTTATTTTTATGAGGTGTTTTGTATAGTAAAGAAAATATAAAGGTCTAATGTATAGGTATGTGTATCAGTAATGTATCTATGTATTGAATATATGTTCATATTTATTTTTATTTTCTTTGCATTTTTATTCTGATTTTAATGCACATAATCATTATAAGTAATATTTACAATATTACAAAAATATAAAAATATGAAAATAATGACTAAATAATAAATTGAATATTTTAATATGTACAAGTATACAATAGGGGTCCAAAAGTCAACTTTCAAATCGTAGCTTCGCCAAATGCGAAACCACCGCCATTAATTAGCTTATTTTCTTCTATATACAATTAAAGGTGAGTATGCTGCATTTGGAGTTTTCATTTGTGAGATACGGGTCTGGGAAGTTGGGATTCTGGATTTTTATTCAGATCATAACTTTTTATCTGTGTATTATTTTTCTGTGAAATCAATTTTGTATTTTTCTTTATAAAATTATCTACAACTTTCATGTACAAAGTTTCTTTATTTGATGAATAAAAAGTGGAACCAAAAATAGGTCCCAAAATAAATAAAGAATGAATAGAATGTATAGGTATTTTATCTGTATTTTGGCCCTTATCTCCCCCTACTTTATTCCTTGTCGACCTATTCACCAAGATGCCTAGGTCTCGGGGTTTTGGGTCATAAAATATTTACAATATTTTATTCTTTTTCTTTTCTTTTCTTTATTCTATAATTTTGGCTTTAAAAACCGCATTTTATACAATAATTACACATATATACATGAATGCTAAAATGCATGAATTACGCCTATCTACACGCATTTACTAGGGTTTTTAAGGCCAAAATGATAGAATAAAGATGATGAAACGTGGATTCATCATCCCCCTATACTTGCCTTTGCTAGTCCCTAGCAAACACTTATGCAATAAGTGCAGAAAAAGAAAAATAAAGAAAAGAAAAAGAAGAAAGATGGACTAAATTTAATTGTCAAACTTGTCTTCACAAAATCAAAGTTTGGAGCTTAAGTCGGACCTTTGGAATTTTAGTGCGGGCGGAACCGTATTGAGAACCGAATTTGAAATTCAACAGTCCTTGAGAATCCCGAAACTCTGTCCAAGTCTCCTCAATAGCCAAGTCAGAAATATCTCAACTCATACGCAAACCCTTACGATTATGAATCTGACTTGTACAGTGTAAGTGATGGTGGCTCTCCCCAACTAGAATGACAAAGCGACTGACTTCTCCAATACGACAACCCAATGATTCCCCAATCCAGCAACTCCATCCTCGAGGAGCGGGGTATTCCCTTCTAAGTTCAAGTGGCAACCAGCTCAAGAGGAGGGGGTGAAGAGAAGAATGGACGGTAGCCAGTGTAGCTACCTATCCCGGGATGCAAGACCAGTGTAGTCAAGTCATCCTGCTGCAGGCTCACATATTTGACTTTGGAACTCAAGCTTGCTTATTGACTTTACAACATATGTACAAACTTCGCAGGCTTTTTATTTTTGTACATGCCTGAACTTCTCTCTCTCTCTCTTTTTTTTCTTTTCTTTTTTTTTAAAAATACTATTTACAGCAGCATTTACATAAGGAGTTTTTCCTCTTGAGCCCGTAGACTATCCCTCTTTTGAAGCTTTATCGCAACCCACAGCCTCCTGTCTTTAGACTTCCTAATCACTAGACGGGTTGGGGTGCACTTCCCTCCCTAGAGGAGGACAAGTGTTTCCACTTGTGTGCGTCTCATACCGGCAAATCCAATCCCCTCACCACTCCAACTGAGTTGAGCCATGTGAAAGGTGCAGGTGTCCAAGTTAGTCATTATCAACAAGAGTCGTGCGTGTGCTCCGAAATACTCTACTTAGGCAGTTAAGAATCCATTGAACCAAGTCTCGTGATCCCCAAAGAATTAAGTCAACTAGACCTGAAGTACCTCAAATCCAGTTCCTATAAGGTTCCTGTTATTAGGTAGATTTTAAGGTCCAATCAAGCTCCAATCTCCGGATTTTACTTAGACTCGTTCAACTATCAAACTCAATCCAAAAAATGCGAATGCTATGCAATGCAATGCAGAAAATATTTTTGTGATGCAATTTTCAAAGATTTTGAACTTTTTATAGATGTTTGAAAATATGATCATGATGCATATGCAGATGCATTTTTTGTATTTTCCAAAAAGATTTTTTCAGATGTTTTTGGATTTTAGTTTTTGCAAATGTTTTTGGGAGTTTTTTTGAAAACAAAAAGTTTTTGGCTGAAAATAGGTTAAAATATGTACACGGGAGTGCTTCTTATATATACAAGAAGTGGATTTTAAGAATTTACAAGGGTAAGTGATCAATTTTATACATATATACATAAGATGGATTTTGGTGTGATGTGTATATTCCTCAAACTTATTTGAAAACAATTTACACACAATTTTTGAAAACTATAGTCCAAAATAGTTTTTACAAACATTTTACACACATTTGAAAACATTTTGCAAAGGCTTTCAAAACAGTATATATAGGTTTTTCAAAACATTTTTGCAACCATTTTTCAAACCATTTGCAAATCATTTTTCAAACATTTTATTTCACACAAAGAAAAGAAATTTTACAAACCACACATTTTGACACAGGTTGAAAACACGAAACAAAATATTTTCAAAATAGTTTTCAATAAATGTTCACAAAGATTTTCAAACTATTTTTCAAACATTTTGCAAAAAACATTTTCACCTGATTTATTAATCAGTAAATGCAAAAAGAATTTGAGGAATAACCACATCTTCTTATTAAGGATTTTTAATGAATTTTAAAGAATTTTTAGCCATACTATTAAGAAAATACGAAAGTACGAGTTATGGCTAAAGTATATACGTAGTATATACGACCCCCCTATACTTAGCTTGAGTTATGTCCTCATAGATCGGAGAGAAAAGATAAGACATAACTGATGAATCCACATTTCATCATCTTTATTCTATCATTTTGGCACCAAAAACCCAAGCAAATACTTGTAAATACCCTTAAATAGAGCATCTTAGCATCCATGCATGTGCATCACAACAGTGTATAAATTACTGTAATTAAGGCCAAAATTATAGAATAAATAAAGAAAAGAAAAAGAATAAAATATTGTAAATATTTTATGACCCAAAACCCCCGAGACCTAGGCATCTTGATGAATAGGTCGACAAGGAATAAAGTAGGGGGAGATAAGGTCAGAAATACAGAGAAAATACCTATTCATTCCTTTCATTCCTTTATTCATTTTGGGACCTATTTTTGGTCCCACTTTTTGTACATCAAATAAAGAAACTTTGTACATGAAAGTTGTAGATAATCTAATAAAGAAAAATACAAAATTGATTTCACAGAAAAATCATGTACAGACAAAAAGATATGGTCGGAATAAGAATCCAAAATCCCAACTTTCCAGACCCGTATCTCACAAACGACAACTCCAAATGCAGCAAACTCACCTTTAATTGTATATAGAATAAAATAATCTATCCAATGGCAGTGGTTTCGCATTTGGCGGAGCCACGGTTTGAAAGTTGACTGTTGGACCCTCCTTGTACAGTGTACCTCTTAAAATATTCAATTTATTAATTATTCATTATTTTTATATTTTTATATTTTTATAAGGTTGTAAATATTACTTATAATAATTATGTGTATTTAAATCAGAATAAAAACATAATTAAAATTACTTGTATATATCCAATACATAGGTACATTACCTATACACATACCTATACAAAACATACTTGTATTTTATTAAATATACAAAACATATCAATAAAATAAAATAAAAATATATTTATGTGTATAAAAGTATTCTATAACTTTATAAAATTATAAACAAAATTAAAGAAATTAAAATACACCAAATAAAAATAATATATTAAAATACATAGGTATTATACCTATATAGGGGTAAAAAAGTAACTTGCAAAAATACAAGTCATAAAAATAATTAAAAATCAAAATAAAATACTACATAAAATTCTAAACATTTTTTATTTTATAACTTTTATCTAGTTCGGGCATTTAGTATTTTAATAGAATTAATAAAGTATTTTTCCAGGGTTTTTCCTGGTTGGTCCACGTGGACCAACCAGGAGGCCAGGACTGTTGACCTCGGTCAACAGTCTGACCTACACCCTGTAGCCTTTGTCAGACCCATCTTTGACCCCATGTTCACCAATTTTTCGAGGCGCGTTCTTTCATCCTTTGAGCTCGAGTCCTTCTGCAAACTTTTTCCCCTACTACCCATCTTGCTCGCCCAAGGATCTTCTTGGGCTGAGAGCCTCTGAATCGAGCTAGCCGCCTCGTTCTTTCCATCCCCTCGTCAACCATACTTAAGCTCCCCCTTGACCTCCTTTTGAATTTGAACCGCAATTCATCCAGCTCCCTTCCCCCTTGGAGTCGCTCCAGCACCGTGGAGGTGACAGCTCCAGGTCTGCACCTTCGAGGAGGCGGAGTCACGCGAGCTGAGCGCGTTCCACCACCACCTCCGGCGGGTGTCCCCGTGAGGTATTCACCCTCTGGTCCTTGGCCATCGAGGCTGCCACCATCCCCATTTTTATCCCCATCGTATTCCTGTTAGTGTTAGGATCATTTCGCCCGTAATCCCTCGATTAATCCATCAGCGCATCATTCCATCGATCACCTCGCCGGAGCGCAACTCCGGCGAGCCCCTATATCGCTTTTCCTTCCATTTTGAGAGCCACCCGAGGTTGAGGCATTTTGCCCTCGACCTCCCTAACTGTTTGGTGCAGGTACTGAAGCCCATCGAAGCATCTGGAGCGATTTTGCTCTCTCGCCGGAGCACATGGGGCCTTGCAGCTCCGCCACCTCCGTGCGAGAGCACCGGCGAACGCCGATGGCTTTTGAGGCTTCCAGACGTCAGCCGACACCTGCAGGAGCATCCTCGACCACTTTGCAAGCTCGATCGTCGCAGTGGCCGGACGGAGGAGCTCGGAGAAGTTCGCCCAACCGGCGCTCCTCCGTGTTCTTCCCTCTGCCTCCGGGACCGTCGGATCAGCGAGGAGCCCCCAGATCGCACAGGAGCCGTTAGATCCCCCCACGTGCCCACCGTCCGATCATCGGGGGAGTTCTAATCGCAGCCGCACGAGCCAACCGTCATCGGCGCCCGAGGAGCGGACACGTGGATAAGTGAAGTCGCCCAGCCGTCCGATCGCGCCTAGCGGGGGTAATTTTGCACGATACCCCTGCCATTTTTGTAATATTTTATTAGGACGTAAACTTTCATTGGCAGTTTAAAAGTTCTGTAATATTTGCACAAAGACCCCCAGACTTTGTTTATTTGCATCCAGGTCCTTCGCCACGTCACCTCACGTGACCTGTACACGTGAGGGGGTGGGCATTTTGCAGAGGGACCCTCGGTAGTTTGCCTATTTAGTTTTAGTACCAAAACTGTGGCGTTAAGTGTAAACTTTTTGGACCTTTTGCAAGTAGGCCCCCAGGGTTTTGATATATTGCATTTTAGTCCTCGCCAGGCGCGTGCAAGTCACGCGCCCTGGTGGGAAAATTTCTAAGAGGCCCAGGCGGCTTTTGTAATTGCTTTTTGGTATTAAAAATTGAATATTCAGTGTAAAGTTTTGTGGAAAATTGCATGTATGCCCCTGGATGTTTTAGATATTGCAAATATACCCCTGCCAGGACTGTTTAATGTTTGGATGCTTGTTGTATTTATTTGAATGATCATTTCAAGTCCAAAAATTCCACAAAATTAGGGTTAGGCTCCTGTTACCTTGAACTTTCACGCCACCAGTTTAGTTTTTGATTTTATCTTATTTTAATATTTATTAAAAATCAAAAACTTGCTTTTTGTGCACTGTCTAGTTTAGAAAATACCAAAAAAATATCAAAACACCTCCAAAAATTCTAAAAAATTCATCTAGTGTCTATTTTATCCTATTTTAGTGTCAGTCCAAAAATCATTAAAAATCTCAAAAGAAAAACACTAAAAATTTAAAAACACTCAAAAACTTCAAAAAAATATATAAAATAGTAGAAAACTCCCAAAATTCAAAATCTCAGTTCCTGTTTGTTCCTTATTTTGTCCTTTTTATTTAAAAAATAGTGTGAAAATTTTGAGCTACTGGTTGCTATTTTGAAATTGCATCTTATTCACAGCCAGCCTTATTTCCACTGTTTTGTCTTATTTCAGTAATTAAAAAGACCAAAAACACCTTGAAAAATCCCCAAAAATCACAAAAACATTAGAAAATTATAAAAGTACCAAAAACATTTTATTTCTGAATTTTTGAGTATTTTTGCACATTTTTATAAATATTTTAGCTTGCCTTTTGTTATTTTGCCTTTATTCTCCAATATTGAAAAAGAAATAAAAAATATATAAAATATAAAATATAAAAATCAGAAAATTAAAAATCAAATACAAAATTAAAAATTAAAATAAAAAAAACTAAAAATTAAAAACCCACCAAAATTTCCTTTCTTTGCTTGCTTAGTGTAGACACTCACACATCACACACACACTTGAGCATTTTTGCTTGAACTACCCTGCTTGTTCCCTGTGTTCGAACTCTCTGCATACTTGTCACTATACACCATTTGTGCAGAGTTAAAAATAAATTTTAACTCCACATTATTTCTAATTTGTTGATCTTAGTGTGGGTTAATTGTTGACTTTAGTCCGGATTTAGTGTGGTCACCACACCGACTGAGTTCACGCTTTGTGCTGAACTTAAGACCACCTATTTTCGGCTAAATCAAATGGCACCGTTGCCGGGGAGCAACAGCGAGTAGTTCACATTTTTGATATATTTGTTTGATTGTGTGATTGTTTACCATAGCATCATTTTCCATCTCTTACATTTTGATATATCTTGTTGAGCTATCTGACCACTCTTCTTTGTCTTCTTGCGAGGGACCGCGGAGCGAGGCAGATCGCCTAGGTGACCCGACGCATCCTTGGGAAGCGGAGCCGGCTGTTCTTTAGCCAAGTCGGCAGGAGAGAGCAAGGAGTGAGAGAGAGAGTGATTAGATTAGTTTTCATTTATTTTTGGTGAGAGAGTGATTCGTTTAATTTGTAATAATACAGGTACATTTGGACTTGGACACTTAGACATTCGGGCCTAATTTCCGGGTGTCTGTTCACCCGGGGGCTCACCGCGGATTTTATCGAGTTTTTATCGCTGTCATTTTCCGGTTTTGTTTTCATTTTTCACTTTCTTTTGTGGATTGAGCTCTTAGTTCTAGGTTCTGCTTGATTCGATTAGAATAGGTCCAAACACCTAATTATATTTGCATGCTCCTATAGATTCGTATTTGGACTTAGAATAATCAAACAGTTAGCTAGTAGCTTCCAAATCCACGCGCCGCGAGCTCACACCCGAACAAGCGCTTTCTCCTACCCCAAATGTGGTGGGCAGAGGAGGGGTGAGCCTAGACCGGACACTCGGATTAGGAGTTACTAGTTAGCTTGTGGTTCTTCACGCTAGCAGTTGCCTGTTCTAGGACGATTTCCGCTTGCATTTCGCCATATAGCATAGGTTTAAAAATTCTGCTTTGCATCCCGCATGGAGAGAGCTGGGATTCGCTGTAAGTCTTCTTACTTTGCACGCATCATCTAGGCACAAAGGTGAGATTTCCACCTTGGTGTCGACTTGCACGGCTTTTCCGACTCTATTCTCCCTCTGTTTTTGGAACAAAGTAGGAAAAAGGAAAAATACAAAACCGTTAGGCGCTTGTTTGAATTTACTCAAAAGAAGCGATAACACCAAAAAAATTAAAAAAGGGACTGCTAAAGAAAACTTGACCAAAATAAAATTGGTAATTGGATTCATTGCTTGGGGAGAGTAATACCCTCACTTGTCTTCAGGTTGCATGGGAAGGTTTCCTTCCAAGTGAGGTGAGCGCTTCGTAAGGATTAGAGCCCAAAACCCAACTTGTGGCTGCCTTGTGTATCGCCTGGATTTCCGAAGTATTGGCGCTACTATCGTACGTAGTCGAGTAGGACTTGGTCGCCATTGGTGACTCTCTATTGTGAGAGCACCGACCTTGTCCGAAGTACCGAGCCTAGGCCACGCCTTCACGGGTGTGTCTGTCTCACCGGCTGCGTCCGAGTAGGATCTTGCACGCTCACGGGTGATTCCGTTGCGAGCGAGGTCCGAAGTATCGGTTTCGCCTATCGGCTTCCTCCCTCTATTTCTTTGGCTGAGTAGGGATCCAGGAAGGGTTACAAGGACCTCAAAAAGCGCAAGTTACAGGTTACACAGGAGGACAAGTACGGGGACACTTTCCTGGCAGTACTCTCGCTCCTATAGGCGTAGCGCTCTAAGAACTTGTGAAAAGATAAATACCTGAAAACAAGCTAAAACTGACAAGATAATAGCCGATCCTTCACGGCTTCACGAGTTGAGTTGGTGAACTTACCCTTGCTTTGTGTTTGATTGTTAGATTTATTAAGGTCAAGATCAAAAACACCGCACAATTGTGCACAATTTTGTTGCATTTCATCTTCTTCTTTTCTTGCATTTATCCTGCTCTTCCCGAATAATCAAGATGATGGGACGGAGATCTCTTAGGCCGACCTTGTCGGCACCGCTATCTAGCACTCCTCCTTACTCATCTAGGAATGCCTCGGAGAGTCCGCTCTCCGAGCCCGAGTTTACATCCACCCTGTTCCCCCTCGACCACCCTTCCCATTCTCCTTCCCTCAGTCCAATCATTTCAGAGTTCAGTGAATCACAGAATTCAGCTCATTCAACAGCACCTGAAATGGCCTCTTTTGCATTTTCAGGGAATCCAGTAATGGCATACAGAGGCGAGCACCCAGATGACCGCGACCATCCTCCGTTCATTATTGACCAAGTGGCCATCAACAATTCCTTGCTAGCGTCCCTGGAGACTATGCAGAGGCAGATCCGAGACCAGGGAACATTCATGGGTGATCTGATGAGAGAGATAGCACAGCTGAGAGAAAACCGACCTGGGGGCGGTGGCGGTGGAGAAGGAGGAGGACCTGATGCAGGAGGAGGCGATCCAGACGGTGAGCGACCGCCACAGACCATCATGAGGGAACTGCACAACCCAGCTTCGTCCCTCACTCACCGGTGGATTAGACTCCCGCCAATCCACGGAGACTTCGAGCTTCGGCACCACACGATTCAGTTGCTACCCAAGTTTCACGGGCTGCCGACCGAAGAGCCGCACCTCCATCTCCAAGAATTCGAAATGATATGCAGCACCATCCACGATCGGTTGTTGACCGAGGACACTATCAGGATGATCGCCTTCCCGTTCTCATTGGTTGATTGAGCCGCATATTGGCTCAAGCATCTAGGGCGATTCGTCGATACTTGGGCAGATCTCCGGTCCGTATATTTGAAGAAATACTATCCCCTCGGCCGGACCAACGCAGCTCGAGCCATGATCAGCAACTTCGTCATGATCCCAAATGAACAGTTCCATGAAGCATGGGATCGATTTAGAGAGCTCATAGACCGGTGTCCACATCACGATATCTCCAAGCCCCACCTGGTGCAGAGTTTCTTCTGTGGGCTGACACCGGAGCTGCAGGGGCTTGTGAACGCCTCTTGCGGTGGATCATATTTCTCTAAAGGTGAAGACGATGTATGGGCCATCTACGAAGGTATGGCAGAAAACTCTACAATGATGACCCAAGCCAGAGTCTACACACAGCAAAAGCCCCCGCAAGGAGCGGGATCATTTCAGAGGATCGCTCGCATCGATGCCGGTCCCAGCGCAACGTCGGTAGCCGCAGCACAAGCCGAATCAGCAGCAGCCGACATGGGTATTATCAGTGAAAAGCTGGACCGCATGGAGATCCTCGAGAAGAAACAGAACCAAGGTCTAGCCCAGATGGACCTTCTCACCAAGACAATGAGTGACCTGAAAACTCAAATTATCTGTATTCAGGAGGCACAGGCACATTCACAACAGCCTCCTAGGTCACAGGTTGCTTCCAGCAGCAACAATCCCAACCAGGCCTCCACCTCATACCGCCAGGTGAACCATATCCAGGCGGAGCCGGTTCCATTGTTGCAGTACCATCCAGAGCAACCGCCATCCCAGGAGACGCAGATAGTGGTGTATCAGCCGGAGCAGCCACTGGCAGTTCTTCCTCCACCTTCCTTCGAGCAGGAACCGTTGATGGAAGTCAACGGGATTTGGTATGACCGATACCCTCAGCCCGCAATTCGTAGGAATCACCCCGGATTCCGTTGGGGGAATGGTGGATCCTCCTCCCAGCAGCATCCTCCTGCCCAAGGACATCAGAACAGCCAGCCGACACAGCAGCAACAACCCCATTATGCCCAGCCACAACAATACCAGAGTGGTCCTCGTCCCGCCTATCAGGGACAACAGTGGAGGCAGCGTCAGCCGCCTCAGCATTCTTATCACCAGCCTTCCCCCCAGTTTCAGCAACAACACCAGCAGCAGCAACCCCATTTCCAGCAGGGACAGACGTCCGGTTCTCAGGGTCCAGCCTTCGAGAACCCTGCTCTTGATGATCTTGCCCGCTTGCTATCTGAACAGCGAGCATCTTTCAGGCAAGAAATGGATGAGTTCCGGCAGGAGATGAGGGATTTCATCAAAGGCAAGGCCGCCATACCCGCTCAGATCGAACCTAATCCAAATAACTTAAAAAGAAAATCTGAGCAGGTAGAGTTCACAGAGGATACCTCTCCTAGTGATTATCTGAGTGACATATCTTATTCCTATTATGATGCTGATTTTGTTACTACTAGGAGCGGTAGGATGCCAGCCGGCGGCGCCTCTTCTGAGCGACAGCCAGATGTAGAATCAGGAGCGCCAGAGGAGCAGACTAGCGGTGCTGATGCCGCTACAGATGATGTTGAAGACGGTGGTGCTGATGCCACCAATGATGGAGCCCAGGACAACGGTGCTGATGCCGTTGTGATACTAGATGCAGACGGTGGTGCTAATGCCACCATTTTGGATGCTGAACCTGAGCGCGGTGCTGATGCCGCGAAGACAGGTGCTAGTGGTGGTACTGAGGCCACCACATCCACTTTTGTTGAGCCATCTGTGATGTTGCCACATTTTGTATCTAGAGACTGTGGGAACAAAAACAAAAACAAAAATATGAATAAAGGAAAGGTTTCTGTTCAAATTACGAATCCATATGTGGTGAATGATGATTATCGTATGGACTCTCCGTCTTCACAGGCACAGGGACCGATTCCTAGTCCTCCATCTGAGGAGGCCACTACAATCCCCTTCCCTGAGGCACTCCGCCGAGCGAAGGGGAATAAAAAAGAAAATCCAAAAAAGAGCCAACAGGTAGAGTTCGGCAACGAGATGATTGACAGATTTCATATTCAGCTGACTCTACGAGAAGCATGTGAGCATATCCCCTTCTTCAAGAAGAATTTGAAAGAAACAACTACTGTCAGAAGGAAGAAGAGGCACAGAGATCAAATCCATATGCTCACTCATGACACTTGCTGCGCCATTCAGAAAACATTGCCAGCCAAGCGACCAGACGCAGGAGCTCCCTATGTCAGATGCGAGATTCAGGAGCAGCAGTTTGATCGTACTCTATTAGACAGCGGCTCTTCAATTAACCTCCTTCCGGCAGCCTTACTCAAGCAGTTCGAGTTTGGCCCTCTTCTTCGAAGCAGAACCGTCCTTCAGTTTGCTGATAGGTCGATTAAGAGGCCGAAGGGGTTATTGAAAGACGTGGTCGTTACCATTCAGGGCCTGAAATTCCCCGTGGACTTCGTTGTGTTGGACATGGAGATCCCTGAGTCGGTAACTGATGCCCCCATCATTCTCGGACGTCCGTTCTTGGCCACAGCCAAGGCGGTGACCGACCACGATAGCGGGAAGGTATGTTTTCGCGTAGAGGGCGAAACCATACAAATAGAGACGATCGAAGAGATCAGAGCCAGAGAGGCAGGATGCTCAGAACAGTCCAGCGAAGCCGAGCAGATGACAGAGGAGGAGCTAGACATCCACCAGGTTTGTGATTTTGAGATGACTGATGATGAATCCAACTGGAAAGATCCCGTAGCACCGACCCTCGCCTTGCCTACAGATTCTCTATATCTCAAGCTCATGGCAGTCGAGAGCCGGGAGAGCACATCCCTGGAGGAGGATATTTCTGAGGCTGACAGTGTTGTGATGAGTGGTGATGAGGAATTTCAATCTTGCTCATCGTCTTCTGATCCCTCGGATTCAGACATTGACTAGGACGACTTTGATGATTATTTGCCTTGTCTGATTCCTTCTGAGCCAGCAGCCATGACAGAGTGCGAGCCAGTGCAGTTTATTGATGATCCATCAGGCCGCCCTTCGTCAGAAATTCATGCAGTGCGAGAGTTCTCACATGCAGACCTGGTAGCATTTACACAGACATATCAGAAACCAGATCTGCCACCTCCCAGTTGTCCAGAACGAAAACCTCTACCGCAGTCGATGAAGTACAGATTCCTTGCTGGAGAACCAGAAATGCACCCAGTCATTATCTCAGCAGATTTGACTGGAGAGCAAGAATCTCGTCTGATGGAGGTTCTTGAAAGAAACCGCAAGGCAATCGGTTGGAGTATAGCTGATCTCCAAGGGCTGAGCCCAAATCTTTGCTCTCACCACATTTATCTTGAGGATAACGCTAAGCCGTCGCGTGAGTTCCAACGACGGCTGAACCCGAATCTTCGAGACGTAGTCATGAAAGAAATTTCCAGGTGGTGGAGCGCCGATTTTATCTATCCCATCTCCGACTCCAAATGGGTAAGTCCGCTACATGTGGTACCCAAGAAGACGGGTATCACTACAGTTGTTAATGAGTCTGGAGAGGAGATCGCTACCAGAGTACCAACTTCTTGGAGGGTCTGTGTGGACTACAGACGATTGAATGAGGCCACCAAGAAGGATCACTTCCCGCTCCCCTTCATTGATCAGATTATCGAGCGGTTGGCCGGGAAGAGTCATTACTGCTTTCTTGATGGGTACTCTGGATATAATCAAGTGGCCATTGCGCCCGAAGACCAGGAGAAAACGACATTCACCTGTCCGTTTGGGATGTATGCTTTCAGACGGATGCCCTTTGGTCTATGTAACGCTCCGGCGACATTCCAAAGGTGCATGTTGTCCATCTTCTCGGACATGGTGGGTGACTGTTTAGAGGTCTTCATGGATGACTTCCCGGTCTATGGCGACGGGTTCGATGCTTGTCTTGACTGCCTAGACCGTGTGCTGAAGCGCTGCATTGAGGTTAATCTAGTTTTATCTTGGGAGAAGAGTCATTTCATGATGACTCAAGGGACGGTCCTTGGTCATATCGTCTCCAACAGGGGCATGGAGGTCGATCCGGCTAAGGTGGATATCATCGGAAAACTCAATCCGCCGTCCAATTTACGTCAGTTACGGTCTTTTCTGGGGCATGTCGGTTTCTACCGACGGTTCATTCAGGACTTCAGTCGAATTGCCCGACCGCTTACTGACTTGCTCACCAAAGACACCGAGTTTATTGTTAATGATAAGTGTCTTGAATCATTTGAGACTCTCAAGAATATGGTTGTCTCAGCTCCTGTCCTTCAGCCGCCCGATTGGTCTCTCCCATTCGAGATCATGACGGATGCTTCAGATTTTGCCGTTGGGGCTGTGCTTGGACAGAGGAGGGATGGTTTACCGTTCGCCATTCACTACGCCAGCCGGACTTTGGATGCCGCGCAGCGGAATTACACTGTAACTGAGAAAGAGATGCTGGCCGTAGTCTTCGCTCTTGATAAGTATCGATCATATATTCTCGGATCTAGAGTGACCATTTATACTGATCATACCGCCATCCGGTACTTAATGTCTAAGAAGGATGCCAAAGCACGTCTCACCAGATGGATCCTTCTACTCCAGGAATTTGATATTGAAATTAAGGACAAGCCTGGAGTCAAGAATGTGGTGGCGGATCATCTCTCCAGATTGGATAATCTTGAGGAATCTGAGCCCAGCGCACCTATCACTGAGACATTTCCAGACGAGGCGATCTTGGCTGTCACCTCACTCCCGTGGTATGCTGACTTTGTAAACTATCTTGTTGCCAAGACAGTCCCTCAGGGTTGGCCCAGCCAGAAACTTGAGACCTTCCTAGCTAAGGCCAAGTTTTACCATTGGGAGGATCCCGTCCTTTATCATGAAGGAGGGGATAGTATCTGGAGGAGGTGCATTCCTCAAGAAGAGCAGCATAGCGTCCTCACATACTGCCACAAGCTTGAGGCAGGAGGACATCATTCTGGAAAAAGGGCAGCACAGAAGGTGCTTCAATCCGGCCTATGGTGGCCTACTCTCTTCAAGGATTCTGATGAGTTCGTGAAGAGATGTACTGACTGTCAGAAAATGGGAACCTGCGGACAGAGAGAGATGATGCCCATGCAACCCATTCACTTCTGTGAGGTTTTTGATGCATGGGGGATTGATTTCATGGGCCCATTTCCTAAGAGTCAGGGATTCGAGCATATTTTGCTCGCTGTAGATTATGTCAGCCGATGGGTTGAGGCTATCCCCGCCCGAGCCGCAGATGCTAAAACCATTTGCAAATTTTTGAGGAAAAATATCATTTCACGGTTCGGTGTACCTAGAGTCTTGATTTCAGACGGGGGGTCTCACTTCATCAATGACAAAGTCAGGGCCCTTGCAGACGAGTTCGGCATTGACCATCGGGTTGCCACTCCTTATCACCCTCAGACTAATGGTCTTGCCGAGGTATCGAACAGGGAGATAAAGACTATCTTGCAGAAAGTTGTCCGCCCAGACCGAAAGGATTGGTCACAGCTTTTGGACTCGGTCTTGTAGGCTTATCGGACTTCTTTCAAGAATCCATTGGGAACATCTCCCTTTCGTCTCGTCTATGGCAAGCCGTGCCATTTGCCAGTGGAAATCAAGCACAAATCTTTTTGGGCAGTTACAGAATTGCTTCTAGATCCCGAGAGTATAGGAGACCAGAGAAGAGCAGAATTGGCAGCCCTGGAAGAATTGAGAGATACAGCCTTTTCCAACAGCCTACAGTACAAGGAAAAAGTGAAGACATGGCATGATTCGCATATCAGCCATAAACAGTTTGAGCCAGATCAGAGAGTATGGTTGTTTGATTCCAGGCTGAAATTATTCCCAGGAAAGTTGCAGAGCAAGTGGAAAGGACCGTATGTGGTCAGGAAGGTACATGACAATGGCAGCATCGACATATCCGAACCGTCATCTTCTTCTACCTTCCGCGTCAATGGTCAACGCTTGAAATTATATCTTGATCATGATCCACCGACCATTGACGTTGCCCCCATTCTTCTGGTATGAGATGTGTCCTTGGACTCTCATCATCTACGTCTCATACATGGTGATCAAATTCTAGCTTTCGCTGTACAGATCCATCTGTTTATATCACTCTGTTTTCTGTTGATTTATTCTCTTATTTTCTTCTTGTCTTCTTTTCCTTTTCTATCTTCTGTATCTATCAAAAAGGTGCCGCCCTTGTAGACAGTTTTCCATACTTAGGACGTACTCTGTCCTAAGTATGGGGGGGTTGGCACCCCGAGTTTTTCTATTCTTGTCGATCCTCTCCATTGTCTCCTCTTCTTGTCTATACTTAGGGATATCTTACCCTAAGTATAGGGGGAGACAACCTGAGTACGATCTGTTCATTCCCACCCTTGACCCTTCCTGCGTTGTGTACAATCTGCTATACTTAGGATTATTTGATCCTAAGTATAGGGGGGACGGTCAACTTCTCATTTATTGATTCATTCATTTATTTCTTTATTCTTTAGGCTTGTCTATACTTAGTACGAGTTATGTCTTCTCTTTTCTCTCCGATCTATGAGGACATAGCTCAAGCTAAGTATAGGGGGGTCGTATATACTATGTATATACTTTAGCCATAACTCGTACTTTCGTATTTTCTTAATAATATGGCTAAAAATTCTTTAAAATTCATTAAAAATTCTTAATAAAAAGATGTGGTTATTCCTCAAATTATTTTTGTATTTACTGATTAATAAATCAGGTGAAAATGTTTTTTGCAAAATGTTTGAAAAATAGTTTGAAAATCTTTGTGAACATCTATTGAAAACTATTTTGAAAATATTTTGTTTCATGTTTTCAACCTGTGTGAAAAATGTGTGTTTTGTAAAACTTCTTTTCTTTGTGTGAAATAAAAATGTTTGAAAAATGATTTGCAAAATGGTTTGAAAAATGGTTGCAAAAATGATTTGAAAAACCAATATATACTGTTTTGAAAGCCTTTGCAAAATGATTTTCAAATGTGTGTAAAATGTTTGTAAAAATTATTTTGGACTATAGTTTTCAAAAATTGTGTGTAAATTGTTTTCAAATAAGTTTGAGGAATATACACATCACACCAAAATCCACTATATAGGTACTTGTAAAATTGACCACTTACCCTGTAAATTCTTAAAAATTCACTTCTTGTATATATAAAGAAGCACTCCCGTGTACATATTTTCACCTAGTTTTTAGCCAAAATCTTTTTGTTTTCAAAATTCCCAAAAACATTTGCAAAAATTAAAATCCAAAAACATTTGAAAAATCTTTTTGAAAATAAAAAAAGAAATGCATGCATCATCTTTTCAAAAATCCATAAAAAGTTCAAAATCTTTGAAAATTGCATCACAAAAATATTTTCTGCATTGCATTGCATAGCATTCGCATTTTTCGGATTGAGTTTGATAGTTGAACAAGTCTAAGTAAAATCCGGAGATTGGAGCTTGATTGGACCTTCAAATCTATCTAATAACAGGAACCTTATAGGAACTGGGTTTGAGGTACTTCAGGTCTAGTTGACTTAATTCTTTGAGATCACGGGACTTGGTTCAATGGATTCTTGACTGCCTAAGTAGAGTATTTCGGAGCACACGCACGACTCTTGTTGATAATGACCTAACTTGGACACCT
Source organism: Ottelia alismoides (assembly GCA_037367405.1). Taxonomy (NCBI): domain Eukaryota; kingdom Viridiplantae; phylum Streptophyta; class Magnoliopsida; order Alismatales; family Hydrocharitaceae; genus Ottelia; species Ottelia alismoides. Next base: position 956,086 of record JAZKJV010008238.1, on the reverse strand, counting down.
GCACTTTCACATGGCTCAACTCAGTTGGAGTGGTGAGGGGATTGGATTTGCCGGTATGAGACGCACACAAGTGGAAACATTTGTCCTCCTCTAGGGAGGGAAGTGCACCCCAACCCGTCCAGTGATTAGGAAGTCTAAAGACAGGAGGCTGCGGGTTGCGATAAAGCTTCAAAAGAGGGATAGTCTACTGGCTCAAGAGGAAAAACTCCTTATGTAAATGCTGCTGTATATAGTATTCAAAAAAAATGTGTGTTCAGGCATGTACAAAAATAAAAAGCCTGCAAGTATGTACAAAGTCAATAAGAAAGCTTGAGTTCCAAAGTCAAATATGTGAGCCTGCAGCAGGATGACTTGACTACACTGGTCTTGCATCCAAGGATAGGTAGCTACACTGGCTACCGCCCATTCTTCTCTTCACCCCCTCCTCTTGAGCTGGTTGCCACTTGAACTTAGAAGGGAATACCCCGCTCCTCGAGGATGGAGTTGCTGGATTGGGGAATCATTGGGTTGTCGTACTGGAGAAGTCAGTGTCGTTGTCATTCTAGTTGGGGAGAGCCACCATCACTTACACTGTACAAGTCAGATTCATAGTCGTAAGAGTTTGCGTATGAGTTGAAGTATTTCTGACCTGGCTATTGAGGAGACTTGGACAGAGTTTTGGGATTCTCAAGGACTGTTGGATTTCAAACACGGTTCTCACTAAGGTTCCGCCCGCACTAAAATTCCAAAGGTCCGACTTAAGCTCCAAACTTTGATTTTGTGAAGACAAGTTTGACAATCAGATAAAATCCAAGTTCTTCTTTTTCTTTTCTTTGTTTTTCTTTTTTGCACTTATTGCATAAGTGTTTGCTAGGGACTAGCAAAGGTAAAGTATAGGGGGATGATGAATCCACATTTCATCATCTTTATTCTATCATTTTGGCACCAAAAACCTAGCAAATACCTGTAAATACCCTTAAATAGAGCATCTTAGCATTCATGCATGTGCATCACAACAGTGTATAAATTACTGTAATTAAGGCCAAAATTATAGAATAAATAAAGAAAAGAAAAAGAATAAAATATTGTAAATATTTTATGACCCAAAACCCCCGAGACCTAGGCATCTTGATGAATAGGTCGACAAGGAATAAAGTAGGGGGAGATAAGGTCAGAAATACAGAGAAAATACCTATTCATTCCTTTCATTCCTTTATTCATTTTGGGACCTATTTTTGGTCCCACTTTTTGTACATCAAATAAAGAAACTTTGTACATGAAAGTTGTAGATAATCTAATAAAGAAAAATACAAAATTAATTTCACAGAAAAATCATGTACAGACAAAAAGATATGGTCGGAATAAGAATCCAAAATCCCAACTTTCCAGACCCGTATCTCACAAACGACAACTCCAAATTGAGCAAACTCACCTTTAATTGTATATAGAATAAAATAATCTATCCAATGGCAGTGGTTTCGCATTTGGCGGAGCCACGGTTTGAAAGTTGACTGTTGGACCCTCCTTGTACAGTGTACCTCTTAAAATATTCAATTTATTAATTATTCATTATTTTTATATTTTTATATTTTTATAAGGTTGTAAATATTACTTATAATAATTATGTGTATTTAAATCAGAATAAAAACATAATTAAAATTACTTGTATATATCCAATACATAGGTACATTACCTATACACATACCTATACAAAACATACTTGTATTTTATTAAATATACAAAACATATCAATAAAATAAAATAAAAATATATTTATGTGTATAAAAGTATTCTATAACTTTATAAAATTATAAACAAAATTAAAGAAATTAAAATACACCAAATAAAAATAATATATTAAAATACATAGGTATTATACCTATATAGGGGTAAAAAAGTAACTTGCAAAAATACAAGTCATAAAAATAATTAAAAATCAAAATAAAATACTACATAAAATTCTAAACATTTTTTATTTTATAACTTTTATCTAATTCGGCCATTTAGTATTTTAATAGAATTAATAAAGTATTTTTCCAGGGTTTTTCCTTGTTGGTCCACGTGGACCAACCAGGAGGCCAGGACTGTTGACCTCGGTCAACAGTCTGACCTACACCCTGTAGCCTTTGTCAGACCCATCTTTGACCCCATGTTCACCAATTTTTCGAGGCGCGTTCTTTCATCCTTTGAGCTCGAGTCCTTCTGCAAACTTTTTCCCCTACTACCCATCTTGCTCGCCCAAGGATCTTCTTGGGCTGAGAGCCTCTGAATCGAGCTAGCCGCCTCGTTCTTTCCACCCCCTCGTCAACCATACTTAAGCTCCCCCTTGACCTCCTTTTGAATTTGAACCGCAATTCATCCAGTTCCCTTCCCCCTTGGAGTCGCTCCAGCACCGTGGAGGTGACAGCTCCAGGTCTGCACCTTCGAGGAGGCGGAGTCACGCGAGCTGAGCGCGTTCCACCACCACCTCCGGCGGGTGTCCCCGTGAGGTATTCACCCTCTGGTCCTTGGCCATCGAGGCTGCCACCATCCCCATTTTTATCCCCATCGTATTCCTGTTAGTGTTAGGATCATTTCGCCCGTAATCCCTCGATTAATCCATCAGCGCATCATTCCATCGATCACCTCGCCGGAGCGCAACTCCGGCGAGCCCCTATATCGCTTTTCCTTCCATTTTGAGAGCCACCCGAGGTCGAGGCATTTTGCCCTCGACCTCCCTAACTTTTTGGTGCAGGTACTGAAGCCCATCGAAGCATCTGGAGCGATTTTGCTCTCTCGCCGGAGCACCTGGGGCCTTGCAGCTCCGCCACCTCCGTGCGAGAGCACCGGCGAACGCCGGTGGCTTTTGAGGCTTCCAGACGTCAGCCGACACCTGCAGGAGCATCCTCGACCACTTTGCAAGCTCGATCGTCGCCGTGGCCGGACGGAGGAGCTCGGAGAAGTTCGCCCAACCGGCGCTCCTCCGTGTTCTTCCCTCTGCCTCCGGGACCGTCGGATCAACGAGGAGCCCCCAGATCGCACAGGAGCCGTTAGATCCCCCCACGTGCCCACCATCCGATCATCGGGGGAGTTCTAATCGCAGCCGCACGAGCCAACCGTCATCGGCGCCCGAGGAGCGGACACGTGGATAAGTGAAGTCGCCCAGCCGTCCGATCGCGCCTAGCGGGGGTAATTTTGCACGATACCCCTGCCATTTTTGTAATATTTTATTAGGACGTAAACTTTCATTGGCCGTTAAAAGTTCTGTAATATTTGCACAAAGACCCCCAGACTTTGTTTATTTGCATCCAGGTCCTTCGCCACGTTACCTCACGTGACCTGTACACGTGAGGGGGTGGGCATTTTGCAGAGGGACCCTCGGTAGTTTGCCTATTTAGTTTTAGTACCAAAACTGTGGCGTTAAGTGTAAACTTTTTGGACCTTTTGCAAGTAGGCCCCCAGGGTTTTGATATATTGCATTTTAGTCCTCGCCAAGCGCGTGCAAGTCACGCGCCCTGATGGGAAAATTTCTAAGAGGCCCAGGCGGCTTTTGTAATTGCTTTTTGGTATTAAAAATTGAATATTCAGTGTAAAGTTTTGTGGAAAATTGCATGTATGCCCCTGGATGTTTTAGATATTGCAAATATACCCCTGCCAGGACTGTTTAATGTTTGGATGCTTGTTGTATTTATTTGAATGATCATTTCAAGTCCAAAAATTCCACAAAATTAGGGTTAGGCTCCTGTTACCTTGAACTTTCACGCCACCAGTTTAGTTTTTGATTTTATCTTATTTTAATATTTATTAAAAATCAAAAACTTGCTTTTTGTGCACTGTCTAGTTTAGAAAATACCAAAAAAATATCAAAACACCTCCAAAAATTCTAAAAAATTCATCTAGTGTCTATTTTATCCTATTTTAGTGTCAGTCCAAAAATCATTAAAAATCTCAAAAGAAAAACACTAAAAATTTAAAACACTCAAAAACTTCAAAAAAATATATAAAATAGTAGAAAACTCCCAAAAATCAAAATCTCAGTTCCTGTTTGTTCCTTATTTTGTCCTTTTTATTTAAAAAATAGTGTGAAAATTTTGAGCTACTGGTTGCTATTTTGAAATTGCATCTTATTCACAGCCAGCCTTATTTCCAGTGTTTTGTCTTATTTCAGTAATTAAAAAGACCAAAAACACCTTCAAAAATCCCCAAAAATCACAAAAACATTAGAAAATTATAAAAATACCAAAAACATTTTATTTCTGAATTTTTGAGTATGTTTGCACATTTTTATACATATTTTAGCTTGCCTTTTGTTATTTTGCCTTTATTCTCCAATATTGAAAAAGAAATAAAAAATATATAAAATATAAAATATAAAAATCAGAAAATTAAAAATCAAATACAAAATTAAAAATTAAAATAAAAAAAACTAAAAATTAAAAACCCACAAAAATTTCCTTTCTTTGCTTGCTTAGTGTAGACACTCACACATCACACACACACTTGAGCATTTTTGCTTGAACTACCCTGCTTGTTCCCTGTGTTCGAACTCTCTGCATACTTGTCACTATACACCATTTGTGCAGAGTTAAAAATAAATTTTAACTCCACATTATTTCTAATTTGTTGATCTTAGTGTGGGTTAATTGTTGACTTTAGTCCGGATTTAGTGTGGTCACCACACCGACTGAGTTCACGCTTTGTGCTGAACTTAAGACCACCTATTTTCGGCTAAATCAATAACTCGTACTAAGTATAGGAAAATCTAAAGAATAAATGAATGAATCAATGAGAAGTTGACCGTCCCCCCTATACTTAGGATCAAATAATCCTAAGTATAGCAGACTGTATACAAAGCAGGGAGGGTCAAGGGTGGGAATGAACATATCGTACTCAGGTTGTCTCCCCCTATACTTAGGGTAAGATATCCCTAAGTATAGACAAGAAGAGGAGACAATGGAGTGGATCGAAAAAATAGAGAAACTCGGGGTGCACACCCCCTATACTTAGGACAAAGTGCGTCCTAAGTATAGAAAACTGTCTACAAGGGATGGCACCTTTTTGATAGATACAGAAGATAGAAATGGAAAAGAAGAAAAGAAGAAAAGAAGAAAGAGATGAGATTGGATATGAACAACTCGGGATGCACATCCCCCCTATACTTAGGATAAGGTACATCCCAAGTGTAGCAGTGATGAAAGGGATGGCATCAATTCGGTAGAACAAGATGAAAGAACTTGAAAAGAAGAAAAGAAGAAAAGACGAAAAGGAAAATCATTCAAAAATATTTTTATGTGCTTTGCCTTCCTCTGCCTGTCCCGGGCTGTTCAGCTCATTCTCATATATTACTTGAATGGAGTCAACAACAGCCATGAATGTGTCATGTTCAAGGTATGGCTTCAGAAGCTGTCCATTGACTACAAAAGGCTGTGCGTCAGATGACAGATTAGATATCAAGACGCTTCCGTTGTCACGCACCTGCCTAACCAAAAACGGCCCAGTCCATTTGCTCTTCAATTTACCTGGAAAGATCTTTAATTTCGCATCGAACAACCATACCTTCTGACCTGGATCAAAGGACTTGTGGCGGATGTGCTTGTCATGCCATGTTTTGACCTTTTCCTTGTACATCAGGCTGTTGTCATATGCATAATCTCTGAATTCCAGTAATCTGTTCAGATCCAGTTTCCTGTTCTGTCCTGATTGCTTGGAGTCCAGATTACAGATATTAATAGCCCATAAAGATTTGTGAATAAGTTCCACGGGCAAGTGACATGGCTTGCCATACACCAGGCGGTAGGGAGACATTCCCAAGGGTGACTTGCACGCTGTTCTATAAGCCCAAAGAACAGAATCAAGCAGCTGAGACCAGTTCTTGCGATCCGGACGCACAAGTTTCTGTAGAATTGTCTTGATCTCCCTGTTTGAACATTCAGCCAAGCCATTGGACTGCGGGTGGTAGGGTGAAGCAACACGATGCTCGATACAGAGTTCTTGGGTCAGCTTCTTCACCTCCCTGTTTATGAAATGACTGCCCCCGTCAGATATGAGAATCTTGGGAATCCCGAACCGTGCTATGATGTGATCTCGTAAGAATCGACAGACAGTCCGACTGTCGGCGGCTCGGGCGGGGATAGCCTCCACCCATCGACTGACATAATCGACAGCAAGCAGAATATACTCATAACCCTGACTGTTAGGAAACGGGCCTATAAAGTCGATACCCCATGCGTCAAAGACATCTGAGATCTGAATGTACTTCAGAGGCATCGTATCTCTCATTCCTATGGATCCACCCATCTTCTGACAGTCAGTGCAACCTTTGACGTATTCATCTGCATCTTTGAACAATGAAGGCCACCAGAGGCCACTTTGAAGAACTTTTGCTGCCGTCCGTTTTCCTGAATGATGTCCTCCAGAATCTTGATCATTACATAAAGCGAGGACACTTGGAACTTCCTCCTGAGGAATGCACCTTCTCCAGATGCAATCTGCTCCCTCACGAAACAAATACGGGTCTTCCCACTGGTAGAAATGGATTTTAGACAAAAATCTGTCTATTTTCAACTTAGGCCAGTCCTGTGGGATTTTCTTGGCAACTAGATAATTCACAATGTCCGCATACCAAGGAAGTGAGGCGATAGACAGAATCGATTCATCTGGAAAGGTCTCTGTGATAGACTGCAAGTTCAACTCAGGAGACTCTGGTTCAGGAAGTCTTGACAGATGATCGGCCACTACATTCTTTACCCCAGGTTTATCTCTGATCTCCATGTCAAACTCCTGGAGGAGAAGGATCCACCGGATGAGACGTGGTTTGGCATCCTTCTTCTGCTGTAAATACCTAATGGCCGAATGATCAGTGTAGATGATAACTTTGGACCCAAGAAGGTAAGATCTGAACTTTTCCAAAGCAAAGACTACCGCTAGCAGCTCCTTTTCAGTGACAGTGTAATTTCTCTGGGCTTCGTCGAGCGTTCGGCTAGCGTAGTGAATCGCAAATGGTACATTGTCTTTTCTCTGCCCCAGTACAGCTCCGATGGCATAATCTGACGCGTCGGTCATGATCTCGAAGGGTTGAGTCCAAATCGGCGGTTGTAGGACAGGGGCCTGTGTGATGAGCTCTTTCAACTGATTAAAGGCAAGGAGCACACGGTCGTCTACAATGAACTCATTGTCCTTGCCGAGCAACTCAGTCAGCGGTCTGGCCAGTTTGCTGAAATCTTTAATAAATCGTCGGTAAAAACCGACATGGCCCAAGAATGACCGGACTTGCTTGATATTTGTAGGTGGCTCCAGCTTAGAAATTACATCCACCTTGGCTGTCAACCTCCATGCCACGTTTAGAAATAACGTGACCCAGCACGATTCCTTCGGTCACCATGAAATTGCTCTTCTCCCAGGAGAGCACAAGATTCACTTCGCAGCACCTCCGTAAGACTCGGTCTAGATAGTCCAGACATTGATCAAAGTAATCCCCATAGACCGAAAAATCGTCCATAAAGACCTCGAGAAAGCAGCCCACCATATCGGCAAAAACTGCAAGCATACACCTCTGAAATGTGGCTGGGGCGTTGCAAAGCCCGAACGGCATCCGTCTGAAGGCATATGTACCAAAAGGACAGGTGAACGTGGTCTTCTCTTGATCTTCAGGAGCAATAGCAACTTGATTATACCCAGAGTAGCCGTCCAAGAAACAGAAATATTCCTTCGCGGCCAATCTCTCCAAGATTTGGTCGATGAAGGGCAGCGGAAAATGATCCTTCTTGGTGGCAAGATCGAGTCTTCTGTAATCTACGCACACTCGCCAAGAAGTTGGTACTCTGGTGGCGATCTCCTCTCCTTTGTCATTTTTCACGATGGTGATCCCTGATTTCTTGGGCACAACATGCAGAGGGCTCACCCATTTGCTGTCGGAGATGGTATAAATGAATCCCGCATCACACCATTTCTGGATTTCTTTCATAACCACCTCTCGCAGGTTTGGATTTAATCTTCTTTGCAGTTCACGAGAGGGTCTGCAGTCATCTTCCAGAAAGATGCGATGCGAACAGAGTGACGGATTGATCCCATGGAGATCGGAGGTTCGCCAGCCTATCGCCTTGCAGTTGCGTTCAAGAACCTCCATCAAACGAGATTCTTGATTTTCGGTCAGATGTGCATTGATGATGACCGGGTACATGTTCAGTTCTCCTGCAAGGAAGGCATACTTCATATTGGAGGGCAAGGGTTTCAGCTCTGGCGGAGTCTGAGCTGCTTCAGTGGTGACCTCAGCTATTAGTACAGGTGGTGAGTCTTTCAACTGCGCAATGTTCACCATAGTCTGCTCTGTCTCTTCTCTCAGATCCTGACAGAATTCTTCAATAATTACATCTTCATCCGAAAATGCTTCTGAATTCGGCTCCTGGTTTTGAAGGCATATCAACCCCACAGCAGTGTCTTGTAGTGCATCAGCAAGTTCCTCATCTTGATTGATACAAGGGAATTCGACTGCGGTCTCCACTTCCTCCTCGGATCGGAGGAGTCCGTGGATCTCATTATCATCCAGGAATAGGTTGGTATCTTGAATCTCTGCTAGAAAATCGCAATCTTCATCATTCTCAATCACCCTTGCACATGATACAGATGTCGGTTCAATGGGAGTTCCCTCGGACAGGGTCTCTACTCGGATAATTTCATTGCCAGCTCCAAAAGTGATTTCTCCTGTCCCATAATTCACTACTGCGTTTGACGTCCGCAGAAATGGCCTTCCGAGTATGATCGGGGTAAGGAGCAACAGAGCGGGGACGTCCATATCTAAGACCACAAAATCGGCTGGGAAAGACTTTCCCTGAACCGTGACGATCACGTCCTCCAACAGGCCCCTAGGCCGCTTGACTGACTTGTCTGCAAACTGCAGAATCATCTTTGTAGGTTTGAGCGGTCCCAGCTTGAACTCCGTGAGTAGTGAGGCTGGCATCAGATTGACAGATGACCCGCTGTCAAGAAGTGTTCGCTCGAACTCTTGATCGAACATCTGGCAACGAACAAGGGGTGCTCCCATATCTGGCTTCTTGTCCGGGAGGTTGCTGATGGCGTTGACGGTAGCCATAGTGAGGATGTGCTTTTCAGATTTACCACCTTTGCTTCTGGAGTTATGGGGGGTTGGCCTGCGCTTGGTTGTACATGCCTCTTTAAGTCCTTTCTTCACGGCTGGCATGTACTCAAGAGCTTTCATTAATGGCATATTTAACACCAAATTCTGAATGATTTCTATGATAGCAGGATCAGACAAAGCACTTTTCAAATTTTTCATTTTTTTGTGTTTTTTCATTGCTTCAGGAAAAGGAATATTTACAAACTCTTCTCCAATTTCATTCAAAATAGTGTCTGTGTTGTTGTTTACAGGTAGATGACAAAAAGGAATGGGTTCATCTACAATTTGTGGACCAAAAATGACAGGCTCGGCTTCAGGTGCGGGCGTTGGACTCGCTGCAGGTGCGGTGCTCCCCCTGTCAGGAGCTGACTGTGATGCGGGTGCAGGCGTCTCCAATGTTGGCCGGTCTCCACCGAGGTTGCTGCTTTCTTTTTGTGTTTTTCTGTTTTCTTCATTTTTTGTGATTTTCTGAATCCTGGTGCTGTCCCCAGAATGCTGACTGGGCTGACGATTCCCCGTCAGATGCAATGTGCTTTCCTTTCGCCGTCGCCGATGGCTGGAGTGTCCTACCGCTCCTGAGAGTAACAGCGTTAGATAAAAAACAATTAAATTCACCTGATTCGGGTTGGACACTGCCGGCTACCTGCTCCTTGCGTCGGAAATTGTTAGGATTAGCTTCGACCTGGGATGGTATGACGGTTTTGGCTGCCGTCAGGTCGTCGATCTTCTGGTTCATCTCAGCCATATTCTTCATCAACTGTTCCAAACAGGCCAGGGCCGGATTGACCGGCACAATCTCAGAAGATTCCCCCTGATGGGGTCTAGACTGCTGATATGGCGGTTGAGATTGTGACTGGTATCCTTGTGCAAATTGTTGAGGAGGGGGATTGGAGGAGTACTGCGAATGGTGTTGATTGTATTGTGCAGCCGGTTGCTGGTGATAACCTTGTCCACGATATCCGAACTGCTGAGGCCCATGTTGGTAATTCTGCCTCCACGTGTTTCCATGTAAGGGAGGCTGGTACTGGTATGGCTGCTGGAAGGGTCTCCCACCCTGCTGTTGCTGCTGGAAGGGCCTGTTGCCCATGTTCTGACCTTGAGAGTGTCCCTGAGGACGGGTCAGCTGCGCTTCGTTGTTCCAGACGCCATTGATCTCCTGGATCAGCGGCGGGGGTGGAGAGAACTGCTCGGAGTAAGCGGGCTGGTGCTCTGGTTGATATACAATCATCTGTGTCTGAGGCTGCGGTTGCTGCTCCGGGACCTGCACGTAGTACACGTGCTGGACTGGCTGGGACTGCGGTGGAGTCGACTGAGGATTTTGCTGCATTGTAGGCTCCTTCTTCTCAGCGTTCGGCTCGGCAGAGGTAGACACAGCGTTGCACATGTTTGCATTCAATGCTCGGACGAGCTGCTCCAGCTGCTGGGAGATCTGGTCGAGCTTCTCCAGACCTTGGGTCCTCTTCTCTATGACTGCCAGCTTTTCGAGGTCCTGTGACCTCTTCTCGATGATATCCACTTTGGACAAGTGGCTCCCAATGATGCTCAAGTTGGAGCTCTCATCTTTGTCCTCGGTGTGAGAAGCCATGTTAACTGGCTTGCTGATGGCGGTTGGTGTCTTCATGTAAACTCGAGACGAGGATTGGGCTGCTTCCCCCTCAGCCATTTCTTCGAAGACGTTCCATACTACATCCTCGTCCTTGTTAAAATGGGAACCGCCGCAAGCTGCATCCACGAGCTTTTGGCTCTCAAATGATAGCCCCCCGAAGAAATGCTGTACGAGACTGGTTTTTGGTATTTCATGGTGGGGGCATTTTTCTTGGAGGTCTTTGAATCGTTCCCACGCTTCATGGATAGTCTCGTGGGGCTGCTGGCAGAAACTGGAGATCCGGGCACGCATCTGATTTAATCTCCCCAGGGGATAAAATTTATGGAGAAAGGCAGATTTCAACTCCTCCCAGGTGGTGACGACCTTCCCGAGATGGTCGACCCAGTAAAGGGCCTTGTCTTGAAGGCTGAAAGAGAACGCGGTCATCTTGATCACATCTAGGGGGACTCCGGGGTAGTGATCAGTGGAGCAGATGCGGTTAAACTTCTTGAGAAAAATATATGGCTCTTCAGTGGTGTTCCCATGAAAGGTGGGAAGCAATGACAGAAACTGCGGCTTCAGCTCGAAGTGGGCGTGCATACGCGGAATTTGGATCCACTCAGTGATGCGCCCTGCTCCTGGGTTGTATGTCTGCTTGAGTGTGGGCTTGGGCTGCGGTGGATCTTCTTCTGCTGCGTCATATTCGGGTCCCACTGAAAACTCATCATTGATTTCATGGTCATTGGGATCGTAGTTCGGATCATCCTCCCGTCGGCCGTCTCTCGCATCGGCCCTTCTCCTCAGATCATTCAGCATGTCCTGAAAGGTTGTCTGGGCCAAGGCCTGATTAGTCAACTGCTGCTGAATGGCTTGAATGGAAGCCAGCAGTTGACTGTTGACCTCACCCTGCGTTGTGTATTGTCCTTCTGCTGCATTGTCTTCAGGCTCCTGTTGGGGTTGTGGTCCTTTTCCCCTTCCTCCTGCCATTTCTGTCTCTGCTTGGTTGACTGACTCGAGCTCTAAGTCTGCACATGGTAGAATGCCCCGATCAGTCTGAATTGCAGCACCAGATAGAGAGATACGGTCTGTGTCAAGGTCGACACAGAACTTTGTTAAGGATGGCGATTGTAAGGAGTGAAATCAATGGCCATCCAAAACGGACAGAGTTCGGGACGAGAGTGGTCCCGGTTTATTGAAGAAGGCAGGGAGTCTGGAGGTCGGTTCATAGGGTTTGAACCGGTGTCTCGGGAATCGCCCTTAATTATTGGAGATGGCGAACGGATGGAACTGATGTGGGTGCCGACAGAGCCTCGACTAAACTGTCCATTCACCGCCATCTTGAAGATCAAGAGGAAGATCGATGTGGATGAAAGATACGGGGGGTCAACAAGAAACAAATGGAATGTAAAACAGTAGAAGGCTCACAATGAGCGAGGGTCAACAGGGGGAACACAAAATTGCGCAACGGCGCGATATTTTTGATCTTGACCTAAATGTGATTAGCAATCAAACACAAGACAAGGGAGTTCACCAACTCAACGCGTGAAGCCGTGAAGGTTCGGCTTTTATCTTTGTAATTTTTATCTTGATTTCAGGAATTTATCTTTCAACGAGTCCTTAGAGCGCTACGCCTATAGGAGCGAGAGTACTGCCGGAAAAGTATTCCCGTACTTGTCCTCCTCCTGTGTAACCTGTAACTTGCGCTTTTTAAGGTCCTTGTAACCCTTCCTGGATCCCTACTCAGCCAAAGAAATAGAGGGAGGAAGCCGATAGGCGAAACCGATACTTCGGATCTCGCTCGCAACGGAATCACCCGTGAGCGTGCAAGATCCTACTCGGACGCAGCCGGTGAGACAGACACCCCCGTGAAGGCGTGGCCTATGCTCGGTACTTCGGACAAGGTCGGCGCTCACACAATAGTGAGTCACCACTGGCGACCAAGCCCTACTCGACTACGTACGATAGTAGCGCCAATACTTCGGAAATCCATGCGATACACAGGGCAGCCACAAGTTGGGTTTTGGGCTCTAATCCTTACGAACGCTCACCTCACTTGGAAGGAGACCTTCCCATGCAACCTGAAAACAAGTGATGGTGTTACTCTCCCCAATCAATGAGTCCAATTACCAATTTTTATTTAGGTCAAAGTTTTCTTAGCAGTCCCTTTTTTAATTTTTTGTGTTATCGCTTCTTTTGAGTAGATTCAAACAAGCGCCTAACGATTTTGTATTTTCTTTATCCTAATGTATCCAAAATCAGAGGGAGAAAAGAGTCGGGAAAAGCCAATGCAAGTCGGCACCAAGATGGAAATCTCACCTTTGTGCCTATATGATGAATGCAAAGTGAGAAGACTTACAGTGAATCCCAGCTCTCTCCATGCGGGATGCAAGGCAGAAATTTATAAACCTAATCTATATGCCGGTTATGCAATGCGGAAATCGTCCTAGAACAGGCAACTGCTAGCGTGAAGAACCACGAGTTAACCGCTAACTCCCAATCCTAGTGTCCGGTCTAGGCTCACTCCTCCTCTGCTCAACACATTTGAGTTAGGAAAAAGCGCTTGTGTGGAGTGAGCTCGCGGCGCGCGGATCGAGAGCCAATGATTAACTACTTAATTAATCTAAGTCCAAATACGAACTATAGGAGCATGCAAGAGTTATTAGAGTGTTTGGACCTAGGTTACTCGAATCAAACATGACCTAATTCTAAGAGCTCAATCCACAAAAGAAATGAAAAAGAAAAACAAAACCGGAAAATGACGGTCGAGAAAACACGAAAAAGCCGCGGTGAGCCCCCGGGTGAACAAACACCCGGAAATTAGGCCCGAAGTGTTCAAGTGTCCAAGTCCTGTATTATTACAAATTAATCAAATACTCTCTCTCTCTCAAAAAATAAAAGCAACTCTCTCTCTCTAGTTCTCCTGCTCTCTCTTGCCGGCTAGGGTAGAATAGCCGGCTCCTCCTCCCAAGGCTGCTCAGGATCCCCTAGGAGATCCTCCTCGGTCGGCGGTCCCTCGCAAGAAAACAAAAGAGATGTCAGACAGTTCAAAACAAATGATAAACAAGAGACAAGTAAGCAAAAATGGCTAAGCCACTAAAAAGACCCAAAAAGGTACTCTACAAGCCGATGCTCCCCGGCAACGACGCCATTTGAAAAGCGAGAATGCGAGAGCCGCTAAATAGCGGTCTGACAAGTCAGACTCACTGTCGCTGATGCGACTGCTCAAACTTCCTCGGTCTTCAACAATTAACCCACACAATCAATAAAGCAATCAAGAGCAAGGATTAAAATTTATTATACCCTACTAACAATGTATAATGGCAAGCAAGTAGGGGTCGAACACAAGAAGCAAAGGTGTAGAGCATAGATAAGAATCCAAACCTAGGTCTAATAAGCAACTCAACCAATCTAGAATTTTTGTGGGTTTTTAATTTTATATTTTTTTTCTTATTTAATTTTTAATTTTGTATTTTTGTATTTTGATTTTTAGTTTTCTAATTTTATATTTTCTTTTTATATTTTATATTTTTATATTTTCTTTTTCAATATTGGAATATAAAAGCAATGTAATAAAAGGGAGAAAGAGCTATTTATAAAAATAGATAAAAATGTTCAAAAATAAGCAAATAAAGTCTTTTTGGTCTTTTTATACTTTTTTACCGTTTTTGTGATTTTTGGGTAATTTTTAGAATGTTTTTGGTATTTTTAATTAGCAAAATAAAGCAAACAGTGAATACAATGCAAGGCTGAAACTTAAAATGGAGAAATAAAATAGCAATCAGTAACAAAAATTCTCCAAATTAATTTTCACTTAAAGATGATAAAACAAAGAAAATTTAGGAAAAGAAAACACTATTTTTGGATTTTTTATGAATTTTATAAATTTTTATGAAGGTTTTTAGAGTTTTGTAATTTTTAGGAGTTTAGTTTTGTATTTTTTTTAATGATTTTTGGCTGGGAGTTAAAGCAAACAAAAAGACACAAAATATATTTTTTGGGATTTTCCTGAGGAGTTTTTATATTTTTTAGGGATTTTCTAAGCTAGACAGTGCACAAAATGACTATTTTTGAATTTTCATAAATAATAAAATGCAATAATTACGAAAAATAAAAATATGGCGTGGAAGAACATATGCACAGGAGCTTAAGTTTAAAATTTGAGAAATTTTGGAGCTAAAATGATGCCTAAATTAATTATAGCAAGCAAGCAAGAATAACAAGGCTGGTAGGGGCTTTCATGCAAATACTAAACATTCCAGGGGCATTAGCACAAATTGCACACAAGGGTTATACTTAAACAAAAAGTACTAGATTGAATGTTAAAACAAAAAGCCGTAGGGGCCCTATCCAAAAACGCCCAGGTCCCACACGCTGCGCGCGTGACCTGGCAGGGGCAGGATTGTGATAATCTGAAAATGCAGGGGCCCCTTCATAAATTCTACAAAGTTATTAACGAACACAGGAAAGTTTATGGAGTTCTGAGCATTACACAAAAACGTGGGGGGCGCATATGCAAAAGTCACCACTTATCCACGTGCAGCGTGGATGGCTTTGCTGAGGAAGGATGGACGAGGATCGACGGTGCCCCTTTTCCCACAGATGGACGGCTGCGATCAGGGGGGGGGGGGGGTGAGATCGACGGCAACTGTGCGTTGCCCCCTCCCCCTCGTTCTTGTTCCTGCGCAGGTGCGCACAGGCGGCGGTGGCGCGCCGGCGGTCGCGCCCCTTCTCGCGCGCGGCGTCAAGTCCTCCTCCGACGGTACCACCAGCCTCCTGGGGGCTTCCTCGAGAGGGGCAGCGGCTTCAAAATGGCCGAAGAAGGCTGGAGCCCCGCTGCAGCGTTGGCGGAGGGGTAGACCTCCAAGGCTTCGGATTGCAACAACAAAAATCCGACCCCAGATGGGGTCCTTCGGGGTCCGGGACCTGCAAAAAAAATGGGTGAAGAAGGCGGGGGCAAAGTGCCCCGTCTTCGTGGAGTGTCTCACAAGGGAAACGAATACGTGGCAGGGCGAAGACGGCCGGCGAGACTCGATGCCGGCCGCGGTCGATTCGGGATGATGTGATGACTACTGGACAAGGATCTCGAAAAAGGAGTTGCGACTGAGGCTTTCTAACATTAAAGCATCCAAGAACAGGAGAGAAAGAGGGGAAAAGAAGACCTCACCCGTGCGAGCACAAGGTGTTCTCCGGTGAGAACTCCGGCGAGGGGACCCGACTCAATTCGACACCGATTCGCCCCGCTGAGATGCCCTCCGCACTCCTGCTGTCACCAAGAGTCCAGACGAGGGTCTAGGTTAGGGATTTGGCGGTGGAAGAGTGATCAAAAAGTCAAGGGAAGTCGGGGGGTCCGTTTTGAACTATGGTCGAGTGGCGACTTTCGAGGGCCGGTCACGGGCGAACCATGAAGATCTAATAGGATCTAGGAGACCGGCGTGAATCACGGATGTATAGGGTACAATTTTCATGAAGGAAGCGGGGTCAAAGGGTGGAAGGTGCGGCTTCCAAAAATTCTTGAAGATGGGTCGCAACTCATTTCTGACACAGCCACAGGGGGGGTCAGACAGTTGACCAGAGGTCAACTGTCAGACCAACCTGGTTGGTCCACGTGGACCAACCAGGGAAAAACCCTTGTAAAATCAATAAAAAATAACAAATGGCATTATTTTAATTAAGTTATAAAATAAAAAGTTTTTGTAATTTTATAAATTATTTTATTCTGATTTTTAATTAAATTTTCGATATCTATTTTTACAAATTTGCAATTATACCCCTATAGGTATCTATATCTATGTATTGGAGTCTTTTATTTTTAATTGTGTATATTTGATTTATTTATTTTTGATTATTATTTTATAAAATTATAAATTACTTTTATATACACAAATATATTTTTATTTTATTTTTATGAGGTGTTTTGTATAGTAAAGAAAATATAAAGGTGTAATGTATAGGTGTGTGTATCAGTAATGTATCTATGTATTGAATATATGTTCATATTTATTTTTATTTTTCTTTGCATTTTTATTCTGATTTTAATGCACATAATCATTATAAGTAATATTTACAATATTAAAAAAATATAAAAATATGAAAATAATGACTAAATAATAAATTGAATATTTTAATATGTACAAGTATACAAAAGGGGTCCAAAAGTCAACTTTCAAACCGTAGCTCCGCCAAATGCGAAACCACCGCCATTAATTAGCTTATTTTCTTCTATATACAATTAAAGGTGAATATGCTGCATTTGGAGTTTTCATTTGTGAGATACGGGTCTGGGAAGTTGGGATTCTGGATTTTTATTCAGATCATAACTTTTTATATGTGTATTATTTTTCTGTGAAATCAATTTTGTATTTTTCTTTATAAAATTATCTACAACTTTCATGTACAAAGTTTCTTTATTTGATGAATAAAAAGTGGAACCAAAAATAGGTCCCAAAATAAATAAAGAATGAATAGAATGTATAGGTATTTTATCTGTATTTTGGCCCTTATCTCCCCCTACTTTATTCCTTGTCGACCTATTCACCAAGATGCCTAGGTCTCGGGGTTTTGGGTCATAAAATATTTACAATATTTTATTATTTTTCTTTTCTTTTCTTTATTTTATAATTTTGGCTTTAAAAACCGTATTTTATACAATAATTACACATATATACATGAATGCTAAAATGCATGAATTACGCCTATTTACACGCATTTACTAGGGTTTTTAAGGCCAAAATGATAGAATAAAGATGATGAAACGTGGATTCATCACCATCTGCCTTGATTGCCAACTTAACTACTAAGGGTTCAATTTCAAATGGTCTCTTACAAACTTACAGTTAGGTAATTGATGGATACATATGACCAGCATTCATTATGGGCAATGACTCATTTCATTAATCGGGCCACTTGTATGGTCGATCGTAGCCATAGACTGTGAGTTCATGCTCAAATTTGGTGCCTAAATTTTTGTTTCAAATTTGAAAATGGGATATGTGGATAGAGCATTTAATAAGGAGAGATCCGACATATATTTACTATTTTTCCGACCACGAAAATCCTCTGAAAATACAGTTAAGTACGATGGGTGCTTTGATTTAGTGTCAAAAAACATTCTCCAAATCGAAAACAAATTAGATGTATGGACAGTGCGGTCAACAAGGAAAAATTCAACATATTTTTCATTTTTTTGATCACGGAACTCTCCGTAAATGCGATTGAATGCAGTGTGTGTTTTGATTTTGTATATAATTTTTTCATTTTCGATTTCGAATCAAACCATATGCATGTATAGAGCATGAAATAAGGATAAATCTGACCTAAGATTCATTTTTTTCGGATCCTCAGATCTCTCAGAAATCGTAATGGAAGGCGTCGATATGGTATGAAACCCAACTTTGCATGTGAAAATCCGGGAGATCCAGATAACGAATAGACAAGCAAAAGACGTATACGCGACAGATGAAAGACGTGTGACCCAATAACATGGTGAAAAACTAAAATCCATGCCTTTGGGGATCTTCTCCATATATCTCCTTCATCATGAAATCGGTGATTTCGAGGTGCCTTACGTCTAATGCATGCGAGAATCAAAAGGATCTCGATGTACACATCGAGTCGGTGCCCTCGGATCGTCAATTAGACGTCGGTGGAGGCAACGGAGCTCTGACGAGCTCATGAGGGAAAGTGGCTCGACCCCTTTGGTCTTTTATAGGGCTCGCTTTACAACTCAAAAGCCGTAACCACCGTATTTCATGCGTAACTTTCACATACAATGTCTGTTTTCGACGTTCTTGATCTCATTGGAGAGGTCTTAAAGAGTACTACATGATAGACTATCCAATTTGGATACTGGATCAAACCGGAAATTGAGTTTTAGTATTTTAGTATTTCAAGCTTTCACAAATACAAGCCAACCATATCTTTTAACAATATTCCTATGTTTCTAACTCAAAAATTGACCATAAGCAAAATCAAGTACCGAAAGCTATAGGTTTCACGAATCTAATCATTTAAAAAAAGGTCTATACAATCTAATAATCAAACACATAAATGGTTATATTCATAAACAACAGTATGCATCAAGATAAAGTCGTGTAATAGACTGATGATCAATAGGAAACAAATATCTAACAGGATATGACACGACTCAAGCACATAATGTTGTGTAAAGGGACATATATGGAGTTTTAAGGTCTGTTTGGTTATTGGAATTAGGGGTATGCATGGTGCACGAGTCAGATGGATATCCAACCTGCATTCATTTGGGTCGACCCTATATCTAGTAATATCCAACAAATCGGTTTGGATTGGGTTACTGACCCGTGATGTACGGGGCTTCAATCCTATCTACCGTGGTAACCCACGGGTCGAACCGGTTCCCCAACGCATCCAATCGCCCGTCCTCCCTCGCCCATCCAAACCATTATCCCCTTCTTCTCGTCCCTTTCCTCTTTGAGCGGTTCATGCATTCCGCCTCCGAGCATCGAGCGACATCCTCTCCCTTGGCCATCATAGCAAATGGATGCCTCCTTGGAGCAACACCCTCTCCTCCCCCTCAATTGTCAGATGTGACTGATGCCTCCTTGGAGCAACACCCTCTTCCTTAGCTGTTAAATGTGCATATTATATTGAAATATGAAATACAATTAAACGTGTGCGTTGTGATTAATATGTCAATAATTGATCAGGATTCGGAATTGTGTTCTAAAATATGTTCAGACCTGTTGTAAGATGCTGATTTAATATATGAGTTTTGTCCAAATCGATATGTTCACAATATTTCACGGGTATCCGTGGGTATTCATGGTTCATTTAAAAATCCAGCGTATCCATTAGAAGAGGATACCCATTGAAACGAGTTGGATCGATCCGTGACCCGGTAACAATGAGATGGGGGCGGGTCGCGATCGAATGGATCGGGTACTCGCCCCATGCACACACCCTAATTGGGATGTGGTGGATTGAGATAACCTCCTGTGAATAGTAGCTGAGCTATTTGGATGGTTATGAGGGTTGGAATAAGAAATGTGATGTGATGTCACATTGATTTGTGATGGAATTCCAAACCAGAAATACACGGGGTACATCGGGTTATCCCTGGGTAACTCGGTAGCCAAACATACCCTTAGTGAGGTCGCTATGATGGTATCTATATCATATCAATATACATCAATGGAAACTTTTATTCCTATCTTGCTAGATATAATAATGCATAGTACTGTCACAATAGTTTAGTTTGTTACCTATTATTTGGTGTAGTGGTTTAATCTGCGACGAGGCTTCTGATGACCCAATTCAAATCTGCTGGTTTCTTTTCTTTTTCATGTCTTTTGAAATATCTTCTCTCTATATTTTCTGAAAGGGGAGTTACAACTTATACAAAATAATATCCGATTTTTTTAATATCCGAGGAGGGATATATCAGCACATATAAAAAGGGTAAAATGGGCCCGCTCCCGAGTTAACATATCTCTCCCATTCTATTTTTCTCATTTTTTTTATTTTTTTGAAAAATACTTTCGGGATTTTCATAGCTATGAACCTATATTATATCATTCAAGTTTCGTGTGAAATAGAGACTCCTACAACCTCCATCTAAACGAGATCGATTTCAACAATTATGCGACCATTAAAAAATGGCTGACTAGATGAAGATCGTATGAGTCTCTGTTTCACATGAAACTTGAATGACATAACATAGGAATATAACGATGAAAACTCACAGATTCATTAAAAAAATAAAAAATAGGAAAAATAAGAAGGGAGAGTCAAGATAGCTCCTATAAAGGGCAACCCCATTTTACCCTACCAAAAAATATCTTAGGAGGGATTTCTCAATATATTTAAAACCCATATCTTAGATACAAAATTGCTCTTAAAGTTGATGATGATATGAGTTTAAAGCAAGTAATTAACATTTCACAAATAAAATATCTCGTACATATTATATACATATATAGAGGTCGGGGAGGCTGCAGAGTAGTTTCCCCTATTTTTTAATTTTTTATTCCGAAATTTCCACCATGTATATTCATCTATATATCCCTCCTACATCTAGAATAGAGACTCCTAAGCGGTCCATCTAGAACAGGGCGATTACCTTAATTTCAGACCGTTAAATTTTACACGTTCTAGATGGAGGACATACGAGTCTCTGTTTCTCACGAAATTTGAATGACACGTAGGAGGAATATATAGATGAATATATACAGTGGAAATTTTGAAAAAATAGAAAATAGAGGAAATTGCTCTGTGTAACAACCAACTTGGCTGTTACACAGAACAACCTCCCTTTTCTCATATATTTATATATATATATAGATAGAGAGAGAGAGAGAGGGAGGGAGAGAGAGAGATGGGGCTGCCCCTAGTTGACTCCCCGCCTCATTTTCTCCATTTTTTTTCGAAATTTTTTCCCTGAATATTCATCACTATATCCCTATATTATGTCATTTAAATTTTATATAAAACAGATACTCATACAACCTCCATCTAGACAGTCATTTTTTAACGGTCTCAGTATTTTTTAAATCGACCATGTCTAGATGGAGGTCGTAGGAGTCTCTATTTTGCATGAAATTTTAGTGACATAATATAGTGATATAATAACAAATTTACATAATTTTTATTTAGAAAAAAACAAAAAAAGTGAAAATGAGACGGGGGAGCTAAGTTAGCTCCCCTTGAGGGCATACACATTCTACCCATACACACACTGCGTTTTCCCCCTATATATCCTTTTATTCACTGTAAAATTGACATACGACAATTGATATCAGTTGTAATATCTTATATGTATACAATGCATAACAATGAATGTTACTTTTGTAAAGTTATATTTGATTCTTTAAATTCGTACACAATATCATATTTATTCGGTGATAAATTGTTAATAACGAATCACGTAACGACTGTTATTGGTTGATATTTTCTTTGGATCATCGCTATAGCGATGAATTAAAATAATAGAAGATAAACTGACAATGAATTATGTCCATATTTATAAGTTTCGGGTGATTAGCAACAAATATTCAAATTATTTGTTATCATAGACATATACTGTTGTAGTGTCCAAATATTTTTAAAAGACGTGGACCACATGCACATATGATACTAAATATTATGTATATCTACGTAAAATGGATTTTTATTGCCGAATGCAATTTCTTTTAAAACCCTATATTACAACTTCCGTGGCTAAAAGATATATAGGTCACACTAATCAGAAAGTTACATTTACAATGAGACATCCTTTATTTGTTAAAAATGCGAATGCGGATTATTTCTTGACATCCTTTATTTGTTAAAAATGTGAATGCGGATTATTTCTTATTAGATTGAATTCTTTAAAAATCACAATGCTTAAAGTTTTTTATTTTCATATTTTTGAACATCTAAGTCAAATTTACAATCCATCTCAAATAATCTTTAATGAAGTTTTTAGTATCATGCAAATGTTACTTTATATGTGTATACATTAATATTCTAAAATTCAAATGAAATTGGACCAGTACTAAGCCATCACTGATTTTTAGGGAATGTTTATAAAGGGAATAATAGCACGGGAGGATCGCGGATTTATGTTAAATTCCAGATATTTGATGTACAAAATAATGAATGTATTACACAAATCTAGAACTTCATAATGCAAAACCATACACAAATCGTCTGATTTATTTGGGGGAAAAAATACAAACACTAGAGTTGCTTTATTAACATATTATCACTTTATTATGTTGGTAAATTATGGAAGGTTTGCACACACATAAATAACACTCATATGGTATAGATCAAAGCATAAAATCAAAATAAAACCTCTGCTTCAATGAAATAGGATCTTAAACATGCTGTAGATCAAAGAATTCTTATCGTCTTCGGGAATGAAAGATTGACATGATGGACCCACAATGATTAATTTAAGAAATTATATTGCGTATAATATCCGGAGATCTGTTGCCTATAAAAATGCCAATTCCAATTTTAGAAGGGTGACGCTCGTTAGATAAGCAGTTTTGGAGATATAAAATGGTTTTCTTTTCAACTGTGGATGGAAAGATTGTAATGATCCAACGAATAGTATAATTGACCTTCCTTAGAGATGGAAGGATCAAGTCCCATTGGAAGGATTGATAGATCTATGATACTAATTAAAATAATAGATCTAAAATACTTAAGCGTTACCGGAAGCCATCGCAGCGGAAGTGAAAAGATGAAGATGGGATTTCTTTCTCCTTCTCAACTCTTGCTAAAATGCTTGAGTAATGGATCCTCTCACATTAATTGGTTGAGGGAGAGGGGACCCCAATCTATATTTATAATACATGATGGCTACCTATCCATTAAGGTAACCACCAAATGCAACTTCCCAAGAGATGCATCCCTTCATAATTAATCATGAGCCACAATATAAAATATAAAATAATGTTGATTGTCTACACAAAATTTCTTACATTCTCCCACTTGGCTCATGTATCAAATTTGTTGCTTTACATTTATCTAGTTGAGCTCTATTAATATGAATCTTGGCGGTAGATACCTTTCAAGCAGATATATCCTTCCAAACATTACAATACCAATAGTTTACTTAACATGACAAATCTTTATGTGTTAATATCAATATATTAACACGGGTCCTTTCTTTATGTCTGTTCATTAATTGCATGCAACTGAAATATAACAGACAATAAACAAATAGATCATTATACCAAACTTAAGGTGTACACACATGGATGTATTGATATTATTACAAGGTACTAGATAGGCCCATTTCAGTTACATGATTGATGAATACACTAGACGGCAAACCCTTTATCATAGGATCTGCAATCATGTACTTAGTACCTATATGTTCAATCAATACTAAATGATCTCTAACTTTCTCTTTAACAACAAGATATTTAATGTCGATTCTCATTCCGGCACGTGTATACTTGTTGTTGTTAGCAAAAATACGGCTGCAGAATTATCACAATGAATCTTTAATAGTCTTGAGATTGAATCCACTATCTTGAGACCCGCAATGAAATTCTTTAGCCAAAGTGCTTGTGTAGTAGCCTCGTGACATGCTACGAATTCGGCTTCCATGGTACTTGATGTGACAAGTGATTGTTTCACACTTCTCCATGAAATAGCACCTCCAGCAAGTAGAAAAATATATCCAGAGGTAAATTTTCTATCCTCCTTAATCCGAATCCGAATATCCAATAACTTCTAAGGAATCTGAATGCCGGTATATTAGCATAAAATCCTTGGTTCCTTGCAAATATCGCAAGACCTTCTTTGCCGCTATCCAATGGTTCATACTTGGATTGCTTTGATGTCTACCCAACATTTCAACTGCAAAACATATATCTGGTCTAGTGCATGTTTGAGCATACATTAGACTCCCAATGATAGATGTATATGGAATGTCCTTCATCTGTTCCTTTTCTAAATTATTTTGGGGACATTTGAATGAAAAATTTTATCTCCTTTTACCAGCTGGGGTAAGAGAATAATATTTCATCCCAAACCTTTCTAATAATTTTTCAATATAGGCCTTTTGAGACAATCCAAGTACTCTATGAGATATGTCTCTATGAATTTCAATGCCAATGACATATTTAGCATCGCCCATATCTTTCATTTCAAAATTATTAGAAAGGAACATCTTTATATCTCGCAACATCCCAAGGTCATTACAAGCAAGTAAAATATCGTCTACATAAAGGACTAAAAAAGCATATTTACTCCCACTCGTCTTAAGATATATGCAATTATCAACAATATTCTCAACAAAACCAAATGAAGTTATTGCATTGTTGAACTTAATGTACCATTGACGAGATGCTTGTTTTAGTCCATATATAGACTTTCTTAACTTACAAACCAAATGCTTGTTATTATCTAAAATAAAACCCTCAAGTTGTCGCAAGTAAACATGTTCATCCAAGTCTCCATTAAGAAATGCCGTTTTCATATCCATTTGGTGTAACTCTAAATCATAATGAGCTACCAATGCCATGATTATTCGTAATGAGTCCTTTCGTGATACCGGAGCGAAAGTCTCATGGTAATCTATGCCCTCCTTTTGAGTGAAACCTTTAACCACAAGTCTAGCCTTATATCTCTCAATGTTGCCTAATGAGTCTTTCTTAGTTTTAAAGACCCATTTGCAACCAATAGATTTCGCTCCTTTGGATAGCTCCACCAAGTCCCATACTTGGTTTGCACTCATAGAATCCATCTCCTCCCTCATGGCATTGTATCATTGAGTAGAGTTAATACAATTCATGGCTTGTAAAAACGATGTTGGATCCTCTAATATACCCGTGTCGTAGTCACATTCTTGTAGATATGTTATAAAATCGGATGAGATTGTAGATTTTACTACCCGACCAGATCTAGTTGTAACAACACCGTGTTGAACAGTTGGTGCTATTTTAACTTGATTTTCAAGTAGCGGAGGATTCACCATTGGTTCAACCAAAGGAATATCTTGGACTTGAGGGACAACAATATCTTGATGTTGCGTCTCATCCAAGATATCGTGTTGAATATTTTGCTCCTCCCTTTCCAGTGGTATAACAAGATCCGGTAATTCATCAAGCATGATGTCTTTAATTACCATCATGCTCCCACTAGTCTCGCTATTTTCCAAAAATATAGCATTCCTTGATTCTACAATACTCGATTCTTTATTTGGACAATAGAATATATAACCTTTAAAGCTTTCTGGATAACCGATGAAGTATCCACTTGTAGTCTTTGTTGTATTAAAATTGTATATTGGTTTTAATTGGAAAACCTATTAATTACAATTGGCTTTAATTTGGTTTCAATTGGGAAACCAAATGTTTGGAGGGAAAGTTGGAAATTCCCAAATTTGAAACATGGTTGAGTTTGGGTGAAAGTTTAATACCATACCTTAGAGATCTAAACTTTTGGTGGACTTATATATGAGTCCACACCCCAAGCTCTTGTAGCAATAGTAGAGAGGAGGAATGAAGGACCACACACGCGCGCTCCGCTCCGTCTCCGTCTCGGGCTCGGGAGAGTTAATTCGGATCTCAGATCTCGATACTTTTGCTGCGGTTTTCATTTGTTAAGTCGATTAAATTAATCACACGATTAATTTGGTAAGTCGACTTAAATGGGAATTCAACTTGCCATTATGGGTGCGATTTTGGGATCCGAAAGGCTGCGATTTCGGGACGCGTTTTTGGAAACCAAAGGTCACCGCGCGAGCCCCTCTTTTTATATCCCTCACCCGACGCTGTCTCTCTTAACTCGCAAGAGAAACCTCTCACGCTGTCTCTCTCTCTCTCTGGTTTTCCTCTCACGGAGGAACGTCTTCCTCTTCTCCTCTCGGCTGCAATTCTCTGAGGTACAATCGAGGACTCCCGTTAGTGTGCGTCGACGAAGATCGTGAGCCGTCGTATCCTGGGAGGGGATCGCCAGTACCCTACGCACCGGTATTGTGGGGGCGATATCTTCTCTAAGGACAGTCCATTTAATGGACGCTTCGGTGAATTCTAAACTAATCTTTATTTCATTTTGGTTGTCGCAATATGTTTATTGCTTTACCCTTTCTGATCATGCCCTTATTTATGTTTCTGTTCTTTTAATCGGTTCCTGTCTGCATATTATAATCGGATAATGATTGGGAAACATACGTTTAATATAATCTTATTCGGTGTTGTTTATCTGTTAAATAATTTGGATCCGATGTTTTATTGTTTAATATATGCACTGGTATTCTTTTAACAACAATCTTAGAGAAGATAGCCCGAACCGATTCTAGAATGTCGGAAACAATGTTTAAATCGAGGGTAGATATGACGGGTATGTCTGAAAAATTTGGTGGACATAATTTTAAGCGTTGGCAACAACGCATGAAGATCTGGTTAACCACCATAGGGTTAATCTCGATGCTTGAAACCGACTGTCCTACGGTGGAGATGGAAAACCCCTCACCCGATAGCCATAAGGCGCAATCTACGTGGAAGGAACGCGACCGTATATGTCATGGTTGCATCTTGTTGCATCTGTCCAACACTTTGTTTGACGTATATTTTTCGTCCACGCAGACAGCGAAGGGGCTATGGGAAGACTTGAATCGGAAGTATAACACCGAAGACCTCGGTATTGAGAAATACTCCGTAACCAAAATTTTGAAGTTTTCAATGGCCGAAGGGAAATCTGTTTCTGAACAGGCACACAAGTTTTTAGTCCTGCTCCATGATTTAGAGGATACTGAAATGAAACTTTTATAGAAGTTTCAGGTCATGTGCATCATAGAAAAATTCTTAAAGTCGTGGGAAGACTTCGGTATGACCCTGAAATACAGAAAGGAGGAAATTTCTATGGATGACTTAATGGTGGCAATTGCCATAGAGGAGGAACACAGGAAACAAAAACCTGTGCTTGCTTTTGATATTCAAGCTAAGGTCAATTTTATGACTTCGAAGGGAAAGGATAAGAAGGGAAAGGATCCCAATAACAATAAAATGAAACCAAAGGGCAAGATCCAGAAAAAGATAAAGAATAAACCCTACTGGCACTGTAATCAGGTTGGCCATTGGAAGAAGGACTGTCCGTCCTTGAAAGCTCAACCTAAGGCTACAGACGGGAGTCCACAAGTGAACATGATCACTATGGGACTCGGGGCTAGCGAGGGGTATGTCTCTGTAAAACCTGAACTATATAATATCCATAATTCAAATGAGTGGCTCGTGGATACGGGAGCCAATATAAAT
Source organism: Ottelia alismoides (assembly GCA_037367405.1). Taxonomy (NCBI): domain Eukaryota; kingdom Viridiplantae; phylum Streptophyta; class Magnoliopsida; order Alismatales; family Hydrocharitaceae; genus Ottelia; species Ottelia alismoides. Next base: position 928,677 of record JAZKJV010008238.1, on the reverse strand, counting down.
ATATGTTCTGACAGAAAATTGTTTTCTTCTTATCAGACCTGCAGCGGTGGGACTGTGAAGATGGGGAACGATTCTGCGGCCAGGGTGTTAGGATCGGGAGAAGTCAACTTGAGGTTCTCCTTTGGACGTGTCTGGACGTTACATAGGATGCTCCATATTCCTGAAATCAAGAAGAATGTGTTATCCAGCTCTATCTTAGTTAGAAATGGTTTTGAATTAAACTTTAAATGTAATAAAGTTTTATTCTGAGACATGGCATTTTTTATGTAAAAGGCTATTTGGCTGATTTTGATTTGTTATTTACATTAGATGTAATTCAGTAAACATTAGTGAATTGAATGTTTTGAATTCTGAATGTTCTACTTCTGTGTCTCATGTTGTGAATAATTTAGAATCTTGTGATTTGTGGCATGGTAGATTGTGACATGTAAATCTAAATTCAATTAAAAGAATGATGAATTTAGAATTTATCCCTAAACACACTATTGATAAAACTCAAAAATGTTAAATATGTGTGTAAGCTAAGACACCTAGGAAGTTTTTTCAGTCTGTCTCTAGAGATAGTGAGATCTTGGATCCAGTGCACACGGATATCTGTGAGTTTAATGGTGTATTGACCCGAGACAATAAGAAATACTTTATCACCTTTATAGATGATGGCAGTAGATACTGCTATGTATATCTAATGAAAACCAAGGATAAGCCTTAAAGAAATTTCTTATCTTTAATAATGAGGCTGAGACACAAATAGGAAAAGTGCTTAAACGCCTTAGGTCAGATAGAGGAGGTGAATATACCTCTAACTTATTTGATTAATAATGCAAATCTTTTGGCATAGTTAATGAAGTTACGGCCCCATATTCACCGCAATCAAATGTGATAGCAGAACGGAAAAATATACCTTAACTAACATGATCAATGCTCTAATACAGAGTTCTGGACTTCCAACCTATATGTGGGGAGAAGACTTGAATACGGCTTGCCATATTCTGAATAGGGTGCCTCCAAGACATATGGAAAAGTGTCCCTTTGAATTTTGGAGAAATAGGAAACCGAGTTTAAGATATCTTAATGTGTGGGGCTGTCTCGCTAAGGTTTTAGTCCCAGAACACAAGAGAAAGAAACTTGGTCCTAAAACTGTTGATGCGGTCTTCTTAGGTTACCCAGAGAATAGCTATGCATATATGTTCTTGGTAATTCGGTCCGAGATACCGGGCATAGATGTCAATACTATTGTTGAACTCCGTGATGCTACCTTCTTTGAGGATGTCTTTTCGTTGAAGACTGGGATTCCTGAGAATCTGACCATTGAGGGCGCCTCCACATCAGGATCTATTCCAGATCAAGTGGAAAGGATATCGAATGTGGGGGTTGAGATTCAACCTGAACCCAATGATCTTTCTGAAGAGAATGAGCCAAGGAAGAGTAAAAGACCTCGGATAGCTAAGGATCTGGGTAGCGACTTCGTTGTTTACCAGATCGAGGGTAATCCACCAAGTTACAAGGAAGTCATGGCTTCGTCTGAAGCAAAACAATGGAAGGAAGCCATCAAATCTGAGATGGATTTTATTATGGCTAATGAGACTTAGGAGTTAGTTGATTTACCCAAAAGGTGCTCAACTATTGGGTGTAAGTGGATGTTTAAGAAAAAGCTTATACCTGACGGATTAATTGAAAAGTACAAAGCCAGATTAGTTGCCAAAAGCTTTAGGCAAAAGGAAGGTATCGATTATTTTGATACCTATTCCCCTGTGACTAGGATGACCACAATCCGGATGCTCATAGCATTGGCATCTGTATATGATCTCTCTATCCAACAGATGGATGTGAAGACCGCCTTCTTGCATGGCGATCTTGAGCAAGAGATCTATATGGATCAACCTGATGGGCTTGTGACTCCTGGGAATGAGGAAAATGTTTGCAAACTTGTCAAATCCCTTTACAGATTGAAACAAGCACCAAAGCAGTGACATGAAAATTTTGACAAGACTATTTTATCATTTGGCTTTAAGGTTCATGAATCCGACAAGTGTATTTATTCCAAGGTGTGATGAGTGTATTGTCTTGTGCCTATATGTTGATGACATATTGTTGTTTGGATCACATATGAGGATTATTAATTAGACTAAGGCTTTCTTGAGTAGCAACTTTGAGATGAAGGACATGGGTGTTGCTGATGTAATCTTAGGTCTCAAACTGACAAGGTCAGTTAATGGGATTGTAATTTCTCAATCTCACTATATTGAGAAGGTACTTGAGAAATTTGGATATCAAGATTGCAAAGCTGTAAGCACTCCTTTTGATTCATCCAAAACGTTGTTTAAGAATAAAAGTGGAGTACCTGTATCCCAGATAAGGTATTCACAAGTGATATGAAGTTTAATATATCTTGCAAATTGCACGAGACCTGATATTTCATTCTCGGTTGCAAAGCTGAGTAGATACATTAGCTGTCCTGACCGTACTCTCTGGGAGGCTCTGGATCGGGTACTGAATTACTTGAAGGGAACTATTTCCCTTAGTTTACATTATGGTAGACATCCATCTGTAGTAGAAGGATACAGTGATGCAAGCTGGATAGGAAAAATAGAGGAGTCTAGGAGTAATGGTGTTACAGGGTATGTATTTACCCTTGGAGGCGGTGCAGTCTCCTAGAGGTCTGTGAAGCAGACCATTCTAGCTCGATCCACCTTTGAGGTCGAGTTGTGTGCTTTGGATACTATTGGAATTGAGGCTGAATGCCTAAGGGAACTTCTGTCTGAAATTCCCATGGTAGGTCAGCCTGTTCCTGCAATCTCGGTACATTGTGATAATATGATCACAATTGCCAAGATCAAGAGTTCAAAGTTCAATCAGAAAAGAAGGAGACACATACAAATCAGACTTAATACGTTAAGGGATTTGGTGTCTCGAGGAGTGTTGGCTGTGGATTTTGTTGGATCCAAAGACAACACGGCAGATCCGTTGACTAAGGGACTTGATAGATCTTTAGTCCTAAAGTCTAGGCTTGGGATGGGACTGAGACCATTGAGAGTTCCTCTACAGTAGAAACCCAACCTATCTGAGTGGAGATCCCACAAAGTAGGTTCAATGTGGTAATAACAAGCTGTTAGGAGAACTGGTTGGTAATCTAATCTTAATGCGTAAGCATGAGTGTCTTATCCCTAAAAGCCTGAGTACCATTTAAGCTGCAAGTTTAGAAAGAGCGTAGGTTCTGAATTGGTTCAAGTCTTTGGGCAGGATGTTAGCAGTGCATCCTTGGAGAACGCCACCTATGTGAGTATTACTGTGGGACGCAGTTAAAGGAAGAGGGTCTTTCCTGAACACACTCATGAAACAGGATAAGGGTGCATGGCCTTTAAGAGCATCAACCCTAAAGATTGTACTAAGGACAACGCTTTATTGTTTCTACCGTATACTTTAACACCAAGGTCTGAAGTTCAAGACGTAGTTCACTTTGTTCCTGTTAAAGTAAAAGTAGTAAACTCAGATAGAGATTTAAACCGGAAGGTACCTTTATTGAAAGCAAAGCGTGGGCAACCGAAAGAAGTCTTTTAATTCCTTTTGAATCTCCTTTTTAAATTGGTGAATTCGTGGGGGATTGTTGTATTAAAATTGTATATTGGTTTTAATTGGAAAACCTATTAATTACAATTGGCTTTAATTTGGTTTCAATTGGGAAACCAAATGTTTGGAGGGAAAGTTGGGAATTCCCAAATTTGAAACATGGTTGAGTTTGGGTGGAAGTTTAGTACCATACCTTAGAGATCTAAACTTTTGGTGGACTTATATATGAGTCCACACCCCAAGCTCTTGTAGCAATAGTAGAGAGGAGGAATGGAGGACCACACGCGCGCGCGCGCGCTCTGTCTCCGTCTCCGTCTCCGTCTCCGGCTCGGGCTCGGGCTCGGGCTCGGGCTCGGGATAGTTATCTCGGATCTCGATACTTTTGCTGCGGTTTTCATTTGATAAGTCGATTAAATTAATCATACGATTAATTTGGTAAGTCGACTTAAATGAGAATTCAACTTGCCATTATGGACGCGATTTTGGGATCCGAAAGGCTGCGATTTCAGGACGCATTTTCGGAAATCAAAGGTCACCGCGTGTTAGGGCACGCGAGCCCCTCTTTTTATATCCCTCACCCGACGCCGTCTTTCTTAACTCGCAAGAAAAACCTCTCACGTCGTCTCTCTCTCTCTGGTTCTTCCTCTCACGGACGAACCCCTTCCTCTTCTCCTCTCGGCTGCAGTTCTCTGAGATACAATCGAGGGCGATCCCGTTGGTGTGCGCCGACGAAGATCATGAGCCGTTCTATCCTGGGAGCGGATCGCCAGTACCTTACGCACCGGTATTGTGGGGGCGATAGCTTCTTTAAGGATAGTCGATTTCATGGACGCTTCGGTGAATTCTAAATTAATCTTTATTTCATTTTGGTTGTCGCAATATGTTTATTGCTTTACCCTTTCTGGATCATGCCCTTATTTATGTTTCTGTTCTTTTAATCGGTTCATGTCTGAATATTATAATCGGATAATGATTGGGAAACATACGTTTAATATAATCTTATTCGGTGTTGTTTCTCTGTTAATTCATTTGGATCCGATGTTTTATTGTTTAATATATGAACTGGTATTCTTTTAACAACAGTCTTCATATCCATTTCTCATGTGGGTTACAAAGATTCTAATCTCAGCTTAACAACCCCAAATATGTATGTGTTTCAATCTTGCTTTTCATCCATTCCAAAGCTCAAATGGAGTGGATGGAACTGCTTTTGATGGAACTCTATTTAATATATACACGGCTGTCTTTAGAGCTTCACTCCAAAAAGATAAAGGCAATGAGGAGTTACTCATCATATTTCGAACCATATCCATTAATGTGCGATTTCGTCTTTCGGCGACACCGTTTTGATCCGGCTCACCGGGCATTGAAAATTGATGTTCAATGCCTTCATCCTTAAGAAATCGCGCAAATGGACCAAGTTTTTATTCTCCTCCAACATACCTACCATAATACTCGCCACCTCTATCTGATCTCATAATTTTAATTTTTTTTCTAATTGTCTCTCTACTTTTATTTGATAATCTTTAAAAGCATTTATAGCTTCCGATTTTTCAAATAAAAGATAAAGATACATGTAATGTGAGAAATCATCTATGAAGATGATGAAGTATTTTTGACCACTAAAACATTCTATAGGGAACGGACCGCATATGTCAGTATGTATAATTTCTAAAAGACCAGTACTTCTCCTTGATCCTTTAGTATGTTTGTTGGTATGTTTACCTTTAATACACCCCACACAAACACTTGAATCAGTAAAGTCAAGAGCATCAATTACTCCATCATTTACTAATTTCTTAATTCTCTCAATGGAGATGTGGCCTAATCTTTTATGCCATAATGTTGATGATCGATCACTAATACGTTTTCATTTTTTACCAACAACATTGTAAACAAGGAGATTGCTTTCAAAATGCGAATCTAAATGCATTTTATATAAATTATCAACCAATTCACCTGTGCCAATTAACTTATCATTCTTGAACATTTGGAAAAGTAATTTATCAAATAAAAATTTGTATCCAAGTTTACATAGTCTAGATATAGAAACCAAATTTCTAGAGAACTTGGGTATATAAAAAACATTTTCCAAATCAAGAATATAGCCAGACTGTAAAATGAGTCTTTGCGTTCCAATCGCTTCTACATTTGAAGACATGCGATTTCCCATAAATACGCTTTGCTCATTTTCCATTGGTCTCCTTGTGCTCAGAAAGCCCTGCATGGAGTTGGAAATATGGATTGAAGTTCCAGAGTCAATCCACTAAGTATTAGAAGGAACATCAACGAAATTAGATTCATGACATACATGACATAGATGTATACCTTTCTTGACGAGCCATTCCTTAAACTTGATACATTCTTTTTTAACATGCCTAGGTTTCTTGCAAAAGAAGCATTTTGCTTTCTTAAATTCGTTTGACTTCTTTTCTGGATGTTTCACACCCCTTTTCCATTTATTCTCTTTCCTACGAGTGACCAAATGGACACTCTCAACCTTCTCTTGCTTGAGCCTATTTTCCTCTTGTACACACATCACTAATAACTCATTTAGAGTCCAATGATCTTTATGTGTGTTATAGGAAATCTTAAATGGCCCATATTATGAAGGTAAAGTGTTGAGAATTAAATGAACAAGTAAGAGCTCAGAGATATCAAGTTTAAATACTTTAAGTTGAGCAACAATGTTGCTCATTTCCATTATATGCTCTCTTATCCCGGTGCAACCATTATACTTCATAGAAGATAATTTTGTTAGGAGTATGCTTGCCTAGCCTTTTCTGAAGTTTTAAACTGTTTTTCAACAGAATCTAAAACTCCTTTGCAGTCTTACATTCAGGAATTGAACCCCTGATATTCTTGGCTATGTTAGTTTGCATGATCATTAAGCTTAATCGGTTGGATTTCTCCCACCGTTCATACAAATCCTTGACGCCTTGACCACTTTCATCCGTAGGCTTCACCGGTTCCTCAATGCGAAGTGCGTAGTCAAGGTCCATACATCTTAAAGCAAGAAGAATCTTCTCTTTCCATTCAGAAAAATTATTTCTATGTAGAATTGGAACAGAATTCAAGACATTGAATTGAGTAGGCATGAAAGCGGTACTATCTGCAATAATTTCATAACAAAACTACCACAATAAGCAATAACTCAAGCATAAAACTTAATTCAAAATACTAACTTATTTAGCATTTGAGAAATCAATGTACTATCATTACAAGACTTGCTGTGGCTAAAGAATTGTAATATACAATCGATTTTCTTAACAAATGAGACAAATAAATTTCAAATATTCATTAGAAATTCCGTATCTTTGGGCATTAGAATAACTAATAAATAATTTATCTTTCTCATTTCAAAAAAAATCCAATTAACTTCATCACTTAATGTAATTATTGGCATTGTAATCCTAGATGCTGTGGCTACTCTTGGATAACTAACCAATAATTACCCATTGTCAATAATCAATATGCATAATATGAATCGATCAGATGTTGTGGCTATTCCTCCAGATTCAATTATACACACGTACCCGAATGATATAGGGAGTTAATCGGCAGGAGTTATTAAGGAGTTTCACCACGATTATTATCAACAAGAAAAAAGAAATCACATCAATCTAAGTAAATTGCAACGTGAATAACTAGCAATCTTGTGACTTAATTACCAACGAAGGGGCAAAAATCACAGAAATCAAATCTGTAATTAAAAAATAGATTTGTATCCAACAAGAATGTGACAAAAAAAATTAACTTAATAACTTATCTCCTTCACAAAACTTGGACTTGCAACCTCATGAAAACATGCATACGTATTGCACCAATGACACAAGGGAACAATAAGATCATACTATGAATGCCAATGATCAAAATCGAAAATGGTTTTGCAAGTGGACACCAAGATTAATTTATTTCAAAAGTCGGAAGTATTTTCTTGGCAGAACAAGTATATATACGTGTGTCATGTTCAGAGATTCAAAGCAATCCAAAACGATACAGTCCAAGTTGAGTTGCATTATGAAAGTCCAAGTATATAAATGTGAGTTGCATTACGAAAGAGTGGAATTAATTCTACTAAACACAAATTCGCCAATTTAAAGTATTCAACCCACGATCGCATAATAGCAGACAAGGCTGAGAGGGTACGCAACAGAGGATAGATTATCCATTTATCAAAAGAAAATAACCATTAAAAAATAAATCATCTGTGATAATAAAAAGACAAACAAAACAAAGGCGATATTGATTCCGGAAGTTGGAAATGACGACCAACAAATAAATCGACTTTCAGGAAACAAGATCCGATTGGAAGCCAAAAAAATTTTTTGCTCTTGAGTTTCAAGTGCTCTGATACCAATTGATAGATCTATGATACTAATTAAAATAATAGATCTAAAATACTTAAGCGTTACCGGAAGCCATCGCAGCGGAAGTGAAAAGATGAAGATGGGATTTCCTTCTCCTTCTCAACTCTTGCTAAAATGCTTGAGTAATGGATCCTCTCACATTAATTGGTTGAGGGAGAGGGGACCCCAATCTATATTTATAATACATGATGGTTACCTATCCATTAAGGTAACCACCAAATGCAACTTCCCAAGAGATGCATCCCTTCATAATTAATCATGAGCCACAATATAAAATACAAAATAATGTTGACAACTACCATATATGGTAGTTGTCTACACAAAATTTCTTACATATCCTATATGTATGTATGTATGTACACACATACATACATACACCTCACTTCTTTACGTTAAAGATACATGAATTAAAATTCCAGTCTTCTTCTAGTTTTATGTACAACAACAACAACAAAGCCTTTTCCCATAATTAAGTAGGGTCGGCTACATGGATTTTTCGCCTCCATTCAGATCTATCTTGGTCAATCTCGGACTTATATCCAAAAACTAATATCCCTTCGTATAGTCTCTTTCCAACACTTCTTGGGTCGTCCTCGTCCTCTCTTAGCTGGCTCAACATCCCAACACTCACATCTCCTAACCGGAGCATCAGTTGACCTTCTCTGCAAATGAAATAATCGTTGAACGATGATTTTCTATCTGACATAAATTATTAAGAAATATATAAGTTAATTTCAAAAACTTCTCATCTAGCACAAAAAATGTCATGACTAACTTAGCAGCTTTGGGCACATGTGGATCTTATATGTCAAAGACGTATGCCCGAGTCTGTTTACATGAAAAAATTAACAATGTGGTAAAGTTGTATATGTTCAATTGTGGAACCATTAAATGAACCGATCAATTGAACATACAGAAAGAGATATAATATATATGCATAAAAAGCACAATGCTGCTATGCGCCAATGTGGCTTCGAAAAATTACCACTTATACAAATGATTATTATCTACATTATATTTTAAGCACATTTTTTACTATATTTAAATGTAAATTCTTCATGATGTTAAGATGTTGTACAGAATCAATATTATAAGCAATGCATTTATCATGACAATAATTTATTATCTTTCGTCGTATGCATATATAGATAGGGGTGGAAACAAGAGTTTTATCAAGGGGGGCCAAGTATACATCTATCTTGTATAAGTAAAAAATAAAAAAAACACATTTTCAAATGATATTTTGAAGTAGAATTAACAATTTCAAATGTGATTTTTAAAATTGGTCAAACTTACTATTTCAATGTTATTTGAATTTTTCAATAAGTTATAGACTATTTTTTCAATAGTGATTTCTAAATAATTTTAGTTAAAAAATCATATTTAAAAGGAAACAACAAAATTTATTTCATTTACAGAGATAATTAGAAATAATGAGAGAGATAGATGAGCCCAATCTCATTTTATATAAAATTATATTTACAATATTAATGTATTAAAAGTGAGTAATAAATTTTTTTAACAATAAAAGGATAGCATTAATTTTTTTGAACAAAAGGATGAAGAGTAGAGCTCTTTTTTCAACAAAAAAAATGCACCATTAGGATTTGATCCCTAGTTCATTTTTTGGGAGGATGCAACACTACGCTAATAAGCCATTAAGTATTCAAAGTTAGTCTTTGATATTTATTCTTCTATATTCATATTTTGAGGAGGGGCCATATCAAAAATTTACATCATTATATAAGTAAAATGTAATAATTAAGGAGGGGCCATGACCTCTCTAAAGTATATGTTGGTTCCGCCCCTAAAGTATATGCTAGTTCCGCCACATTAAACACGTATATATTATTAGTAAAGTTCACGCATCACATGAGTATACATTAATTATGTTAATATCCATCATGTAAGATATATGGGTTTAATGTGGCTGCCCCTAAGGGGGAGCTAACTTGGCTCTCCCACACCATTTCATCCATTTTTATTTTTTTTTGAAAATTTCTTCCGTGAATATTCATCATTATATCTCTATATTATCCTATTAAAATTTCGTGCGAAACAGAGACTCCTACGGCCTCCATCCAGACAGTTATTTTTTAATGGTAACAGAATTGCTAAAAATGACCACGTCTGGATAGAGGCCGTATGAGTCTCTGTTTCGTACGATATTTTAATAGCATAGTATAGGGATATATTGATAAAAATCCATAGAAAAAAATTCCAAAAAATAGGGAAAATGGAGCGGCGGGAGCCAAGTTAGCTCCCCCTCAAGGGGACAGCTCCATTTTATCCAAGATATATATCTGTCATCTAAGATATACATGTCAAATCACATTTGAGCTTGACATATTACATCTCACACACACACGATGGAAGATGATATTAATTTACTATGTACCGTATTATATTTCTCTTTCGCTTAATCATAAGATTGCAACTTTATCTCACATGTAGTATATTATCGAACTTTATATACAAATCTCGTTTATTTTTTTAAAAATATATATTTTAAAACTTTATGTACTAGGGTCATGAGGTTTAAAAAATCGAACCGAACTGCCCGGTTGAACCGGTTAAACCAAGAATCGAAGGAAAAACGGTCCAACTACCCGGTTTTTATTCAAAAAATAAAAACCAGTCAAAACTGATAAAAATCCGGTTGGACCGCTTAAACCCGGTTGAATAAATTCAACCAAAATATCGGTTCAACCATCCATTTTTTAACAACAAATAAATTCTAATAAATTAATAAAATACATTTTTTCAGAAATATTCATAATCTAATCTTATTCTAACCCATAATATAGTACCCCTTTATCTCTTCTCCTTCACATGTGTCAATGACTCATTATCGCTTGTCCCTTCCTGTCATATGAGTATTGCCTCTCTCTATCCACATTGTGTATGAGGTTGCCCACTTATAACAATAACAAACGAAGAAGACATTATCATAGTCATAATATGAGAAGCAAGGAATTGACAACACTTGTCGTTAATTAGAGTTTAAATAATTTTAAAATTATTAATTTTTTATATCATGTACATGTATTTATATATTTTATGAAATATGATTATTATGTACTTTTGAGTTTTTTAAGAACATTACACCACTAACTTTTGAGCAAATTCACTTGTGCTCGTATTTTTTTTAAATTCACAATATCATCCTTATGTTAGTATAAAATGGGAGCACCAGTGTGCTAATAAAAGGCAACTACTATTGATTTTGTAAAAATATAGGGGACGCATGTAATTGTATTAAAAATACGGGTATAAGTGTTATTGGGAAATTTTGGAGGGACAAGAGTAAACAAATCCTCAAAAGTTATGATGTAGCATTTTTCGTATTATTTGTATGATATACGTTCTAACTCGGTTCGACCCGGTTGAACCATATGAACCAAACCAATAATACAACGATTCGATCTTTTTCTAAATTTTTTGAACTGCTGACGTCATCACCGGTTCAATCGGTCGGTCCTATTGATCCGACCATAAAAATTAAAAACCGATACATACCCGATTTGATATCCGGATTGATTTTTAAAACCTTGCTAGGGTGGGTTTTTTTAAGGTATATTCGAATATGGGGGTTGCCTCCCTTTTTTGGGAGAGGATTTCCTAAAAAATCCACACTTTCTCTCTCATATATGGCCCACTCTCCATCTCTTCTTTAATACATTAAATAATTCATTTCTCTTTCATCCATTCCATCAAAATAATAATATATTATATCATCATATCATATACAAATTATAAAATACTCAACTTCTATTCACTTTTCTAAACTTCAATACCGTCTCCCAACGCAAAACCTTGTATAAAAAACAAAATAAAAAAGGTAAACTTCACCAATTATCTCCACGACCTTTGAAACAACCTAATTCCCCCTAGACCCTGTAAACTTGCCTACTCTTACCATATGAACCCTGTAGTTAATCTGTTTGAAACTCGTGAGGATTCTTGGGATAATTTACAGGGTCGATGTGGTAATTACGTTGTGCAAAAGATCATAGAGGTAATTTAAAAAGATTACAAGGTCTGCTGGATAAAAATCCCAATAAAAAAACTATTACTCCGGATGAACTTGCAACCAAACCCACCGTGAAAGTTAAATTGCTCCTTCCCCGTCCGAATCTATTTGTCGGCCTCGTTTTTTGAATATTTTTTCTCTGCACCACACACCCACACCACGAGGAGAGCCCCCGCGCCGCGCAATCTCGCTGCGGCAATGGCGAGCGGCGGCGGAAGGGCGAGGCACGGGAAGGTGTACGCCCATTACAACCACACCGACCCCTGCGAGCACCTCCGCTGGACCGCCAGGTATACCACCCGATCGCCGCCGGTTCTCACTAGTATCTCCCTTCGCAGGGAATTGTACGAGTTCATGCGCCGGAGGCCGTGGCAGAAAATCGCGGATTTCTGCTCCGATGTCGTCCTTGGCCGCGCGTCGCTGCTCGATCTCTTCCCGGCCTCCGTGGTGAGCTCTTGGATTATCGGGCAGAAAATCGAGCTCCTTTCCGTGTACGAGTTATAATGGTTTTAAATTTCGTCTGCTACACATAGTAAACGGACCTTCAACTGCTACACATAGTATTGGCATTTTTTCGCGATCTTATTGGTGGAAACTGCAATGAAAGACAGTGGATGTATAGACAAATGCCCAAATGTCTTGGCCTTGTTCCCATTAGATACAGATTCACCATCTGATCGTCTTAGAGTGACTGCCTTGAAAGCAAAGAATATCATTATTGTTGGAAGAAGATGCATCGAAACATACATGTCTTTGCTTCTTTGCATATCAGCATTGTCGGAGAACTGCAGTGGTGCCATCTTGGTGTGTGGGGGGGAAGGGCGGGCGAAGAGTCCGATGCTTGATGACGGCGGACATTGGATGGCTTTCTTTCTTGTTCTAACACCGAGCTTTCATATGTCCAGTATTCCTCTAGCAGGTGACAGCATCCCCTGCTTCTTGGCTATCAACTATTGCTTACGACTACTAGTAGCTAGGGATTGTCTCTACTGACTTACATGTTTCCTCATGGAGACGTGATCTCCATAATGACCATGAAAACTTTTTAGGAACTACCTTGTTCATGTCTATCTGGCACATAAATTATTCGAGTATACGGTGCATGAGATGGTGGAGTTGCTGTTAACCGTCGCAGGTGATTATGTTCCTTGGCGCGGCTTGGGACTTTGTTTGAAGTTAAGACCTGCATAAGCCTACTTCCGGTAAAAAATGGCACCAGCCTCTCTTCCTCTCAGTGCTTTTGTTTAAGGTAGTACATTAGATTGGAGGCTTCACTGACACTGGAGGGAGTAGTATTATGCAACAGGGTCACATCGTTTGGCTGCTTGCAGTGTGCATTGCGAATGCAATCCTCTCTGTTGAGAATGTGTCCGAAGTTTTTCAAATTTATGACAAATGAACTACTGCATCACTGTCTTCTATAGGAGCCGTTCTGGATCAAGCAGTTGCACACCATTGGAAGTTGCAAATTCACCTAGGTTCTTATTCACTAAATGGTCCACATTCCCTGTAGATCACCCCTTAAACTTAGCCCACAATTTACACTAAAAAATCAACACGGGATCACAACATGAATGCTCAATGGGAGTTGATGGAAATGTGTGCCATTGGGTAGCCATCCAAATACAAGTGTTACATATTGACCACTGTTATATATTTGGGCCACTTTTATATATTTTGATGGATATAAATGCCTAAACTATGTCGAGAAGTAGCTTAGATGCATGGTGTATATTCGTTGTATTTGTGTTCTTCACATTAGACATTTATTTTTGCCTATTTTTCTGCTTTCTATTTCTAGCAACTCTGTCAAGGGTTTTTTGTATTTTCCTCTTTTTATGTGATTAGGGCCACTTTTCCATCCAAACACAAGTGTTACATATTGACCACTATTATATATTTGGGCCACTTTTATATATTTTGATGGATATAAATGCCTAAACTATGTCGAGAAGTAGCTTAGATGCATGGTGTATATTCGTTGTATTTGTGTTCTTCACATTAGACATTTATTTTTGCCTATTTTTCTGCTTTCTATTTCTAGCAACTCTGTCAAGGGTTTTTTTGTATTTTCCTTTTTTTATGTGATTAGGGCCACTTTTCCATCCAAACACAAGTGTTACATATTGACCACTGTTAGAAAATCGGAAGCAGAAGCAAAACATGGATAAAATGATAAAGAAAATAAAGAACGCGGGATTTTACGTGGAACCTTACTCCGTGAGGAGCGGGATGAAACCACGGGAGAAGCCCTCTAAGGGGCGGATATTCTATTGAACTTTCTCAATGAGTACAGGAGGTCTGGGGCTCCTTATATAGCCTCTCCAGAGCCTCCAAGTCCCACCACTGGACGATGTGGGACTAAACACTGGATGGGGTAAATGGATCTCCTCCAGGATCCATTTACCCTGTTACAACTCAATGGGCACACACAACTTATGCTCCAACACTCCTCCTCAAGCTGGAGCATGCAATGCTCAGCTTGGACAAACAGACAGAAACTCAACTCCACGCTACAAGACACTACGGACAATATCAACCCAACGCGCACATGCTGCTGTCGAGGACGTTGCTTCTCATGCCGTGCAGGTGAGGAGGACGAACGGGCTGGAGTGTGAGTCAACTGAAGACTCGGAATCTGACCATCGAGTCTGAACTTGCGCCTGAAGTCTCCTCGTCGGAGAACTGGGTCTCTCCCATCTGGCTCAGAGAATGGTGCACTGCTCTGGTGTACCTATGATACCACATGAAAACCCTTGCCCTCATTGGCATAGGGAATGGCCCTCTGCTCTGGAGTCCCTATGGCTCACATGAAAACTCTGACCGAACAGCAACAAGAATAATGGGGACCACGAACTGATGATGGCAACATATGCTCATCTGACAATGACCGCACACTCGTGTGTGTCTGAAACTGGAGACTCGGAAACAATGATCGTCGAGTCTGAAACCGAACTGTAGAGTCTGGACAATTGGCTGGTCTGGAGACTGGCATCTGAATATGGAATCTGGATCATGAGCAGACCTGTGACTCTACATATACTCCCCTTTTCTCCCATACTTGTCGGAATAAAGACATCGACAGTTGGGAGAAGACAAAATAAATAGGGGGGGCAAAACAAAACCACTTAGCCGATCAAAATATTTATCGGCTTTTCAAACATGCATCATCATTTTTTTAAGCATTTTTTAAGCCGTTGACAATTTTTTTCGGCTTTTCTTGTTTTTTTTTTGAAAAATGCATACGGCTTTTCTTTGTATGCGATTTTTTTCCTTTTTTTTTTGAAAAATGCGTACGGCTTTTTTTCGTGTACGCGCCTCTAATTTTTTTCTCTGATTTTTTTAAAATCTCTCCTTCCATTTTTTTAACATCGTAGCCCTTCCTCTCTCTTTTTTTTCTTTTTCAATGGGCTACCTCCCCCTTTTTTTTAAAAAAAATGGGACCCTTCCTTTTTTTTTCTCAAATACACGACCCAAGCCCATATAGAGCAGCTCCCTCTTTTTCTTGACCCTTTTTTTTTATAAAGGCCGCCAGCCTTAGGGCTCCCAACGTGGGTGGGATGCCTCTCTTGATGGAAAAAAAACGCGGATGCCGCCGCCGCTGCAAAGGAGCCCTTGGAGGGAGGAACGCGCGGGCTCCAAAGCACGCCGCGCAGGAGATCTTCGCGCACGGGAAGATGGGGTCGCCACCTGGGGTTTTCTTGGGGCAGCGCCGCCCTTGAGGAGCGATGAGCCGATCTGGGGGAGGCTGATGTTGGCACCGCTTGGAAGCATCGCCACATGAGTTGTTTGGCGCGCAACCCTGTTTGGAAGAGAGGTGCTGCAAGGGGGAAGGTGATGCTTGAGGGGACTCCGCCTGAGTCCTGGTGCTCGCCGATCTGGAGCGCCATGGAGGTTGCGGGGTGGGATCTGGGGCCTTGGATCTGGGGGTTGCGCCATGGAGGCTTGGCTTTGACTTGGGGTTGCGCAGGGGGGGGGCGCGACTTGAAGGGTTGCGGCTTGAAGGGCCTCCGCCTGGATGTGTCTTCATCGCCTGGTGATTGTTGAAGAAGATGAATGAGGTCTGGAGCGGGACTGGATGGAGAACTTGGAGCGCCGCCTGGATATTTTTGGAGATGCGGCACTTGGCGATGAGCGCCGCCATCGGCCTGAATAGCGATAGCACGAGATCTGGAGGCACCCAAAGGGCGCTGCGCCGTAATGGGCTGACAGAAATTAGGGTTTCCACTGAAACCGTAATCTTGAATAATAGAACTAGAACACGGCAGATCCCATCTTGATGATGAATAACTGAACTTCACGAGCAAAAATGCACAACAAAATCTCTTTAGCGATTCTTCAAGAACAAGCATAAATTGATTCTTCTTCATAAACCGAATCTCGGATATAACAAGAGCATAAAACCGCGAGAATCGAACCCGCTCTGATACCATGTTAGAAAATCGGAAGCGGAAGCGTAAACATGGATAAAATAAATAAGAACAAGAAGAACGCGGGATTTTTACGTGGAACCCTACTCCGTGAGGAGCGGGATGAAACCACGGGAGAAGCCCTCAAAGGGGCGTAGTATGCATTGCACTTTCTCAATGAGTACAGGAGGTCTGTGGCTCCTTATATAGCCTCTCCAGAGCCTCCAAGTCCCACCACTGGACGATGTGGGACTAAACACTGGATGGGGTAAATGGATCTCCTCCAGGATCCATTTACCCTGTTACAACTCAATGGGCGCACACAACTTATGCTCCAACAACCACTATTATATATTTAGGCCACTTTTATATATTTTGATGGATATAAATGCCTAAACTATGTCGAGAAGTAGCTTAGATGCATGGTGTATATTCGTTGTATTTGTTTCTTCACATTAGACATTTATTTTTTCCTATTTTTCTGCTTTCTATTTCTAGCAACTCTGTCAAGGTTTTTTTTTTGTATTTTCCTCTTTTTATCTGATTAGGGCTTTAGGGTTTCACTCTATATAGACTGGTCATAGGCTTGAGCTTTGGGCATCTTTTGTCTCAGACCAGAGAGATTTGTGCCTCTCTTGATCGAAACCCTACCAACCACCATCCAACATCATCTCTGCACTCCGCTACCATGTTCCCATTATGTATTGCTCATCATCACCAACAACATACATCTCCTTTGCGTGCATCTGCATCTCGCACGTTCTGGAGCATCTTGCTCATCTGCACATCATCGACAACATAGATCTCACGCACTTGCAGACATAGATCATCACTATCTCTTGCATCTGCAAAACATCTCACATTTTGGACTATCATTCATTTTGGAGCAACACAGATCCTTGTCAAGTACCACATATCCAACATTGCATGGTTATCATCAATTGCATCTGTTGTTGTACTTACCCAGCTTCTTGCATTTTAACAAAGCATTGCCAATTGCCAACCCATTGTAGGGCAACACTTCTCCAATATGGAACAACAACAACAACGCATCTCTTTGCACACTGCATCTGTCTGTATAGTACAACAACAACATGTCTTTCTACTCATCTCCCTAAGGAGCGGGATGAAACCACATGAGAATGCCTCAAAGGGCTGACGTGCATATTGACTTTCTCATCTGATACAAGAGGTTTGGGGCTTCTTATATAGCCTCCACAGACAACGCATATACTTCAACACTTCCCCTCAAGCCGGAGCATGCGATGCTCAGCTTGGAAAAACAGAAAAAAATCTCAAACTCACACTACAAGACACTATGGACAATATCAACTTAACGCAAACACAACAGTTGACCGCTGTCAAGGACGTTGCTTCTCATGCCGTGTAGGTGAAGAGGAACAAACGGGCTGGAGTGTGAGTCAAACTGAATCTCCTCGTCGGAGAGCATGTGCTCTGTACTGCACTTGTCAGAGATACTGCAACTGAAAATGAGTCTCCACTGGAGAACTCTAGTCGCCACATGTGGACAACTGCTCCATCTCTAAAGGGTTGAAATGAAAAAGCCGTGGAGACATCCTCATCAGAGTCCACGGTCGCTGGAGAATGGAGTCTGAAAAGTTTACTCGTCGGAGAATTGTGTCTCTCCCATACTGGCTCAGAGAATGTGATCTCTACTCCGGAGTCTCCATGAAACCACATGAAAACCCTAGCCCACATGGCATATGGAATGAGATCTCTATTCTGGAGTCCCTATGGAACACATGAAAGCTCTGAGACCAAAAACAAAAGATAGAGACCACACAAACAATGATTGCATACATGCGCATTTGAAAATGAGTCTCCCTTTGAAGAACTCAAAAATTGAGTCACTCAAATATAGAGTGCCTCAAACTTGGACTCTGAATCAATCCGCAGAGTCTGAAAATCTGGTATGGAGTCTAAACTAGAGAATATGGAGTCAAACCTGTAAAACTCTACACAATACTCCCCCTTTCTCCCATACTTATCGGAAAACAACGGCGTCGATCAAGTTGGGAGAACTCAAATGAAGATGGGGAGAAACAAAACATTCTCAATTTTTTTATCGGCTATTTCCCCCTTTAATCTAAAATAGCCATCTCATCTTTTTCCTTCAAATAAGCCGTTCATCATTTTTTTCTTTTATTTTTTTTTGCGTACGACTTTTCTTTTATATGCGTTTTTTTGTTAAATAAACACGTTTATTTTTAAACGAGCCCAAATTTTGGCCCCCAAACACGACCCCCTCTTTTTTTTAAAGCACTCGACCGAAATAGGCCACACCCCCTTTTCTTTTCCCCGCACAGAGCAGCTTTGGCTCTTATTTAGGGTTCCCTCTTTGGAATCCTTTCTCAAAGACTTATCGCCCCCGATGGGGCACTTCCTCTCGCCGCTGCCTGGAGAATAAGGTGGCGCCACCTTCGCGCCACATATGTTCCACCGCCGATGTTTGGAGAAGGGTTGTCACCGTTGCTTGCTAGAATGAAGAGAGGAGGGTCGCCGCCACCTCTGGGGATCTTCCCAGATCGAGGATGCTGCCGTCGATGGAGTTCGCCGCTGGAGGCCCTGACTTGGGGAGAGGAGTGTGCGACGACACGGTCATGCACGAGGGGAAGGTGCGGCGGCGCTGTTGCTGTTCGCGCGACATCACGACTGCAGGGTTGCATCTCTTGCAGCAATACAGAGGGCTGGAGATGCCCCACAAGAAAGGAACAAACCTGGAAGTGCTGGTGCCTGATTTGGGTGCCATGTCGTGTCGAGATGTTGATGGCTAGAGTCGCTTTTCTTGGCGGAGATGCCTATAGGGTTCAAGAATGGTGGGAAGAGCCCCTGTTTTCTCGAGATGAGAGACCCCTCATTCGTAGATGCATGTCTCGGAGATGCGACACTCCAACACCTACTTGCAATGATGCTTGGAGATGTAGATCTGGGTGAGATGCTCATACAATGCGCGTGGTCTACCTCCGTAGAGCTTGGAAATGTGTTGGGATCGGTTGAAGAAAGGGATGAACCAGTTTCCCTTGAACTGCGTAGAACTAGGATTCCAGATTCCCTTGAACTTGACATAATTAGGGTTTCTTCAGAAATCCTACACAAACGGATCATTGAATGTGAACCGATCGGATTTTCGCTTGACGTAGAGTTAGGGTTTTAAGAACCAAACCCTAGAACTCTCCTCATGATCTTGAACAAACAATAATAATCTTCAAGAACGAATCTTCAAGAACAACCACGAACCGAATCTCGACTTAATCAAAAAACATAAAATAATTCCTTGAGAATCGAACCCGCTCTAATACCATATTAGAAATGAGGAATACAGAAGTGAATTGATAAATAGAGCAATACAATAAAGAAATATGAAACATGGACTCTCAAGATTTTTCGTGGAACCATACTCCCTAATGAGCGGGATGAAACCACGGGAGAACGCCTCAAAGGGCTGATGTGTTGATTGATTCTCATATGATACACGAGGTCTGGGGCTTCTCATATAGCCTCCACAGACCCTCCAAGTCCCACCACTGGTAGATGTGGGACTAAATACTGGATGTGGTAACCACATAAATGACACACACCACATATACTCCAACAGTAAGTATCGTAGTACATTAATACCGCAATCATATCCAAACTATCCAGCATATTGCATATCGGTAACCTCGTTGTTCATTGATGATTAAGTAGATTTATTCTTCTAGCTACATTATTCTTCCGTTCATCTGACACCGATGGCTATGATTCCCATTGAGACAAAATTCACAATATCCACATTGTCTATTGTGGTCTAAGGGACATCTTTTAAGCTCAAGGGTGCGGAAAAAGTACTTTGGTTTTGAACTTTTAAGGTGTTCATTGGTGGTCAAAAAAAGTCCCATGTCCTCACAAAAGATCTTCTCAATAATGAGGACAAGAACTATGAACCATAGTTACACGATAATCACCGACTTATGAATTGATTGACTAATAACGGTGATCATACCATCACATACAACAAAGGAGGCATGCAATGAGTTGTCACATATGTTTTCTCAACAAACAACCAAGTCTCTATTTGCTGACGTATACATGCAGATCTCGTCCATTTCTTAGGGATACTCCTCATTTATTCACCACTATATGCATTTCACATCTGTTGAGGAACTTACTATTTTTCAGCACACTTGTTGCTGTAAATAGGTAAAGAAAGATCAGAATAGCAATCATACATGTTTTTTGTAGGATTGAGCCCCTATTACCATACAATGAATGATCAACTCCTTACTTTTGACGCAGTTCTGTCACTGAGTGTGTTACTCAGACGTTTCCAATAGCTTGATTCCACTCTTGACCACTCTGACCAAGTTTGTCGATAGAGACCACAACTTTCATTATTTCATCTAGACGTTGCAATCATTCTAGGTTTCATGGTAGATGAGGTTTTGACTTTGGAAGTTGTCAAGGATGTAGTTGTCCTATGTGTATACACTTCCACAGGATGTTCCATCCATCTCATGGTGTTGGGCAAAATGGTAAGCCTACAATGGCTAACCGAGCTCCTGTCTTGTTGGTTTCTTTGCTAAGACGACTATTGATCATGGATATATGGAACATATTGCCCAACCCTCTTATGCATACTACTTTTGACTCATGTTGCTATTGCCTCTGCCACTAATCATGCATCGACGACTAGTCTGGCTATTACCTCAGATATTGTAGCCAATTCTGCATCTACTTCTGCATCAACATGGATCATAAATTCTAGAGTCTCCTTGAGGTGAGAAATGAGATGACAGTTCTCTAACTTCTAGTTGGCCTTCTACACATGTGAAAACCGTTCGATTGGAGAACAATGCTTTATCTCTCATTATCGTAGTTGGCAGTACAGTATAAAGTTCTCTTCCAGACTCAAGCTTTCTGGAGTTTTTTGTGCTCCTGCCTTTCCTCTGAGCTTACCATTTGGGTATAGATTATGTTTTGAGCTTAGTTGTAGAGTAATTTTTAATAAACATTTCTTTTTGGAACATCCAGATGATGCAGATTTTTTATGTGGGCCATGCGAAGAAAGGTTTATCTTGTCTTGACATTTCTACCGTTCCCTATTTTGCTAGAGCTACTTAGTTGTTGCTGATCCGTTCCTGTAGTACTTACGTCTTGTTCACTCGTCGTTTAGATCTCTCTCATATGTTCCCTTAGTTGACCTTGCTTAGATCTTCGAGAGTGAGGCCTATCGGTTTGGAAAACATAAGAGAGTGTCATTTCGTCGCAGGACAATGCCTCGTCACTAGTCTTCTTTTGTTTTTGTAAATTGTGATTTTTGGGGACCTTGTCTAATTTGAGTATGGGTGGTTGCAAGTATTTTGTCATTTTTGTTGATGATTATAATATTTTTTCTCGGGTTTAGTTGATGAACTGTCAAAAATTAATAAATATCAATTATTTCTTTGAGCTCATAAAAACTTCTTTTTCTACGAGTATTATAATTTTAAATCTGATAATGCTCTTGAGTTTATTCAGTAGGATTTTTTTGAGTAAAAAGAAAGGAAATGGTGTTTGTCCAAAATTATATCAAGTAATTAATAAGGTAAAGTACTAAAATAGCTGGGTCTCGAGAAGAGATCTAGCACGGTGGGTCACATTATCACCATAAAATCTCTCAGACCTAAAATGATCCCATTATGCGATAGCCAAATCGCCCAGTTTTGGTGGAGTTTATTGTTGGGAATGGACGATTTGAACATATCAATGCATACTTTTTTCCCTTCTTCCTAATAATGAGCTTTTAGAGAGGGTCGAGGATTTTAAGACCATTGCTCTTTCGAATGTCATTTATTTTATTGTGACAAAAGCATTTTTTAATAGTTTGCGTGATGTCATGGTTGATATTTTCTCCAATCCAAACAACATTTATTTTAAAGAGGCATATTATGGATGACCTGGTGATAACTACGTAGATTTTGGGTGATTGGACACGTTGTCAGGTGAAAGGAATGCTTTTAAAGACGGACTTCTCAAAAACATATTGTAGAGAAAAGAGAAGAGAATGAATTGCTTCTCTTATTCAATAGGTCTAGGGTTTCTTATATAGCTTGAAATCCTAGAGAGCTAAAAAGAGAGAATTACATAAGGGCCTTCGCAGGAGTTACAATACCTAAGTAATAAGAAAAAGAAAATCCCTAATAACAAAATAACTCTAACACCCCTTTAAGTTGGAGCATATCCATCAATCATGCCCAATTGGAAATAAGCCACGAGATGCGTCTTTTTGGTAGTGCCTTTGTGAGTATATCTACAAACTGAATCAGTTTGAAGTGCCGATCTTCCCTACTCGAACTGCATATCGGATAAAATGACAATCAACCTCAATATGCTTGGTTCGCTCGTGAAAGACTGGATTGGTGGTGATATATATGACAGATTTGTTGTCGTAATACAACAGAACACAAGTAGTAGCAGGAAGATCGATTTCTTCGAGATATGAGACTAGTCAAATAATCTCGCACGTAGTTTGGGCCGTTGCCATATAGTATGCTTATGCACTTGACATAGATACCTCAATATGCTTCTTGTTCCACCAAGTAACTAGGTTTCCTCCAATGAACATTGCATAACCAGTGATAGATCGTCTCTCTTAAGGAGAACTGGCATAATCTGTGTCTGCATAAGTAGTGATGTCGGTGTGGTAGTTGGTCTTGTAGAAGAGACCATACCTTGGAGATTTCTTCAGATATCAACGTGTCAGGAGAACATCCTGCCAATGACTGTAACACGATCTCTCCATATGCTGGCTTGCTCTATTGACAACTTATGATATATCAAACATAGTGGTGGTAAGGTAGAGCAGTTTACCCACTAGGCTTCTATATCGTGTAGGATCCTCAAACTCAGGATCAGGAGCAATAGTGTGCCACTGTGCTTTCGTGCTTTTGTTGGTATGCCAGATGGTTTGCTCTAAGCAAACCTGCCTCTGTATGAATGTCCAGACAACACCTCCACCGTGAGAAGTGTAGACCAATCGTAGTACGCATCACCTCAATGCCCAAAAAATATTGGATCCGACTAAGGTCCTTGGTAACAAATACCTTTTGGAGGAATGCCTTAATATCTGTAATACCTGCTTCGTCATCACCAGTTACCACCATTGTTATAAAATAAACATGCGGAAGCGTAACATGGAAAAAGGAATAAAGAACACGAAGAACGCGGGATTTTACGTGGAACCCTACTCCGTGAGGAGCGGGATGAAACCACGGGAGAAGCCCTCAAAGGGCGTAATTTTCTATTGCTTTTCTCAATGGATACAGGAGGTCTAGGGCTTCTTATATAGCCTCTCCAGAGCCTCCAAGTCCCACCACTGGACGATGTGGGACTAAACACTGGATGAGGTAAATGGATCTCCTCCAGGATCCATTTACCCTGTTACAACACAACATGCGCATACACCTTATACTCCAACACTCCCCCTCAAGCTGGAGCATGCAATGCTCAGCTTGGACAAACAAAAATAAACTCAACTCAACGCTACAGGACACTACGGACAATATCAACCCAACACGCACATGCTGCAGTCGAGGACGTTGCTTCTCATGCCGTGCAGGTGAGGAGGACGAACGGACTGGAGTGTGAGTCAACTGAAGACTCGGAATCTGACCATCGAGTCTGAAACTGCGCCTGAAGTCTCCTCGCGGAGAACTGGGTCTCTCCCATCTGGCTCAGAGAATGGTGCACTGCTCTGGTGTACCTATGATACCACATGAAAACCCTTGCCCTCATTGGCATAGGGAATGGTCCTCTGCTCTGGAGTCCCTATGGCTCACATGAAAACTCTGGCCGACAACTAGAAGAATGGTGAGGACCACTAACAAATGATGGCAACATATGCTCATCTGACAATGACCGCATACTCATGTGTGTCTGAAACTGGAGACTCGGAAACATGTGACGTCGAGTCTGATCATCAACTGTAGAGTCTGAACAATCTGACCGGTCTGGAAATCTGAATCTGCAACATGACCTGTGACTCTACACCATACTCCCCCTTTCTCCCATACTTGTCGGAACATGAACATCGACAAAGTTGGGAGAAGACAAGATAAATAGGGGGTAAACAACAAGAACATGAAACTTGCGGCTTTGTCATTTTTTTAAATAGCCGCCATGATTTTTTTTAAACATAAGCCGTTCAACCTTTTTTTATATGGCTTTTCAACCTTTTTTTTGATAAACTTTGCGTACGCCTTTTTTTTTGTGTGTACGCGCCTTTTCAAATTCCTTTTTTTTTTCAAACTTCATCATCCTTTTTTTTATACACAAGTCTCCCTCTCTCTTTGGACTGCCACAACCCCCTTGGGATTTTTTTAATCGAACAAGGCCCACTTGGCTTTCACACAGATAATAAATTCCCCCCCTTTTTTTTCGTTGCAGCCCGCCTACCCCTTCATTTCATTTTTTTAAAACAACCAATGGAAGGTGTGAGACACCCCCGTTTAGGGTTCCCAAAAAAAATCCCTGTTGTCTTCACGCCGCCACCCCCAAAGGGGGTTTTTCTTCCCGAACCGACACGTGCGGAGGGTGCCGCCTGGGCTTGCGCCGAGGAAGCCGGGGCTTGGAGGCTGTCATCGCCCGGGGGAGTTCCTGAAGTCGAGGGCCGTTGGTTGGGGGTGCGCGCGCTGGGGGGGTGCGCTCGAGGAGAAGGCTCTTCGCAGTCTTGGAACTGCCGCTTGCTTGCGACTAGGGCCGCCGAAGAGGATTGCAGAACAGGTCCAGTGGGCGCTGGGGACTTCGCGCGAGGGAGGAGCTTTCGCTTGATGCGGGCGTAGCGCAATCGGCTGGAGCGTGCCGCCTTGGGGCGATGGGACTCCGACGACCCTGGACTTGGAGGGGCGCACGAGGATGTTCACTGCTGCCGGCTGTTTGGGGCAGCTTCGCCTGGAAGAAGAATGAGTTCTGCTCCGCCTGAGAGGAACTTGCGCGGATGGAGGGTGCCATTTTCCGTAAGGAGATATCGCCTGGGGGCGTATTGAGCACGAGACTTGGAGGCTGCAGCCGCCTGTTACGCTGCCCGAGATGCAGGACAAAGAGGAGATGCATCGCCGCCTCCTTTCCACCCGTGCATGGCAATCGGTACTGGAGGATCGCCTGATATCACACGAGGAGCCGCAAGGGCTCTCCTGCAGGCTTGAGCGTCTTCTTAACAAAACAGAGTTTGGGTTTCAGAATGAAACCCTCATGATAACCCAAAAAAAATCTCGATGCCGTTCTTCAAAACAGGAACTGAACCTCATGATAATCAAATTCTAAAATCAAAACAAGGAATAAATCCTCGAGAATCAAACCCGCTCTGATACCATGCTAGAAAATAGAGAATGCGAAGCGAATGATAAACAGAGCATAATAGAGAAAGATAAAAGATGGAACAAAAGATTTTTACGTGGAATCCTACTCCGTGAGGAGCGGGATGAAACCACGAGAGAAGCCCTCAAAGGGCATAATTTTCTATTGCTTTTCTCAATGGATACAGGAGGTCTGGGGCTCCTTATATAGCCTCTCCAGAGCCTCCAAGTCCCACCACTGGACGATGTGGGACTAAACACTGGATGAGGTAAATGGATCTCCTCCAGGATCCATTTACCCTGCTACAACACAACAGGCGCATACACTTTATACTCCAACAACCATGTTATCAATATAGATAGCTAATACCACGATGTTGGTAGATTGTCATCTGACAAACACAGAGTATTCATATGTGATCCTGTGAAATCCAAGGGAGCCAATCTCCGTGGTGAACATGTCAAACCAAGCATGTTGACTCTACTTTAAGCCATAAATGGTGTTACAGAGTCAGCATACATACTCCCCCTCGACGTCGTAACCCGAGAGCTGTGTTATGTAGACTTCTACCTCAAGGTTGCCATATAGGAAATCAATTTTCACATCAAGCTGAAATATAGGCCAATGCTTGTTGACTACGGCGGAAAGAATAGTGGGAATGTAACCAATCTAGCCACAAGTGAGAAGGTCTCGAAATAATCCACTCCATAAGTTTGAGTGAAGCCCTTGGCCACAAGTCTGGCCTTCAATCTGTTCATCGTGAAGACCCATTTGCGGCAACTGGCTTTACGCCAGGCAGACAAGGCATAAGATCCCATGCCCCAAGTGCATTCATCTCCTCGTCCATGACTTTTTTCCAACCATGATTCTACAATGTACTATGATGATTACGATGAATAGTAACATCCATTAAAGCATATGTAAAACATCTCTCACAATTGGAGAGACTGTTAGTGGAAGTAAAAGATGAGATAGAATGAATGCATGGTACATTGCCTCTTCGTCCTTTGTAGTGTTATAGGGAGATATGATGGGGCATCCAAACTAGCAATAGTGGGGACAATTGAAGATGGCATCTCCTCCTGCAAATAGAGAACATGTAATGGAATAACATCGAGGTGATTAGTGTGTTTTCTTTTATAGACGATGGGTTGTGGTAGCGAATCTTATGGTATGTCACTAACCGAATGCATGAAGTAGGCGGTCTGTTTAAAAAAAGGTGATGCCAATTGAGATGTAGTAACGGTGAGAAACCGATCATAACACATGTACCCCTTTTGGGTGCGAGAATACAAAAAACACACACTTGATGGCTCGTGGATACAATTTATGTGAAGTGTGGAAATTATGAACAAATGCAGTGCAACCAAAAACACACAATGACAAATGAAATAGTGTCTCATTGGGATAAAGGAGGGAGAAAGGTGTGCCCCCCATAAGAACAAAAGATGGTACCTTGTTTCTTTGATGAGCGGCGGTAAGGGTAACATCCCCTAGTATGTCTTAGGAACGTTCATGTGAGTGAGTAAAGCAGGTAATGTCAAGAGGGTGCCGACGTTTCTTTTTCGGCTATCCCATTTTGCTGTGAGGTATGTGGGCAGGAAGTCTGATGAGTAGTCCCATGAGACACAAAGAACAACAAATCATGTTAAGTAAATTCAAGAGCATTATCGGTCCATATAATTTGAATACAAGGAGAGAAGGAAGTTTTAATGAACTAGAAAAGGATTTTACAATCTTATTAATTTCCAATCTTTCCTTATTTAAATAAATTCAAGAACATCTATTATAATCATAAATAAAAATCATAAAATATCTATGCCCGCCCACAACACAGACTGGGCTGGGTCCATAAATATCACGATGTCTCGGAGAAAAGGGTAAAGGTCGGCATCGCTCAACCTAGGAGGAAATAGAGTCTGATGATGTTATCCAAACTAACACGCTTCGCACTCAAATGGATTTAGTAAAGAGAGTTTGGGGAACATCGTAGAGATAGCTTTGGTAGAAGTATGTCCAAGTCGTAAATGCCATTGGAACGGATCAAAGGAGATAGAAGCTGCACCAGGTGAAGTAGGACACATAGGGATATTGAGGTAGTAGAGTCCATTCTTCTTATGTCCCCCACGACAAACCTGCATCAATCGGATATCATGAAAATAACAATAGAGCTCATTGAATCACATGTCACAACTCAATACACAACTTATGAACAAATAATAAGCTCAAAGGAAAGTCATGTCACAATAAACTCTAATAAGATGGAGTTTGGAAGAGAACTCCACGGTCGCAACTGTGGTAACAAGGGGATGTGCGTCGTTGACGACTCAGATTGACTTCTGAGTGGAAGAAGGTTGGGAGGAGGGCACAATCCACACTCTCTAATCATGTGTGTAGAAACTCTGGAATGAATAATCCAAGTAACTGATGTGGCAATGACTGAATTGGCTTTGGTACCTGAATTAGTAGCCAAATGTGCAGTAGAAGTATTATCACTAGAGGAGGCACTGGAGTTCTGAAGCAGCTGCATCAGACGAGAGTAATCAACGACAGTGAGTTGGACTGTATGAGATGGGTCTTAATCAGAAAAGGACCTTGTTCCTATTGTATCATAGTTTGCAGATGCAACATGTGCACGAGGATAGCCATATTTGTCCCAACATCGATCAGGGTGGTTATTCATTTGCTTGCAATGAATGCACGAAAGGTAATCAACATCGTGACTACGTCCCTGAATGGACTCTCGTCCACGTCCTTGGCCAGAGTCCCCGCCACGTTCCCTACTAGAATCACGATCACGTCCACCATGATAGCTGTGTTGACTGCCTCGCCCTGAAGAGGCTAGGAAGGTAGAGTTCTCTACAAGGTGTAGAGAGAAAGCTCGATCACTAGATGTCTCAATCTCCTGAAGACGTCCAAAAATAATCTTATAAGACGGCAATGTGTTAGATGTGAGGAACTGATCATTCACATTAAATGTGATGAGCCAATTTATGCATGCACCAACTGATCTGCACATGAAGGCAGTGGTTCGTATTCTCTGCTATGTAGAAAAGAGAATCTTGGAAAAGGACTTCTATGAAAAATAGAAAGCTTGGGGGTGAATGCTACACTGATTCTGATTGGGTTAGACGTGTTGATACGAGGAGATCTACTACTAGATACTGTGTATATTTGGACGGCAATCTTGTCATTTAGAGAAGTAAACAACATTCTGTTTGAGCAAGATCAAGTGTTGAAACTGAGTACAGAGCTGTAGCAATGGATGTCACAGAATGCCATGACTTAAGATCATCTTGACAAACATTGGAGTTTATCTTGATATGCCTATGAAATTATTTTGTAATATCAAATCTGCCATAAATCTTTTCAACAATCATGTGTTGCATGACAGGACAAAACATGTTGAAATTGATGGTCACTTCATCCCAGAGAAAATTGATTCCAAAGATTTGTTGCTGCCATATGTAAAAAGTGACACGTTGCCGCGGTCTTCACCAATGGGTTATCGATTGCCAAGTTTGAAAAGGATGTTGACAAGTTAGGCATGTTTGATCTTTATGCCTGACTTGAAGGGGAGTGTTGAGTGCCTTGTAAATGGGTAAGCAGATCTTGGGAGAGGGGATGTTTACCTTGAGACATATATGTACCTTCCCCTCTCCCATTTCAAAAAAAATAGAAAATATAAACAAAGCCCTTTGTTGCTGTGAGCAACAAGGGCCTCTTCTTCCCCGTGGTTTTTCCCCTTCCATTGTGGAGGGTTTCCACTTAAATCACCTTGTTTGTGTGCTTGTTTTTTTCCAACGGGAGACGAGAGTGGGAGTTGTATTGTATGCTGTTTGATGTATTCATACATTTCAATTTGCTTTGCAATCTCACGCAATAAGAAAAAAAGGGCCACCTTCTGGTTAAAAATTTAAACTCCGCTCAAACACTATAATCTTAGAAAACATTTCTCAAAATTCGATGCCCCTTAGTTGGCCAAAGTATTAACATTCGGCAGTTACATGAATAGCTTTGAAGGGGTGATATTTGGTAGGAAGAAAAGACACAAGTTTAAATTCTGGTGCACGTTTGGTTTATCGTTTATTTTAGATGCCGATACTATACCTGATCGATTTGGACATTATGCCCACCTGGATTCTGAAGTCACCCCATGAAAAATCATATTCTCTTTTCATTTTCAAGTGCTAGATTTCAATTTGTTTGTCAAACTGTTCAGACAATTTCATTTTGTTTCTCATATTCGACAGATGACATGTAGTTGTAGCTAGGGAGGATGAAATCAGAGGTATGCTCCTGCGAAAGTTCCACGGATCAGCTGGTTCTTTTGTTGATGAATTGTGGTAATTGGCAATCAGATTCTGCGTGTAGCTGAATTATCTGTTTACTACTGTAAGCTGAATGTGATTTATGCAGTTGGAAATTGGCTCTAAAAACCTATACAAGCTGTTCACTTGATTTCGGAGGCAGCCCTTTAACCTTTCAACATTTTCATTGGCAGCACAGTTGCGAACCACACTCAGTTTCTATTTGAAGCCGTTGAATTGGCAGCATGCATCAAATGGGCTAGAGTCGACTATAGCGCCACTGACTCGGGTGATTCTCTTATCTCTCAATCCTTTTGCATTTGATACTCTGAGGTTATATTTAGGTTTGTTGTTATCTGCCTGCCTCCTTGTTTAACTTCGTTGGTTAACAAATTTTGGAAGTTTTAGATGCATTATATGTTCGAAAAGAAACCTATCGAAATATCGAAAATAATTTAGCGATTGCCAGGATTTCACGCAATTGCCAATAATGCAACTAGTAGGGTCATGCGATCGGACAGCTGATAATGATTGTGCCAAATGTTGGAAACCGAATTGGACCCAATTGATTGCAATATGAGGAATTTAGATGATAGGGATAGTTGCTTTTTATTTCGATTTTTTTGGTTGAATATTTTTGCCATACCTGTCTACTGTACCAAAAGGTCTCCGGGTTATCTTTAATCAAAAGAAATTTGCACTCATAGCTCTGTAGTCTTTTGGAACTATATGATAGCTCCCATGATATAGGTAATTACATCATAACCTCTGTAAACTTCTTAACTCTTACATTATAACCACTGTGTTGTGAGATTCAGTGACTAATTCCAGTGGGCGAAACAGAATATCCACCGTTAGATGGTGTTTAAGATGTGTATTTTGTTTGATGTAGTTAGATTATCTCAAGAATGGTTAAGTTGGTGGAGTTACGGTGTACGGCATGGTAAGTTTTACATGGTTCTGGAGTAAATGCAAAGATTATATGGGTTATCATTTTATTATGAAAGACTACACGTACACAGTAAAAATCCTAATAGGGTAGTGATCCATTAAGTTTGAGGCTAATGGTTTTTCATGCTGAAATATTATTGTGATTATGCTAAAAGCCTACAGCAATTCTTATCTTCCAAGCAAGAAGATTTCCCATCCTTTTTTTGGCTACTCTATCTCTCTTGATTCTCTCTTTCATTAATTTTTGCCTCTTAAGTATCTCTCTTCTTTATTGCAACTCTCTCTTGAGGGTGGAGAGTTCATCCCTTGCATTAGAGGATACAACCATTGTTGGATATATCGCGTTTGGATTCAAGATAGGGAATAATGTGTGATAATTGATAAATAAATTTTATCCCTCATTCTTTAGAGAGTAGTTTGCGGAACAAATAAAGGAAAACTACTGTAAAAAAAAATATAATAGATGATGTAATCTTGATGCGACCACTTATTCTGGAACAATTTATCCAAGAATAAAGCGCTGAGATAAAAGATAAGAAGATGATGTATAATTCTTATGTCGCAATAAATGTTTGAGTCAATGTTTTAAAAGTCAAATCAGACATCAAAACAACCAAGTATTGGTTTTAGGATTTTACCGTTGGACTGACTAATTGAATAATTTATAAAAGTTGAATAAAATTAAACAAGAGATTTTTACACCCATAACTCTGAGTAATTTCGTAATTACATTCATAACCCCGCATAATTGTGAATTACACGAGAAACCCTGAGTAATGCGTAACCTTTACATGACATAATCCTGTGTCAAGTTCCGTTTCGAATCTCCGTTAACTTAGACAAAAGAAGTTAAATGTGGACAATTTTGCCCTTCAAAACATTTTATATTTATAAAATGATGTTTCCTCTTGCTTCGTCTCCTCCAGCCAACCCCCCTACCTCCTCCCCTTCCTCTAGGTAGCCCCCCCGCCCCGCCACCGCACGCCGAGCTCCTCTCCTCCCCTTCCACTCCCACCTTTGTTCTTCATTTCGACGAGGGTGAAGACTCGAGCCTCCCCAGCCCACACGCTTCTCTTGCTACTGGCCCTCGCCTTCTTGGTCGCCCTCCACTGCTTCCCTCAACGTGCCATCACCCGCCTCCGCCGCTCCTCTTGTGACTCCTCCCTCGCTCGCCGCGATTCAGACTAGAACAAAAATAGTTTTTTTCTTAATAATGTATTACACAAAAAAGTTTTTGAGCTATACACCCGATTTCAGTGTCATACCTGCACTTTTAAAAGGCAACAATGTGCTATCCAATCTTTAATATTTGTCTCTATGTAGTCCTTCACTATTGAAATTTAATTAATCATTTTGTCTTTGTAACCTTAAAATCACAACAACTCAAAATCACTTTGAGACATTAAAAATTGAGTATCACATTGTTTCCTTTTAAAGTTCAGATATGACATTGAAATCGAGTATATAGTTTAGGGGTTTTTTTGTAATTTACTCAATAGTGTTTTCAAATGATTTGAGACCAGTGTTTTGATTGAATCGGCTCAACCAGGCCAAATGGTCCAACTCGATTTTGTCGGTTTTTTCTAAGTAAATACTGCTTGATTTGATCGTTTTTTGTTGTGTTTTTTTAGTTTATTTGGTTGAACCAAATGAGCAGATAAAACATTGGTTTCAGGATTTTATTTCTATACATTGAGGTCGCCATTTTGTCAGGTGGCATAAGAAAGCATATACATCACATTTTAATTTATTATATCTCCTCTCAATAGCTTATATACTGTAGTATCAACCTTACAGGGTCTATTTGTGCAATGTTGCCCGTGATTTGTTGAAAATGTCAGTACCAAAAATAAGGGATCCTTGTGCAATATTTATGCACTCCAACATACAAGTACCAGATTGGAGTGCTGACCTAAAAGACTTGAAACCTTTATACAAAGCCAAGTTTGAGTTCTAGAATCAATTAAAATCTGTCAGTTTTTTCAATTGTAACCATCTAGTTTAGGTCTTGTCTCTCACTACCACAACTTCTTCAACTTTACCGCTAATATAGTCTCACATTTAATGATGAAAAATATAAGAGTAAATTATAAAAGTGAGGGATTATTACTTGGTGACTGAGGCTTAACCATTTTCGGAGGTAGTCAACATGTCCAATTGAGTCCGAACTCTATTAGCTGTAAGGGTCAGTTATCCCTGATACCCATTCGGATCCATGCCCGGGACGTTACGTCGCCTACCCTGTATCCCTACTTTGATGAAATTCGGACAAGCTTAGTTAGATGTAGGAATATCAAAGTTGAAGATGGGAAAGAACAAGTGCTTTGAGATTTTCACTACAATCCTTACAAGCTTGGCCAATTACAAAACAGTCCCTGTATTATTCATACCCCCCCCCCCCCCCACAACCCTACAAACTTACTCCATCTTACACGGCTGTCCTTGCAAGAGTTGACCATGTGCGTCCTCGTGTAAGAGTTTTGAAGTTTTCAGGGATTGTGTGAGTATGAAGATACAAATGTTGGCGCGTAATTGGCAAAGTTTATAGGGGTCATGATGTAAATATCTCAAGTTTAACCCACACTAATGTATAATAAGTATACAAGTGGTAGACAAAACATATACTCATGGAAAGCTTACAAGAATTGATAGTGAATTATAACAGTGAAGGATAAAATTCTGTTTATGAGCAGTGTTTAAAAGGGCTGTTTTTATTGTGGGAAGGGGTGATATAGAGATATGAGAGTCGTTATCACGGTGGTCCTCTAAGGCCATTCCCTCTCCAATAATTCGATTTCCAATTCCGAGGGGAGAAGGGGAAAGGAGCATCCGATCCATCCCCTCTTGCATCAATCACTGTCCCCCCTCCATTAATTAGATTCTTCCCTCATTTACACGTCCACTTCTCCTTCATCTTCCACAGTGGCACGGTCCACATCTGTCGCCGCGTGTCGTCGTCACCCTTCCCTGGTTTTCGCTCGCTTGATCGCTTCCGAATCCGATCTTTCTATCGTTGTAGCTGGTTTTATGATGACACACAGTAGTTCTGCCTTTTACCGGAGACTTGACCAGAAGAATTGTGTGAAACAAGTGAATCGATCCAGAGAGGAACTCCTCCCTGTACGAATTTTGAAGAACCACAAAGGTTGAGATGGAAAATATTTGTGATTGGAAGGAAAAATATAGCAGCGAAACGAATCATCACATTATATTTTTTGTTTGGGTGTGATGTTCAGTACCTTTAGTTCACAAGTGAGACTGAATCTATGCAACAAAATTGATCTATGACAAAGAATAATTTGTCGTAATTATTTTTTAATAATCCGTACCGAATTTAACATCCGTTATTAAATATTCTTGTAACAACGACTACCAGTTGACTTTCCCGTTAAAATATTTGTTGATCGTTGTTAATTTAGCAACGATTGCAAGAAATAAAAAGACAACATACAGTCGTTGTTACAGAGCAATACAGCAACGGATACAATATTCGTTGTGAATCTAAAAAAAACAAAGCAAGGAGCAATATCTATATGGATTTAACTACAGAAAATACAGCAGTGAATATTAAAATACTTCGTTACCACATGCCAATTCTGTCATCAACAACAACAATAACAAAGCCTTTTCCCACAATTAAGTAGGGTCGGCTACATGGATTCTTCGCCTCCATTCAGATCTATCTTGGGTCAATCCCGGGCTTATATCCACAAAACAAAGATCCCTTCGTATGGTCTCTTTCCAACACTTCTTGGACCGTCCCTGCCCTCTCTTAGCCGGCTCAACATCCCAACACTCGCATCTCCTAACTGGTGCATCAGCTGACCTTCTTTGCAAATGACCAAACCATCTTAAGCGATTTTCTCGCATCTTATCCTCGATCGGAGCAACACCAACTTTCTTTCTGATTGCATCATTCCGAATCCGATCTTTACGTGTGTGTCCACACATCCACCTTAGCATTTTCATTTCTGCTACAACCATTCTCTGCATATGTCTATGGTTCACAGGTCAACATTCAGATCCATAGAGCATAGCAAGTCTCACGGCTGCTTTGTAAAACTTTCCTTTAATTTTTAAAGGAATTTTCTTATCACAAATATATATTAACACAAAATAATTATTGACATGGAAATAAAAATATCTAATCTGAGGTTCAATGAATGGATCAAGCTAATCAAGTGGGGTTGTTGATGCCATGAAAGCAGAATTAACTGCGGATTACCAAATGGGTGGTGTGTCGTTGAACAGTACCCTTGTATTATCTATCTATTTCGCTTTCCGAATGTGATGTGTGATTAGGACCTGTGCTATTCGGGGAATGATTTAGGGGAATATGTGGTCTAATCTCGATGATCATCAACACACCCATATATATGCAGAATAAGATGTGGTGGACAGCATTGTCCCGAGTGGGTGGACGTCCAGTTGTTGGTTCTTTGTATCTTTCTTCTAAAAGTGCAGGTCCCCGACCACATTTCTCCGTAATGGATTGAACCTGTTATGGATCCATTTTCTTTCTTTTGGTTTTATGCAGATGGCCACTGTTCTGCGGAGTTTGTGATTGTGAGAGGAGAGTGGGAATCCGTAATGCCCAACAACAGATTGAATCTGATGTGA
The DNA here is from genome assembly GCA_037367405.1 of Ottelia alismoides. Lineage (NCBI taxonomy): Eukaryota > Viridiplantae > Streptophyta > Magnoliopsida > Alismatales > Hydrocharitaceae > Ottelia > Ottelia alismoides. The sequence goes on along the minus strand of JAZKJV010008238.1, from coordinate 893,084 downwards.
GCACGTAGAGTAGACATATTGCTGAATTACTATAAATCAGTATGTTGATGCGTGTTTTGGTTTCTCGGTTGTTTTCTGCTTGTGCTTGTTGATCGGATTCATTCCCATCAGCAACTTAACTAGATAATACAAGCTTTTTTGAGAACGCTTTAAAGTTATATATTAGTTGATATTACAATTATCTGGCTTGAATATATTATACGGTATTTGATCTATAATAGATTAATCGAAATTTCTTTATTGATTTTTGCGACCATGATAATATATCGCGTAGCTATTTTCTCTCTAGAATATATTATACGGTATTAAATATAGCTTAGAATAAGAGAAAAGATGTTGGCATCTTCTGGTAGAGCTAGAAGTCTAGGCAAGAAAACAAGTAAGTTGAAGGGGTGAAAATTTAAAGATTGAGATTAAAAAATCGAAGATCATCACAGCCTTTGGTTGAGGGATAAGAGAGGCAGAAACCTGTGAAATAAGGGATTATCTCAGTACAACTAATGGTGTTTTAGTACTTAGAAGCCTGTCATGTCTTTATATCTTCCCCTCACCTCCGAAGCGAAGATAATCACTTATCTCTCCCTCCAGCTACTTATTCCATAGTAACTATCAAAATTGTAGACAAACCCTAGTTGCTCCTCTTCCACGCAACTTGTCTCTTATCTCTCATGCTCCAACCAGATGGAGATATTAGGATTTGGCATTGGCATTGATTAGGGACAAAGCTTCCTATTGAGGTGGTCCTCATCCCTCTTTGTATCAATGCATAGAGGAGATGTAATCACATGGTGGTCACCTTGGTGGTTAACCCTATATCCACATGTGTGTGTAGGCAACAAGTGGAAGGCAAATGGCCAACAGGGTCCACGTCTTCAAGCACTATTCATTATTTTGCTAACTTAGTATATGTTCATATGCCTTAATTCCTAACCATCTGTTCCGTGGAACCCAGTTCATTAACCGTCTTTAGCACTATTCATTGTCTTGCCGTATCCAGGATCCATTTGTACTGGGAGTAGTATATAAACTACTACAACTAGGGTTTTACATATTATTTGTAGTTTCTTATCCACAAATAGTGAAACCGGCTGCCGTCTCCTAAGGATGTAGCATGATTACGGGTGAACCTTGTAAATCCGTGTATTTGAGTTCTTGCTTGATTGACCGTGTTCATGCGTGTTTGCTTCTAAGATGAACCGTGCAATTGAGAAGTTAGGTTACAAGGGCTTGGAAACATGAAGGACAATGGGAGAGCAACCAGACATGAACAGCTATTTGTCTATTCTTCTTTGTGTATTCACTGTCTGGTATAGAAATGGCCTGGGAAGAAGGGCCAAGGGAACATGGAATCTTTCAACAGGTGTGGGGTTTGGCTTCTGTCTGTAAAACTATGATCAGGTATGGGTCCTTCCTTGGATCTTGAAGCTCTAACAATCCACAAGATGTTTGGGTGGTCTTTGCTTGTCCACAAAGCGATCACATGCATCTGGCATTTGGATCTGGATTAGGAAGAAGCAACCATTATTACAGTCTGACTCGGGAATGGGAAGAAGACATTGTAGTCATATATGCATGAAGTAGACATCAAATAAAGGAGTAGATATGCTTTTACGTGCAGCTTTCTTAAGAACATGTGATTAATTGCTAGGTTTCAAGTCCGTTCCTTCATAGGGATGAAAACGGTCGGATACGGATACGAATATAGGTATAATCATATCCTTATTCATTTTAAAATACGAATACGAATGCAGATACGAATATTGACGGATGTGAAAAATGTGTTACCATATCCTTAAAAATGAATACGAATGTAAAACGAATATGGATCAGATACGAAAAATAACAAAATTTTTTTAATAGATTAACTAAGATATACATGTTTATGATCGTTTACACATAAAATAGATATACCAGATATAGTAATTTTATAACAATTACATCAATAATGGTGAATGCAATCATAAAATATTGTTACACATAATTATAAATAAATCTATTACTATACTTATGTATGAATACGTGTATACGAATACGAATGCGAATATTAGCGAATGTCAAAGTGATATCCATATCTGCATCCATTTTAAAACGAATACGAATGCGAATGTCAAAATATGTATAAAACGAATACGATAGCGGATCGGATACGAATATATTCACATTCGTTTTCATCTATAGTTTAGTTTAGTCACAAATCCCATATGTATAAAGTATACAACATCTCATAATTGAGGTCTTGTGACCTGACCACTCTTTTAAGGCATAGGATACCTAATTTAATGCCGTTTGAGGTGCAAGACCACAAGTTTTAGAGTTTAAGGATCTCAGCTAAGTTAAATGAACTATTTTGTTTGAGCCTAACTATAGAAGTTAGGGTAAAAGAGGCTAAAACATGTGGGGCTAGTACTCATCCTCTCAATGTATGTTACCTCTTAAATATCAAACACTACAAAAAATTGTGCAACAGGCGACATGCGTTCACCGTCCTCTCTGCAATGCTGACCATCCCCTTTTCTCAAAGAGGATGGTTACCCGACCGTTTCTTGCAATCGCGTATCATTTGCTTGGAGGGGACATGAATGACTATTATCCCTCTGATGACACATAGGTGGTCTTGACCGTCTCCTCTAATCTAGTCGTATGGGATGGGTGTAACCGTCTAGGAGTTGTAGTATTGGAGTGTCCTCAATATGTCTCGAACGAGAAGGCATACAACCTTTGAATAGAAATTTTAACATGAAGTTTCGAGGGATTATAAAGAACATATATAAAGCATAAAATCCATATTGCCTCCTACTAATTGGAAATATTATCACAAAATCTTTGATTAATTGGTACACCATGTGGAATATAATTTGATGTTGATATGCAACATCATTATTTGTTAACTTTTGATCTTCATTGACATCAAAGAAATCCCTTGATATTGTTCTGACTGGTAGGTATAATCCGTCCATTTAGTGTACTTTTTGGAATAAAAATCACTTCTCCACTTGACTTGTTAGTATGGAAGTTTCATTCGTTGCGATCTTCATGTTTGCTTTAAATGGTTGAAATCACTCTTATGTTTTAGATATCCAATTTCATCACGATCAACATTTAACCAAATACATTGATAAATTACACAACATGTGTTGTGTGTAATGCTAATTTCTAAGGCATCACTAATCTCTCCACTGTAAACATTCAAATCCAGAACTGAATTCGTTCTTTAATATTACATCTATTATATATGTTTCTTTCATCTTATCAGCATTTTTATTTGTAACTATATGCATTTTCTTCCTTCAATCCTAATTATATGCTTTAAACCATTTAATAAAATCAAGCTTTCGAGTAGTTGTAAAATAATATTTTAACTACCAAACAAACAATTTTATTTTAATACAACAAGAAATAATAATGAATAAAGTCTATATCTTCACCAAAAATTGTTTGATGGATAATTTTAAATATAGATCTATCATTCGAGTTGCTAGTCGAACGGAACTGTATCGTATGATTTCGCTTTAACAAGAAAGTTAGAAAGTTCGAATTTGGTTCAATATATGTTTAGTAGCATAAGTACAAATTTACAAAAAAAAACATATATTCACCGGAAACCTCAATTTCTTTTCATCAATGTGTCATGCATTCATGACATGGAACACCTTCTGCCCCTTCTTCTATGATTATCCACATAGCAAAGGATCTTAAATTATCGAACTAAAATTTTGAAGTTCGTGTTCAGTTATTTTGGAGGGAATGAACATTTTCAAATTATTATCGGATAAACCTTAACTGAATACGAACATGTTCAGCTCGATTAACATCTTGTTAACAATGGTAATTGAGACAATAACATGTTAAACAAAAGCACCGTTTTTTTCATAGTGTTGTGACATAACTATCTGACCAGAAAAGCCCCTCTTTCTGTAGTGTTATCATGAGAATAACGGATGGAAACTATAAAACTACTCGAGATGACTGCAATGAAATGGATATGGTTAAAAGGCATATAGTTTTATTTAGAGATTTTTACTCGGCAGACCCTAGAAACTTTTTAAATTACCTCTACGACCTTTTGCACAACGTAATTGCCCCATCGACCTTATAAATTACCCTAAGAACCTCCACGGGTTTCAAACAGATTACCCGGAGGGTTCATGGGGTAAGAGTTGGCCAATTTACAGGGTCGAGTGGGGAATTAGGTTGTTTCAAAGATCGTGGAGGTAAGTGGCATAGTTTCTAGGTTTTGTAGGGTAAAAATCCATTTTATTTATTATATATATTATAATAAGATCATATTGGCATTTCTTGCAGGCAAAAAAAGGAAAGAAGAGAAAAGCAGTGGGGGCAGATTTGGGAAGCTCAACCGCAGCACCACGAGGAGTGTGATCCATTTGGCTGCAGAGACCCAAATCTCCATTAACGCAATCTCTACGTCACCCTTAACTTCCCCTCTGCTCTGCACCAAAAGCTGTCCAACATATCAGCACCCATATTTATATCACAGGACAGGACTCCAAATATATCACGAGACTCTCATTGCTCCTCCTTCAATGCCCGTATCTCTGCCCATCTCACAACTCTTCTTTTTTCTAATCTTAATCCCCAGGAGAAATTTATTTATATCTGCTAAGCAGCCTAAACTAGTAAGTAGCCCTCACCTTCCCATCAGTAAAAACCAAAGTTTTAAAAACCGGACCGGGCATTGAACCGGTCAGTCTTCGGTTTGGTCCAGTCAGGTCGAACCGTCAGCCCAATCCGATCGGACCGGTAATGATGTCAATATGACATCATCATTCCTATATACTCGGAAAAAAACAGATCGAGCTTAATTTATTGGTCCAACCGGTCGAACAGATTTTTTGAACCGATAAATCGGATACATATATGTAAATATGTATTTATATATCAATGAAATAATCATTTAAAATGTCAAATCTTTCAATAGAATAACATGATTGTCTATTTCGAGTAAAACTATACAAAAAGTAGTCACATTTTCTAGCATTATATATGAATATAATATTCTAATAATTTATTTGTAGTTGTTTCTAGAAAATTACTCTAAGAAAGTAGTGGCACAAGTTATATTTCAAAAAAGAGAGGGACATAACTGAAATTACATTTAAAAAGGGCACAATTGATAAAAATTCTATTATTTCATTATTTAAATCTTTATTTTTTGAAAATATTCTAAACCATCAAAACTTGGTCAATCTGGGTCAACCCGGTCCGACCACCGGTCAGACTTGATTTTTTATTTTCTTTTTTTTTTTTAATTTAGTTACATAAAACCAGCCGAACCGATCAGCTTGAGGTCGGGTTCCCGGTCCGACCAACCTATCCGGCCTGATTTTTTAAACCTTGGTAAAAACACCTCCCTCACCTTTATTGCACCATTTTTTAATTATAAATTTATATTATTACCCTCCCCAGATTTGTATGTAACAAATAGATCCCTCTTGGTCGTCGTCTGTACTTATACTGCCTTCCCATTATACCACTGCCCTTGAACAGGGGCACATGTGTTAACTACAGTAAGATTACAGGAACTACAGGGATTGTGTTCTGATTGGAAAAGATTCAAGGGGCCATCGTGTAAATAATCTCTATTTAAAAAGAGAGTGAGAGAGGAGGGGTTGTTAAAGAAATCAGATCCATCACGTGAGGCGCACCACTGGAAGGACCTGTTTCCCAACTGGAGGCATGCTCCCCACTTCACACTGCCCAATCAAGACATGCCACGTAAGCATAAACTCTGATGATCGCTGCACCTCAGGTGCAGCGCAAGCGTCGTGCACGAATGGAGTGGGGACTGGTGCTTCTGACGCGCACTCGCAGTGCTGAGGTCGTGCCCCTTCTGGACGCCTTTACCATGCGGTGTGGATCACCGCCGGTACAGCGTCCCTAATCATATACCCTGTATTATGCGCAATCAGTAGAAAAAATAGCTTTGTTGCATCAAGCAGAAATAAAATCTCGAGAAATTCGAAATCATATCAAACGTGATCCCAATATGCATGACATCTGCTAACTGACGAAGATTGTGTCATTTTTCAGATTTGGAGGAGGTACCATTCGCATGACTTGATCTTTTGTACGCACAAGCTTTTATTTCCATTGCAGATAAAAGTGTTATGATAAATACGTACCAAAGTCTTCTGGAAGGGAGGTAAATAAAATTAACAGAGGGGGAGACTCAAAATATACCCAAGTGGAGAACCATATCTTTATTTAATAATTTTAAAGCAGGAAATAATGGAATCATTTGTTTCCCCAAGGGGCAGCATTGGTGGAGAAGGAATGCCTAAAGCCAACCACCGCACCCATCGCCATTAAGAAAGCCCATGCAAATCAAACGAAACATTATTGCATGCATGCCCCTGTAAAATCGCATATTTCACATGCACTCCACGGAAGTTAAACATTAGAATAGCACGTACAGAGGTGCAGCGACATCACAGCAGGAGGGAGTTGTACATCTTGTCCGTCCAAATCAGATCCAACGGCCAGCGTATAGCCCCTGCTGCCTATTAATGATCACTATACACGGACGTCGTCCAAGCCAGCTCTACATGCTTCCGGACCTTTGTACATTTCTTCTGGTTCCCTCTTTGGATTATTCCACACAGATAATTATAGTTCAGATCCCAAAAACCCATGCAAGGTATGTCGAGAGAAATCAGGAAAATGTAACTCGGAAAAAAATGGCAAGCACATCACATGTGATAAAAAATATACCTCTCCCTTCCACCAAGTGATGATAACTTTGCTATTTAATGGGGAATGTATGCACAGTGAGGAGGAACCCATCTGGAAGCGGCTCTCCCCTTCCCATTTCTAGTGCTCTGCTCTTCCAAACAGAGGCACCAACTTCGCCAAAACAAAAGCGAAAAGGTGCCACCTTTCTTCCCTCTCCGAGCACAGGTTGCGAGCAGAGCACATCGGAGCTCGAAAGGGAGCACGTTTTCCGATTACCCATCTCGAGAAACCGTGGTTTTTGCGCCAAAGCCGCCGCCTTTACGCCGATGGTGCGTGCGGGGTCGCGGAGGAGGAGCTTCGGCGACGGCGCTGTGGGGCTGGGGATCGTTGCGGCGATGGGCGCAAGAGAGTCGCTGCCGATTCCGATCGTGTCGGCGGCGGTGGGTGTGGCAACGGGGTTCTTGGAGAGGTCGGAGAGCTATACTTGTGTGGTCTCGCACGAGGGGAACGGCTATGTGAGGAGGAGGGTGTACTTGGGTGGTGGAGGAGAGGAGGTTGCCGGAGGTGGAGGCGGAGGGAGGGTGGTGTTCTTCCAGTCGCCGCCGCCGCCGCCACCGGCGATGTTGCCGGTTGATGGGTTCTTGAGAAACTGCTCCTTGTGTGGGAAGAGCCTCCATGGGATCGATATCTTCATGTACAGGTAATCTCGATCGTTTCGATCATTGGCCTTTGTTGTTTCCTTGGTATTTGATTTTTTTTCGCTTCTATGAGATTTAAATATCAGTTATATATGATTTAGAAATCACGTTGTGAACTTGAAATAAAGAAGAACGAGAGAGAAATCAGCAGCTTTGATTTCGAGATATTCCATTTAAGTGTTGATAGTATCAAAGATGGAAATAGTACCAAATGGCGTGGATGTTGCTTGGTTTTAGTAAGGGACTGCTGATTTTTTCAGGGGAGACGTATTTTTTTCTTCCCAGCAAGAACAAGACATCTTCGAATCTGATCTCATGGGAAATACCTTCTGATTCATTTGTCTATAGTTTCTTTCTCACAGTTGGTCAATTTTTTATGAGCTTTAAGTTCCACATAGAATGATTGGAAAGATCATAGAACCCACAAACCAAATCAAAATTAGCAGCTATGCTGGTGTGCAATATTACAGTTCTGGCATTTCTGAAATTTGAATTTGAACACTTTGTTGCAGGGGGAGAAAGCCTTCTGTAGCACGGAATGCCGGTTCCAACAGATCCTCAGCGACGAACACCGCGAAAAATGCGGCTCCGAGGTGCTCAAGTCGGGCGAGTACTCAGTCTCCCCCTGTTCTGTCCCTATGCAATTCACGACTGGAGTCGCGGCTGCCTGATCGGAGCATGAACCGGGCAAGGTGAAGGGAATAAATATACAGTTTAGGCTCTAAATAATTCCACTGCATATGAGCAAGAGGTGTAATTTTCGCTGCGGATCTCATCTGTGAAGTATGGAGAGATCAACTGAGGATGATCAGAGATGGGAATGGCTCAAAGAAGGCAGTCATTCCGGAGAGAATTAGGCTACCAAAAAAACTTGGGTTTTGTACTTGGAACTGTTACTGGCAATAATCAAGATGTCATTAGTAAGACCATTGCTAACTTGGCTACTGCTGAATATCTGAAAACCCACATAACTGACATAATCCACCATGACTTATTCACAAACGATATAACAATGGGTTGAGCGTTGGGCAGGGCCGGTTTGATGCAGGACAAAGCGGTTCGGTTTTTGCTTTAGACTCAGCATTTGGGTCCCATTCAGTGATTTAGACTATGGGCCAGGATGGAATTATAGAGGCTTTTAGGAGTGACCCACCACTTTTGTTTGTATGTCATAAAGAACAATGGAAACCATGTGCCTTGAATTGTGGTCTTTCTACATGACCTAGATGGGGAGGTGGAGGAGCCCTTGGTCCCCTATCCGGAAATGGTGCTAGTGTAAGCATGGCTTGGTTATCTCACACGATTAAGCTAGCGTGTGGTGAACTTAGCTTGGATTGATGATCCCCCGCAATCATCAACAATTATTCTTGATCCTCACTAGGATTTGCATCATTATGCCTCGTCACCCATCGACATGTGTGTGCAAGGCATGCTCGTCTTCCTTGTGTGCCTCATCGCCTATTAATGCGCCTTTGCATGCTCACCTAAATCATCTTCGGCCCAACTTTACCAAACTAATCATGAAGTTAAAGAGTTTTTATTCCTTGAATGTTCTCTTGTTTTCCAAGGGAAAAAGGAAGAAAATCACATGTATACTCATGAATCATTCTGGTTTTTCTAAGGTGTATAAGTGCTTCATGAGTGATCGGTATCGTGCTCCAGAGTAGAAATTGATTCTATAACTCCTCCTACAGAAGTCTAATTTTCCATCCTCACCTGCATAGTTATACTGGAGTTGAAAATAAGCATAAATCCAGAGATTCTCAAATAGGTCAATCATTCAAACTACTGATAAATCCATGGGCAAGCAAGAGGCAACATGACGAACAGGAAAATCGTAGTGGCCAGAGGAAAAGAAACCAAAAGCGCTTCCCGTAGTAGCGGCGAGCAAAATGGGAGCAGCCTAAACCATGAAAACAGGGTTGTGGGAGAGCAATACAAGTGTCGTGCTGCTGGGCGAAGCGGTTGAATGTTGCACCTTAGATGGTGAGAGCCAACCAACTCTTAATAAGGATCCTTCAAAATCATTAGCAAATAGCAAACATCCACAATCCTCTGACTAACATCCACAATAAACATCCACAATATTCCACAAACAAACATGATCAACTGGAAGTGCCTATGATCCTTCACGATCAATCGTGACCATCTCCCGCTAGAACCAACCAGACGAGCTCAAGAACACTCAAAAAAAATTAGAACACATGGACACTAGCATAAATGCTTTCTTTCGCTTATTCACTATGGAGAGGAAACCCTCAATGTGACATTGTAAGATATGTGGGTTGGCTTCATCTACACCGTTGTTAATATAAGAAGCAAGAGAGATAGCGAGGGAGATCCGCCGTCGATGGTGATAATCGCCCTTAATGGTCGCAATACATGTTACGAATATCAATATGGAAGTTACACTATTTAAGACACATTATTTGTAAGTTACAATGTATCCTTAGTAGGGATGAAAATGGTCAGTTATAAATACAAATATAGATTTCATCGTATCCTTATCTCTTTTTTATATTCAAATACGTATTACAATTGAATATATAAATCAAAGAATCATATCCTCAAAATACATATAGAGATGCAAAATAAATATTCATGATCTTATATAAATATTTGACAAAGAAATGCAAATTATCTTGAATCTTAAACATTTCTAACTTGTTTTAAATCGGTTCAATCGGATGATGATGCTGTTATTTTTTAAAAATTAAATTAGGCCAAATTGGTAAGGAAAAAATGGTTGAACCGGATATTAAACCGGAATGGATTAGAACATGTACACAAAATACACTCAAGCATACTTAAAATAAATATAAAATATACAAATAATTAAAATATATTACTTTATACATAAAATATTTCCTTGAATATGCAACAGTAAATGGTATTAATATAGATATAAATAATATTTGAACTAAATACTTTAGCATAATGATAGGTTAATTATATTTATTATCCAATTCTTTTAAAAAGTTAACATGGAGTAGTTGGTCAGTACTCATTAATGGGTTAGAAGTGATCATGACTTTAAAACTCGTCACTGGCATTATTATTTTAATATAAGTTCAAATTTGAATTGTAGTTGTGTGGTTCAATTTCGATTGAACCAGGTTAATCTAGGTTGCAAATAGTCGATAGGACCAGTGATCGAATCAAAATTGTATCAAATTGACCCGAACCGTGAGAACCAATTAACCGAACCAGTCCAAGCTCAGTTCATCGATCCAACCAGTTGAACCGGCCAATCCGATTCGGTTTCAATAACACTATTCATATTTGTATCTGTCAAAGTATGGACCATGACATCCACATTCTTATTCGTATTCGTCAAATGTAAATTTTGAAATCGATATCTATATTTGTCAAACCTAAATGAATATATCCTCTTAAAAGCAAATATACATACTAACAAACAACAATATATCCACATTCATTTTCATATGATCCTACTCCATTCCTCTCCATCAATGTGATACCCTCATTTAGCCATGGTTTAAAAGACTAACTTGAGTCCTCCAGAACTCATATGAGTAGAATCTAAATCACGAATGCTAAGGGGGCGTTCGGTTCGGGAATAAGCATGAATAAGGATGAGAAATAAGGAGAATGAGGGTCTATTCTCTGATCGTCTGAAAAAATAAAAATAAGGAGAATAAAGTGGAATAGAAATAGGATAAGGGTGGAATAAGGTGAAATAATAGGACATGGATGGAAATAGTCGTACTTTTAAAAACTGTATCGGACGAAGAATTGATCCCTTCTTCCAGTGCTTATTCTATAAAGAAACAGAGCCTAAATGTGTCATTGTGACCTACATCTAAATATGAAATCGGATCATAATATATCCAAGGTATCCGATTACTATATTCACAAAATTAGAGAATATATTTGAAAAAAAATATTTGGATATGGTAACAACCGAAATATCTGGATTCAAATCTAAATATGTGCGTACAATATATATTTATGTAATATAATACAAAACAAAACTCAATTAACAAAATATGATAACACATATACCCTCTTATAGATAAATTCCCTCACTTTTTAAATTTCGGTGAATATATGTCAAGGCATCTTTATTCATCTTCGAGACATTGCAATATTAAATAAATGTGTAATTTTTCAATCATGCAATTCATTTTATATTTTGATACGATCTTCATCTATATCATATTTACACTACTGGGGGTTGTGTTAGACGTAAAATAGTCAGATCTCTCAATATGAATTTGTGCAAGAATTTATGTACTCGATCATACTTAAAGTGGGAGAAGGCTTTATTATTTTTTCATCTATATCGCATACTCAAAAACACTTTGATCCAAATACATATTGATTATTTGTTCGATCTTATTCATATTCGGTTTTTATCTGATCGATTTTCAATTCCGATCTTTATTTGATATATAATCGTATATGATGAATATTCAATTCTAATTCTTTTCCAATTACGTAAGGATATATTCCAAAATTCATAATATTTGTGCACAATGTTGATAAGTTGAATATGGATATGAAGATACGTATATCTAACACTGCTAATCGAATTAAATACCTTCCAACCTAAAAGGATTTAGACTCCGTTCGTTCTAAAAGTTTCAAATCCAAACTTTAATCAAAATTTAAACGGACATGTTAAATTGAATTCAAATCCATTTCATTATGATTTAAATATTTTTATTTTTTTAGAATATAGTTTTGAATATAGAAACTATGATAAGTAAAATAACTCTACGATGAAATACAATATCCAAAATTAACATCTATTGCATTAAAAAAATAAATTTTCATAGTTTTTGAGCCTTTGCAAACCAATTAAAATTTTCTTTTTTCCTATGGTAAATGATGAAGAAAAATATATTATAATTACCATTGCATGTTGATGAAGATAAGATCAATCTTCTGTAGAAAATAATGCAAACCAACAAATAGGCTAGCACGATAAAATAACTTCATATGCTACAATGATGATCGATGTCTAGAAACTCAAGAAATGAATCATACAAGATTTTCAATATACGAAGGAACATTCAACATGAATGTGAGAAGAGCTTATAAATTTATCACGTGATGATCAAAGTCGCCTTGAAAATGGAAGCCACATATTGTGGTTGTCGTGCAACGATAATAACCACAACGAGAAGGATACGCCATGAACCGCAACAAATGTCGAGGAGGAACTTGGCATTTTGTTATTGCTTTCATGTGTTAGGAGACAATGTGTTATGATTGGAGATGAGCATTAGGTCAAGCCCTTATGGGGCACGCAAGGTGCGGGCACAAACCCATTTAACAATGTGGGCTTTCGAATGGGCCGAAGCTCAAAAAATATTTTAAAGTTCCATACAAACCCTAGCTCGACTCAAAAATGGGTTGGTCTTGGGTCGGGTCAACCGAAACCTCATACACGTTTAGTAACAACACTCGATGATCTCCCAAGTTCAACATTCAATAATAATACTCTTAAGGTGCGTTTGGTTGTCAGCTTAGCATGGGTTAAACTGTGGAATGGTAAATCATTTTTGTGTTTCGGTGTTTGGATAGAGGGTTAGGGGTTGAGTGGGTTTGTTGTGATGTGATTGTATTGAAGTTTGGAAAAGTGAATAGTTATTGTGATGTGATTGTATTGAAGTTTGAAAAAGTGAGTAGAAGTTGAGTAGTTTATAATTTTTAGATGATATGTGATATAATATATTATTTTTTGATGGAACAGATGAAAGAGAAATGATTTATTTAATGTTTAAAAAAATGAGAGAGAGAGAGAGTGTGTGAACCCCACAAGTGAGAAATAGTGGATTTTGGAGGGTAAACCTTCCCAAAGGAGGGTTAAACCTCCAACCGAACATAATCTTAATGCGTAGTCTTTTAATTCGTTATTGGAAAGGATAAAGCATTAATTTTATTGTATAATCTATTATCAATAGTTTTATGGAAATATTAACAAACAGTTATAGTTTGTTATAAAAAAAGGTTTCATTAAGTAGAGGTTTATTCAACAAAGCATGGTATGTTCACATTAGCAAGCACTTTAAAACGAATGAAAAACAAATCACCTACAAAATTTTTCCAAAAGAATGACAACCCTATATCACTAAATGTTATTTTATATCAATTATTAACATTGTATATTACTTTGGACTAGTGGGTTAGGATGGGTTGGGCTTGACTCAGTTGGACTGATGAGGGGAATGGATTTTCCGATTTGAGACACACACGAGTAGAAACATTCGTCCTCGTCTAGGGAGGGAAGTGCACCCTAACCCGATCTGGTTGCCATGAGGTCTAAAGACAGGAGAGTGTGGGTTGCAATAATGCTTCAAAAGAGGGATAATCTTCTGTCTCAAGAGGAAAAAAACTCCTTACGTAAATGCTGCTGTAAATAGTATTTCAAAAAACACTCCAAAAAAGTGGACATGCCTGATTGAACCGGAGTATGTATATATATGTTGTATTGTCAATAAGCAAGCTTGAGCATCAAAGTTACACCATGTGAGTCTGCAACGAGATGACTTGACTACATTGGTCATACATCCCAGGATAGGTAGCTACACTGGCTACCGTTCATTCTTTTCTTCACCTCCTCCTCTTGCTCATTTAGACCGAGTTCTTCAACGTTGCTGTGAGGTAAACCTAGTGCTCTCGTGGGAGAAAAGTCACTTTATGTTGACTAATGGGATTATATTAGGCCATGTCATCTCCAAACATGGTATGGAGGTTGACATGGCTAAGATTGATGTGATTTCCAAATTAGAGCCACCATAGAATTCGAAGCAGTAAAGGTCATTTCTGGGACATGTAGGATTCTATAGGTCATTAATAAAGGACTTCAGCAAGATCGCCATACCTTTGACTGAGCTTCTGTGTAAGGAGGGTGAGTTTGTTGTCGATGAGAAAGTCCTCCTTACATTCAATCAGATGAAAGATATGGTTACTAGTGCTCCTGTCTTACAGCCACCTGATTGATCTCTTCTTTTCGAGATCATGACGGACGTCTCAAATTTCGCAGTTGGAGTTGTTTTAGAACAGAGAAGGGATGAGGTACCATTTGTCATACACTATGCTACCAAGACTCTGGACTAAACACAACGAAATTATACAGTTACAGAGATGTTAGCAGTTGTGTTTGGGCTAGAGAAGTTCAGATCTTACCTCCTCGATTCCCACGTTATTGTATACACGGATCACACTGCCATACGATACTTACAAGCAAAGAAGGATGTCAAACCACACCTTATCAGATGGATCCTTCTTCTCCAGGATTTTTGAATTAAAGATTCGAGATAAACCTGGACTGAAAAATGCTGTGGCAAATCACCTTTCCCGTATCACAGATGCAAAGACCTCTGAGCAGAACATGATCCCAATCGCCGAAACCTTTCCAGATGAAGTCATTTTGTATGTGGAGTCACACCCATGGTATGCTGATATTGCGAACTATCTTATTTCCAAGAAAGTTCCACAAGATTGACCGAAGTACAAGGTAGACAGATTTCTATCAGAGATTCATTATTACCGAACATACCTATTTCACGTGGGTGTGGATTGCATCTGGAGAAGGTGCATTCCACAAAAGCATACGAGCCATATTTTGACCCTGGTTCGTCTTGCTTCAATTTTGAGCTTGGACTGAGTCAGGTTAATAGGCTCGGAGTTTCAGGCTAGGCTAGGCATCTCTTATCTAACATCAATTATTTCAGAACTTGTTCATACATCATATTACCATACATCAAAGAGTGGCAGATATTCATCGATACCCCCCCTCTTAAAATAAGGTGCTTAAAACATAATAACGTAAATTCAAATGGTGCTCTACTGCAAGCGACGGAAGCAGCGCGGAAAAAGGGAGAAAAACTTAGCAACACAACTGGGCAAAAATCTTAGTCCTTCCATGTAATTAAAGATACGAATTTAGATAAGGTAACAAAAGGCCAACGTTTAAAATTCATCCTAACAAAAAAAATCCATGCTCAAACATCACTCCAACATTCCTCAGATAGTTCAAACATGATGTAGAGAGAAAAATAGAAAAAAATAAAATGTATCACTCAACGGTTAGCCTTGGCAACGCGCTCGATTTCATCTTTCTTCTTGATAGCATAGCTGTTGGAAGATCCCTTGGCAGCATTGATGAGCTCATCAGCAAGGCACTCCGCGATGGTTTTGATGTTTCTGAAAGCACTTTCCCTTGCACCAGTGGTAAGTAGATATAGAGCCTGGTTGACTCTTCTCAAGGGAGAGATATCGACAGCTTGACGACGCACCACACCGGCAGACCCAATCCTAGTTGCATCTTCCCTTGGTCCACTGGAATGTCAATGGCATGAGCTTGAAAGATAATTGTTACAAAAGATATAATGATCTAAACATTACAAAAAAATGATAGATATATAATAACAAGATCACAAAAAATAGGCTGCCTCAATTGAAGTGTGTGTATAATCTGATGACGATGAAACCCAGAGTAACTCAGCCAAGACAGAGAATTGTGAAATATTATATTAAAAGGGTTGCCTCCAAAATTTATGTCGGCACAATCACAGGACAATAGAAGTGTTGAAGGACAGATGTATGCACCAATAAATCAAGTCAATATAAACTCAGCCAACAAAGACACCAGAAGAACCTTTCACAAAAGAACAAGATCTGCTACAACTTTATAATCCAACACATAAACTGATGTGTGCATCTTTCTTGTTTAGATCACCAACTTTATAAAAAACGACACCTAGTCCCATAGAGACGAAGCTAACCGGATTATTAAAAAAGGAACATACATAATTCACCAAAAATTGTCACTTTGTCAGTATAGTATGATTACAATACCTCATGCAAGAAATCACTTGAATACACATGAGCCAAATAACATGATTTAAAAAACTGAAGGTAGGGGCAAACAGTTCAGCCTTATGCTGCACAGTAAACAAAGAATCGATGCTGCTTGATAGAAAGAAATATTTTGCATAAAGTGAATAAAGTTGATTTCCAATATATGATGCTAGGTGTAAGCCCTCAAGGCAGTTAAGGCGAAGTAAACATCAGGTCCAGACGATAGACAAAACAAACAACTGCTATTAAGATGCATAACTACAAAATCCCAAAATTCGTCTTTCCAATTAATAAGGAATTTGATGGCTCATTTCTCTTCAATGTCCTCATGATTCTAAAATTAAAAGAAAATGAATTGGAGCTTCATAGTTAACATCGATACAACAAAATTGAAGGAATAAGGAAAAAGCAATGTATACATGATCCAATAATAAACAAAGCATGAAGAAGATCAGCTGACCTCAAATTATATGGCTTTACTCCTAAAAGGTCCTCTACATGTCTCAAATTCAAATTAAACAAAACGATAGTTTTTACTCTGAATATATGAGAAGAAAAATAAAAGATGTTCATTTAGATCTAACAACGCCAGTGGATGTTTGATTCTCCTTAGAAACAAATCTACCTATCGATTCCATCTTAAAGGGCATAAATTATGAAAGAAATGCAACAGAAACTTCCGCTATTGATGAGTTAAGCATGCTAGTGAAAAGTTAATAAGAAGAAAATCAGTCCAGTTTACCCTAGAATGACTGTCTGAAGTTGGGTAAAGTATCTCTTTACATAAAAATACTACAGTTATAATCTTGGAAAAGATATGATTCAAATGTTAAATCATGATGTCATTCAGATTAATCAATTAAAGCAGCTACGAAATAAAGTTTATAAGAGCACTACTTGTAAGTGAACGGTTATTACCTGTTAATAACAGCATCAACAATCACTTGAATCGGGTTCTGGTCGGTGAGAAGGTGGATGATCTCCATCGCATGCTTCACGATCCTCACAGCCATCAGCTTCTTCCCATTGTTGCGCCCGTGCATCATCAAAGAGTTCGTCAACCTCTCAACAATGGGACACTGGGCCTTCCTGAACCTCTTCACAGAGTACCTCCCAGCAGTGTGAGGCACATAAGTGGCGTGCTTCAACTGATTTACCGCAATATAATCCGCAAGCGATATATCACTCAGCTGCAATTAAAAAAACAGAATCTCCTTACAACAAAATTAAATATAAGGCCATACTCTGAATGATAGGTGGGCTAGTGACAGCATTGTAAAGTAGCAATTCTGTCTGTCGAAAAAGCCTATGCAGATTTTATTTTAAAGAGTATATGGTTGGCTGTTCACAATGTGTCACATTGCATATACCAAAAAGATGTATGCACCATTGCTGAGAATACAGCATAATAAAAAATACTAACAATGTAACATAGACATCTACACATCCTAGCTTTTATAAACTTCCTAGCAATTATTGACAGGGGCAGATATTTTTATGTTACAAGAATCCAAGGCAGCTAATTTAAGTTATTTGTGCGCCTTATAAATCTTTTTATCAATGAATAGCCAATTCATGACTTTTGGTCCAAGAGACTACAGATGGCGTGAAGACTTGAGTTGGGGTTTGTCTGGCAAGCTCGGTTTGGATCATGGAAATGTGCATATCAACGTGATATGCAAACATGAAGCTAAGTCTTTATTAAGCAATGATTTTTTTCGATTTTTTGCATAAACGTCTAGTAGCAGTGCAGTGTGCCTACCACCCAAAAGACCAAGGTTCAAATCCCCCCCTTGTGGATGTCGCATTAGGTAGACAACATCTAGCGTAAAAAAAATAGCCGAATCTTTCAACATGGATTTGAACAAGAATCCATGTAGCTGACCCTACTTATAGTGGGAAAAGGATTCACCATTTTTTTGCCTAATTGTCTTTTCTACCAACGGGTTGGATTTTTCCTGATGATTATTACAAAAGGTCATGGCAAGAAATGATGAAGTCCGGTTATAATGATATACGTAAACCTATGGGGAAAGCAATTCTTGCTTGATTTTTGGATTAGCTTTCAAGCATGGGTTCTGGGATGTGTTCATACCAAATAGATATGCGCACACCAAGCTAGGGTCCTTTTTAACAAATCTTTCATTGTTTTGGTTTGGATTCAAATTTTGTTAATTCGGGATTGCTGGTTTACTGGTTTATGCACATATGCAGAGGCTTTGTCAAATGGGACCATATTTGGTAATATGGCAATGATGAGAACTGTTTTATCAAAACACTGATCTGAAGAAGAGTCTGGGGTAGAGGACACAACCATTGGATGTGCACACTATGTAATTGGATTTCTTGGAGCCTGCAGAAACAGTTACAACGAATTCATATACAGGTAATGAAGGCAGAAGCTTTTCAATCATTTTTTATTGCATTTGGGAATGGCTTATAGTTTGGAAGACATTAAAGGATGGAGCTATATGCCATAGAGATTGTGTAGTCAAATAATTGGGACAGATGATGACTGATCTAATAGATGGTCCTGGGACCTGTTGCAGCGTATTGATATAAACTGCATTAGTGCTGATAGTTGTCGTATTCTGAAGTTTTGTGTTCTTATTGAAAGGAAAGAGTCTTGCAGTATTAAAAACCTCAACATGTTAAAGTTTGAGGCTTTCTTTTCTGATTAGCCACTGTTAATTTGACAATATATCAAGGCCATTCACCTAAAAGAACTCTCAGGAGCACTTGTGGAAGACAGGAGGCAGGAAACAAAAGATTTGAAGTTACAGTTTCTGGACTTTGTCAGCCTTACTTTGAAACTTTTTTAGTATCTCCGTTTGTTTCATTTGAGGGAAACTCTAGCAAGTTTCAAGTTTAATTTAATAACGGGGTTACCCGAACCCCAACTATTAGGCTTAGTAGTAAAAAAAGTCAATGTGATGTTTGTCGAATGAATGGTTATAATAAACAGGACAAACAACACATCCTAAAATACGCCTCGCAGATCTTCTTTATCCCTATGACAAAACAAGATTGACGATATATTCAATTCGATCAGAATAAAGATTGAGTTCAAAAAACTTGATGAACTATCTGAAATTCCAAAAAATAAGCTATAACAGCTCATGAGGTTACTTGTACCGCTAAGTCACATTATATCATACCACAAAATACCATTGAGAGTACAAACAATCAACATGGGATTACCGCAGAATCCCCCTGAAAGTACAAACTTTCGTAACACACATCCGACGAGTTCGTCGAATTTATTAAAAGGCATAAAACAGGTCCGATCCGATTCTGTCAAGAATCGCACGATTCCCCCTTCGAAATCCTGGCTTTCGCAAAACTGATGTCACCATTTCGCCAAATCTCCCGAAATACTTACTGGGTCGTATCCCATTTCATTTAAAGAGGCGAGACTTCCGGGAAACATGTGATTCACATAGAATCGTCTACAAAATACCAACTTTTGCAAAACCCACCAGACCATTTCGCCAAATCTTACGAAAACCGAAGTGGGTCGGATTTAATTCCATCCAAGATCGCAAGTTGCACACAAGTAACAACCTTGAATGGGGTAAAAGATGAGTACCTCGACATCGTCGTAGGTCCAGCGATTGAAAAGCTTGACGTCGGGCACGGCGAGTTCCGAACGGGAAGCCGCGACATCAGCCATATTGAAGCGAAAGATCGGAGACGCGGATCTCGATAGAGTGGGAGAATAGAGGAAGAGCGGCGGCGCGAGTTTCTGAAGGTTAGGGTTTGCAAGAGGAGGGGGCTTTGATATGGACGAGAGAGAGATGTGTGGTGCGGGTCGATGCCTGGAGAGCAGAACGTGATAGTGGAGGGAACCAGGGAAATGGGGACAGCCGTTGGATCTTTTAGATCCAAAGGCTACAGCTGAGAGATAAATTTGGGGGTGGGAGTTGCAAGTGAAATGAGGAATCCACCGTTGAAAATGGCTTAGAAGTGCTGCTGTGATTTAAAGAAGGGCTGGAATGCTTTTCTACCATTCGATTAAAAACTCCAACATTTTGACATCCCTAATTCATTTTAAAATAAGATAAAGACAATGATATCACTTTATACCGATGTTACCGGTATCTCAATACTCATATATATATATATATATATATATATATATATATATATATATATATATATAGGAAAAAAGGAATATGCTCCCTGGGAGTAGCCAACGGGGCTACTCCCACCCCTATTTTTCCCCTATTTTTTAATTCTTTTTGGAAAATAACAATTCGTATATTCATCACTATATCCCTCTAACATTGTATTAAAATTTTGTCAGAAACAGAGACTCCTAAGCCCTCCATCCAGACGTCATTTTTTTAACGGTCGCAGGATTTTTTAAATCGACCATGTTTGGATGGAGGTCGTAGGGGTCTCTGTTTCTGACGAAATTTTAATAGAATGTTAAGGGACATATTGATGAATATACACATTTTTATTTTCCAAAAAAATAAAAAAAATTGGGAGAAATGGGGGTGGGAGCAGCCCGTTGGCTCCTCCCAGGGAGCAGCCTCCTTTAACCCATATATATATATATATATATATATATATATATATATATATATATAAAAGTGATCTTATGAGAACAAAAAATTATGAGAGCATGAGAGGAATGATTCTGGACCACATGATTCAGTTTTCTCTCTCATGGTCTTCTCTCTCCTAGGTGAATCATGTGGTCTAGAGTCATCCATCTCATGCTCTCACAACTTTTTGCTCTCATAAGATCACTCATATATATATAGGACAGGGAGCCTGCACCATGGGGTGTAGAAAACTCTCTGCACCCACCCCATTTTTCGACTATTTTTTTTTATTTTTTTTGAAAAAAAGTTGAGGGATTTACTTAATATGTTAAGGGAAATATGTGTTTCAAGTTTCATGCAAAAACAAACATTCGTAACATGTTCATCTAGAGAGGGTCGATTTCAATAATTCTGAGACCGTTAAAATTTGGTAGTCTTGATGGAGATGATAGAAGTCTCGAATTAAGTTGAATTTGGAATGACAACATGATGATACATGGTGATCTAAATCCCCCAAGGTTTCATTTCAAAAAAATCAACAAATAATGAAAAATTAGGCCGGGTGTATGGAGTTACCTGTACCCGTCGAGGTAGGTTCTTTTTTCCCTATATATATATATATATATATATATATATATGGAAAAAGGAGTATGCTTCCTGGGAGTAGCCAACGGAGCTGCTCCCACCACTATTCCCCCCCTCCTTATTTTTTTATTTTTTTTTGGAAAATAAAAATTTGTATATTCATCACTATATCCCTCTAACATTCTATTAAATTTTCGTCAGAAACAGAGACTCCTAAGCCCTCCATCTAAACGTCATTTTTTCAACGATTGTAGGATTTTTTAAATCGATCATGTTTGGATGGAGGCCGTAGGAGTCTCTGTTTCTGACGAAATTTTAATAGAATGTTAGAGCGATATAGTGATGAATATACAAATTTTTATTTTCCAAAAAAAAAGAAATTTTGGGGGAAAATGGGGGTGGGAGCAACCCCCTTTACCTCATATATATATATATGAGTGATCATATGAGAGAAAACATGTGAGAGTATGAGAGCATCGATTCTGGACCACATGATTCAACCAAGAGAGAGAAGAACAGGAGAGAGAAGACAAAATCATGTGGTCCAGAATCAATGCTCCCATGCTCTCACATGTTTTGGCTCTCATAGGATCACTCCTATATATATAGGGTTAATATATATATATATATATATATATATATATATATATATATATATATATATAGGGACCCCTTCAAATGAGGTGGGGTCTCATAGTGATTATAGAGAGCCATCAATAACTACGGTTGGATTAAGATCGGAAGGTCCGGATCAAAACCACTATCGTTATATGAAATGGTTTTGACGAAATAACATTTCTATATATAGAGAAAACAAACGTGCGATTTTAATGGGACAGTAGAGAAAAAGCCGGAAGTACAAATTAGGCAAAACTACTTTCTTAATAATAGACGCCAGGACTGCTAATGTATATAACAACTTTCAAAATAGTTCAAAAATATTACTTTTTTGATGTAGTTTATTGAATAATACTTTAACAAGTTGCTATTGTATGAGCTTTTTTTGAAATAAAACCATTATAATTACAAACTTTTGTTAACATTTTGTTTTTTAAAAAGGCGTCAGTGAGGGAAAAGGGCGTATCTACAAAATAGGGATAACTAATTTATTAAAAATAGACGCAAGAAGCTCTAATTTATATATTGATTGTCAACAACATTAAAAAAAATATTTTTTTAGAGATTGTTAATTGAATAACACTTTAACAAATTGATATTTTACGATACTTTTTTGAAATGAAGCAACTAAATTTAAAAGAAGTTGAGCATATTTTGTTGGATTTAAAAGCAAGCATGAGGATTAGTTAAATAAAAATTCCAATCCTAATGAAAACGATGTTTTAATACGACCAATTTGCTTTTCTTAATAATGAAAATATGTTTTAGAAGATAAAATTTATTAACAGAATATTAAAAGGTTGGTTGATAATTTAAAAAACGTGACAATAATTTGAAATTGTTACGTATAATAATACAAAAACTATGATATGAAACGAAATAACATATACTACTTAAATTTAAAATTTAATAGTATTTATTAAAAATATGATGGCCTCAACAAAGTATGCTATGCTTTTTCAAAATAATAATAAAAAAATAAAATTTTGAATTTAATTTCTTATTAATTATTAAATTCTCATTATTTTTTAATAAATGTCGTTCGAATTTTACGAATATGTGAAGATGTTTTGAAATATCTTATAGATAATTACAAAAATTTCTTACATTGTAAATTACAATTCCTATTACATGTTCCGACTTTACATATATAAAATTCAAATCCATCTTAAAATGGAAAGCATTGGTTAGCTAATTAATATAATGTATCGACGGCTGATTATTATTATAATAAAAACATGGAAAGTAATAAATTACTTCCGTAAAGGGAGCTCTCATTCTGCTCCGACATTTCCGCCCAAAAAAAAGAGAGACGGTTGTGGCTGGAGGAGGGCAAACATCGATTAGGTCTGTCGAGCGAATCAGACGAAAGAGGATGAGCAGAAGGAAGGATACGACTGCGGCGGTGAGTCAAGAGGGGAAGGATTCCGCCTCTCGCATTGCTGGTAGGAGGATGATGCGGAGAAGGTAATGATTTAAACTTTGTACAGTACATTAGATTTTTTATTTTTTAGGGTTTCAGTATGATTTCGAAATAAAATATTTGGGGGAAACATGATTTATGAAGGTATTATATAAGTTTACATGGATATCTCATTATAAGGTCATCTATAAGTTGATTTTACCAAAATAATGAGCAAAGTAATATCTTTCTGTTGTCTTTCATTACGTTGAAACAGTAAAAATTTGATAAATTGGAATATTATGATGGAAAAATTTTGATTATTAATTTCTGGGAAGCGTTAAGAATGATTGTTAGAGAATAATGCATGTTAAATGTAAATACATACAACATATAACTTTATATGAAATTATAAGTAAGTTAAGAATAAAATATTAATCGTTTTGATGCAGGTTTGAGATATCTTCGTCTGAATCCGACTATGAGGATTTTGACATTGGATCAAATGCTGAGTTACCTATATCCACTAGATCACCTGAAGGAAAAAATGTGCATGATCATTCTTTGAAGAAACAGAGAGGTACTTAAAGAACATAAACATTAGATTTATTCGATTTCCCGTTGATCTTTTTTATTTTAAATAATTGAAACTTGTTACTGTTACAATTAAATTTCAGAGATGAATCACACACGAGATGAATTGAATATGAAAACCACACAAGACTCCGAACAGTGTAGAGAAGAAGAGATGTTTCAGAAATACGGAAGTATGGATTAAATTCTATAATATTTATTTTGAATTTGAATCATATATTTGTTATAATACATATTTGAATATAAACTTTTAATTCAGGCAAAGGCTACGTGCAACATAGATGTTTCATAGAACATTTCGTCCATTACATAGATGGGCACAGACCTACTCCAAAACAACAATCTCTTATATCAAAGACGGCTTTTTCCAGACTTATCAACATAGGGAATATTGATATAGAGCGGAAAAATTTACAATGGCTGGTGGAGAAATACCAAGGAGGGAGGGATTTCCGATTTGGAAATAAGGTTGTGACGTTCAGCGACGATGATGTTGGTATCATACTTGGTTTACCAAGTACAGGATTTCCAGTTACATTTAGGGGGAAGCATATGCCTTGGAAAAGTTTGATATCAACTGAGCTATTTGACAATGGCATGGTTTTCAACAGGAGGAAGCTGATTCACGTGTTGATTGAGTACTATGATCGGGATGATGATAACTCTGTGACCATATATGTTGCATGTTTGATTTTGTTCATGTTTGCAACGTTCCTTTTTCCAGATTGTGCCTATTCTTTTCCAAAGGAATTGCTTCACTATGTTGAGTCATTAGAGGACACAAGATACTTCAACTGGTCAGATGCTGTTGCTAGGATGATATTGTCAAATATGGACGATGTCTTTCATAGGATTCAACAGCGAAGAAATGGAGCAGCACGCATAACACTGGGCTATCTTACAGGATGCGTAGCTTGTTTATACGTAAGCTATTTCTTAGATTTACGTTATAAGAGATTTTATTAAATATTGTTCTAAGATTGAATTATTTTCAGGTGTGGATGCTTGAATACTGTTGCAAAGAGCTAGTTGTGAGTCGCGATTTGAGACCAAGAATTAGGAAGTGGAGTGGAACAATAAAAGGGCTGTCAAGGAGATTGGTTTCATTAGGCAATGACCAGGTATTTATATTACATAAAATTATTAGGTCCTATCGTAAAGAGATAAATTAAAATTTCTAATAAATGAATTGATATGTAGATACTATGCAATGCTTTAGAATGAATTGTTTAATGAACTGTTAATAAACTGAACTTTATTGATTTAAACCAGATCTTGCCCAACATTCATCCAACAAAGAATGAGATAGTGAAGATAGCACCTGATGAGTATGTCTTCCCTTATGAGAAGTTCCTCTTAAGTGGCTTTTCTGTGAGGAGACCAGAAATAATAATTGAAGAGGTCATCCCAGTTCCATTAGATGGTCCACTGAAGAGAGGACGTTTCAAGAAGGGTGTGTTTCATGCAATATTGAGTGATGATGGTAAAGAAACTGAGAATGAAAAGAAAATTTCAACAAAAAAATGTTGTCAGTGTGAATCTTTGAAAATAGAAGTAACAGAGTTAAGAAATCTGATTGTGCATCTTAGAGGGGATTCAAAAAACACAGACAATGACGGTATGATTGTTCGGTATGAGACTGAGATCATGAATTTGAAGATGGAAAATAAAGAGCTTAAAGAAGAAATCATGAAGTTGGTGAATCATGTAGAATCAGCACTTAGTGAACCGTTGGTAGAAAATGTTGAAAAGCATGTTTCAAGCATTACAGTTACTGGAAGCATGATTGAGACATGTTATCAACAAGGTAGGGATGATAAGGATACTTTTGAAAAAAACACAGAGAAAGATATGCTTGAAAAAGAACAAGCTGACATATCTTTTGAAGGAAAAGATGGAGATGAGGAAAAAACTGGAACTAATAAAATGGTTGAGGAAATATTCGAGATGGTTCACGAAGAGTTGCCGAACAAAGATGTTGAGAATGCAATGGATATACCTTCATTTGACCTTGAGTTTAATGAAGAAAGGAAAACATCATGTTCACTGATTAGTGAAACACCAACCAAAAGGAAGAGGGAAAAGACACAAGTAAATCCAAGCTCTCTAGCAAAAAGAGTCAAGGAAAGGAGAGAGGCAACGAGAACAAGAACAGAAAATGCAAACAAGGATCAATTTAAGAACAATGATCTGAAGACTAAATCAACAAAGAAGTCATCAAAGAATGCATCAAAGACGTCAGAACTTCATGATCATGCTGACTTGGAATCAGAGGTAAGAAATTAACTAAGAAACTATATAATATATTTATATAACGTTAAAATTTTTTCTGTGCAGTACCTTTGCGACGCTCCGACAGATTTCATAGGATATGAATTCATAACATCTGAAGAGAGGGAAATAATTCAGAGTTTCCTGAGAGATCCAGCTGACAAGTACAATTCTTTTTTTATCTTACTACTGCTTCAATGATTATTATATGTTAATAAACTATTGGTTAACTATATAATTGCAGGTTAAATGCAACTTATCATTCGCCGTACAAGAGTTACTGCAAAGGGAGAGAAATACATAACTTCTTGTACGAGAAAATGATTGAAGACTCGGTATGTTTATAGCTGTTCTCTATTACAAATAATGATATATTGAACAACTGTAATTATGACTAAGACAAATATTTAAACAAATGTCTGAACCTTTGTAGATCATCGAGATGTATATGGAAATTGTTTGTCATAATCACCGAAAGGACGAAGGCATAATTCCATTCATATTCACATCGATTTACAAAATGGTAAGTCAGTGAAAAAATTAATATATAAAGGTATAAACAAATATGATGCAAACTAACATATTACATCTAAAAATGCACAGCAATTCTTCATCAACAATGTTGAAGCTGGAACAGAGGAAGAGTTCAACAACTTGGATAAATTATATGATGATCCTGATGATCTTATTGGCTTATCAAAAGTATTCACGGTCATTCATACAAGGAATCATTGGCACTTGCTTGTTACAGATTTGGAAACAATGAATTTTTACTCTTACAACTCAATGAAAGGCAACAAATTCCACAAGAAGGATCTTTACAAATGGGTATTGAAAATTTAAATAGATCTTAAATTTATATTATATCATTCTATTATTTTACTTATCTAACTACAATCTTAATTTCAGATGGGATGGATCAAAGAATACTTCAGCACAACACACTTGGGAGATAGCGTATTCAATTGGGGTCTAATATTTGTTGAAGACTGCCCTCAGCAACCACCACAAAGCTTGGACTGTGGAGTCTATGTCATGAAGATGGTCGAGTACTTATGCGAAGGAAAAGCACTAAACTTCAGTTACGACGACATCCCGCGATTCAGAGCAGAAATTGCTTGCCAGCTGTTGCGAACTAGCAGGGTGGAAAATTCCAGTTTCAAATGATGCAGCACCTTAACTTAGTTTTTTATGATACATTATCTATGTGTTATCAGTAGTTGGACAATGGATAGAAACAATGTTACTCTATATATTTTTGATTCAAAAGTTAGCATGTAGAACTTATTGAATATCTCCAAGAACTAGTTAGTCTTCATTTGTAGCCTTTTTTAATTTGATTATGATGAGCTGTTATGACTAATTTATGGGTGTATTCTGATGAAGTGATGAAGTGGTGGTTCTTCTGACAATGTCTGCGACTGAAGGAAAGCTCATGATATTTAAAATTTTAAATTCACCCCGTTCATTTTTTTTGCCTATTCCGTGGTCTTGACTTGCTCTGTTTGTCACTACCTCTATGTTCTCTCTTGTATGTGATCGTATAAACCTCCTTTAATTGCTGAGACATAAAACATCCTGTTGATAGTACTTTCATCCAATAAGTTATATATCATTGTGCAATATATAAGTTATATATGAATGTTGAAATGATTCATACAGTAATGTTATATCATTGTGAAATATAACCTTTTTAAAATAACCATAGATCTAAATGTTATTCTTTTTTAAATGTAAATAATTAGAAGGACAAAATAATTTCAGACGAAGAGGTGCTGTTGAATACAAAGTACATGTACAGAATTGGAAAAACAAGCACATGTACATAATATGATTCGAAATTTGAATACAAAGTACCTTATTAGATTCCTGTCAAAAAACCAATACACTAAACTTTCTGCCATGATATACATTGATTGGAAAAACAAACAGATGAACAGAATATATAGAAAACAGTTGAATGCGAAGAAAACAAACATTAAAAACTAAACACTGTTTTATACAGTAAAAGTTCAAAATTTGAATACATTGTTTTCATTGTAAACATTGTAAATGTCCTATAAAAACAATCTATGTTTGCTCATTGTAGCTGAATATAGCTGCAGTTTTCTGATAACAGTATCTTCATGGAATTTATGAAGCCTCTTGAGAATTTTAAGCAATTCCTGAAAAAAAAACAAAAACAATTCTATGAGAATAACATCAAATCTGACCAAGTATACTTTTGAAAATTTAAATGAAATGATAAAATAATATATAATACAAAGTACCTTATTAGATTCCTTTCAAAAACCAATAGACTACAAATATAATGTTAGGAATCAGTGTCTCCGGAGCTCATTGATGAATCACTGAGAAGAATATCATTAAACATATAAATGAGCTTATTAATGAAGATTATATTAACTAAATAATAACTAATTGAAACATATAAATAATCACCTGTTAGAAGTTTGCAACTTGTTTGAAGGACAGTTGCGAGAGTCGTGACCAACATTGAACTTGCCACATGATTTGCATTGCCTCCCTTTGTTTCTCCTGAGTTCATTTGTTGGCCTTTGCCGATTACCACTGCCCTTAGGTCTTCCACCACGACCACTTCCTTTCGTTCTCGCAGTGTTGGGTTCACGTATAATTGGAGCATTGGCACTAGAATTTATCTGGCTAGAGTTGTTATCATTTAAATTATTTGGTTGTGATAAGCTAATATTTTGTAGCTGTGAAATAAGACTTTTAAGTTTCTTTTGAGTAAGTTCAAATGAAGAAGAATCATCAACTGATAAAGCAACAACATTGGAGCATAATCTATTCAACTCACCAGCCCTTTCAATTTGAACATTGCGATTGTAGAGTGGATAATTTCCAGATTTCTTAACACTCTTTGTCCATCTTTCTAATATGTACCCACTGTCCAGATTCTCAAAATTTCTTGTCTTAAAAACAGCAAACAAGTGTCGACAAGGTATACCTTCGTATTCCATCTTGCCACAAGAACAAACAAATAGATTTGAGTCTGTATAAAATGAAACCTCCCTGCTTTTTTCAGATCGACCAATCTTGTTGACATTATATATTATTCTGCGGCTGGAGCTCTCAGATATTACAACATTCATCTCAATACCTTTCTTTAGCTGCTTACGAACGACATAGAACATAGTCTTTGTATATACCTGCCATAATTGATCTTCCATCTTCCATGTGGTGTCCGTAATTGGTCTCTTCTGATCTGAATCATTATCCAAGTCGTTGTCGCGTTCTCTAAGCCTCTGAAGTGATGTCTGAAATCTGAAGATGAATTCAAGTAGTGAATTTTGCTTAGTTATGTGGCTTTGGAGAAAAGCATTCATACTCTCGCTGCGTTGGGTGCTCCGCATTCCTGCAAAAAATTTATCCCTCATGTATATATCAAGCCACTTATGTCTTATGCTGAACTTTTCGGCCAACCATCCATTCTCTGCTAAACCAAATTGATCAATTGCATCTATCCATCCATTTTCAAAAAGCTCAATAAAATGAGTACGCCAAACAAGGTCAGAAAAAATTTTTAATGCTTTATCTAAATCCTGTATACGACCAAGCTTTGTCTTCAACTTGGACATTATGTGCCAGGCACATAACTTGTGAATAGTATTTGGAAAGGATACTAGAATAGCAGCGTGTATAGCAGGGTCTTCATCAGTAACAATAGATATAGGGTGTTTTCCCATTGCCTCGATGAATTTGTCAAATAACCAAACAAAAGATTCGGTATTTTCTCTATGTAAAAATGCATTTCCAAAAAATATGGTCCTGTTATGATGATTGACACCACAAAAAGATCCGAATACGAGCTTGTATTCGTTAGTCCTGTAGGTGGTGTCAAATGTAATTGCATCGCCAAAAAGTTTGTAGTCAGCAATAGACTCTGAATCAATCCAGATGCAATGAGTAAGCCTGTTTTCCTCATCTGTTTTATAGGAATAGAAGAACTCAGGAGTCTTCCTTTGACAATTGCGTAAATGTTCAAGTAGCAGATGAGCATCCAAACCATCTTTGTTTTTCTTTTCAGTTCTATTTAGATTGTATATATCACGAACAATACCACCAGCTTGACTATTAGTGATAAAACCATTGTCGATGAAAGCTGATTGCTTGGATGTAGAAATATTAATATCAGTCATTGATTTCACAAGCAACTTCGTAGCCCTTGAAAACCTTCTATTCGATCTCAAATAACGTCGTTTAGAGGGCGTTACAAGGTTGTGGTTATGATCTTCACTGAATTTAACAACAATCCAGTCACCTTCTTCACGCCTATGACGAATAGCAAGCATTGCATTGCATCCAGTTCTAACTAAACCAACTCTACGTTCTTCATGATAAAATTCAATATCATCACTGTAATCGCTATCTACTGAAATACGTACTTTCCGATTGCTCTTAAGAGTCGAGAAACCTTGTTTCCAGCAAACAAATTTCTTAAAAATAACCATCTTTTCCTTTGTTACTCTGTTAACACCGTGACGAGTACTACTCTTTCTAACATTAAATCCAACAATAGTAGCATAAGACTCATATAACTGGTATGCTTGTTCAATAGATCCAAAAGTCATTCCAATGATTGGAGTATATGGATTTTCATATTCAGCGGACCTTTGCGGTGTATGGCAGTCTTCTGTAGATAAAAAATAATTATAGACAATATTATTGACTTTATAACCTTTTCTGAAATTTATATAATTTGATATGATTTAATGTACTTCGAGTTAGATATTACGGCTCAGCTGCAATTGATAACGTACTAAAGTATTGAAGTTGTTCAGTACTTATTAATATAATGATCTAAAATTTAAATATATATGTAAGTTATTAAAATAAAATGTCAAAATTTCAAAATATTTACAATATTCCTAAATTTAACAAAATTTTGAAAAAAAAAATTACGGAATTATTCTATGAAGATGTCATTTGGGAAAAAGAAAATTGTAACATCTAAAGCGTATAATACGTTAAATACTGTTAAACATATATAAATTAAATATTAAAATAACTACTGTTTTATTAAACTATTAATTTTTTATTTTAAAAAAATATCATTAAATTTTAAAAAAGTACTGGTTATTTCAAATTAATTTCTGCCTAAAGTAAATATATTTAATAATTTGTAAAGATTACCAACAATTTCAAATATATATCGAATATTATTAAAAAAAGAATAATTACTTTAAAAATGGGTTTTAATTTAGTATTATTGAAAAACATTGAAAAATTTTAAATTTATGAATTTCTTAGAACATCTATACAAGAAAAGAAAACATTCTGTACGAACCTTGGAATTCATGATCTCCATTACTTCGATCAGAAGGACCATCCAGTAGAAGGTGCGCCTGTTATGAACATAAAAAATTCAAACAAATTATTTAAAAACAAAAATGGAAGAACCTGATACATATTTAAAAAATATAAACCTGTTGCTGGGCGATATTCGGATCATGGTATTCAACTAAAGCATCAGATGAACCGAGAAGAAGAAGATGCTGAAATATGAATGATATATTACACATCATGTGTTTATAATAATATTGAATAAAGAAATTTGATTACGAAGAAAAAAATAATATGAAATGATGAAATAAGAACCTGGAAACCACCAACGTTTAAGTTTTCTGAAGACATGGACAGAAGGAACAGCTCTAAAACTGGAGACGATATTCGAAAACAATAAAGTTGATGATATTCTAAAGACATGAACAATGAGATAAGCTGGAATGGGAAATAAGACATAATAGGTATGTTTACCTAATTAAATCGAGACAATAAAGTTGATGATATTTAATATTTCCAAATCGAACATAAAAGTCGGAATTGTAGTTAATAAGTTAGTATTTTCCATAAAAAGAGGATGTAAGGCGGTTTTGGTGGTGGTTTTCTTTTGGAAAACCGGATTTAATCAGGACCATCAATACATATCAAACGGCTGTCATTTGTGGCTCATCATATTCACAATGAGACCCCGTCTCATTTGAAGTTTCTCCTATATATATATATATATATACAAGTATGCTCCAACTTTTCTTTAGGTAAAATTTTTATTTTTTTTTGAAATGAAACCGGTGGGATTTACTTAGAATAACAAGAGAAATATGCGTTTCAAATTTCATGTAAAACAAATGTTCCTAACATTTCCATATGAATGGGATCAATTTCAGCAATTTTGAGACCTTTAAAATTTATCAGTCTTGAAGGGATAGAAATCTTGAATTAAGTCGAAATTTGAATGACGTCATAGTGAGATATTGTGATCTAAATTCTACTAGATTTTATTACAGAAAAATAAAAAAAATACGGGGAAAAAAGGGTGGGAGCATGTAAGTTACATGCTCCCATGGAGCATGCTCCTTTTTCCCGTATATATAGTTGTAGGTTTATTTTTAATCATGTATAACATAATTTTATACATTCTTTAACCATGTATAATATATAATTGCTATGGTATGAGCCCATTTAGTATATTTATATCATATGCATTAAATCTAAGAGGACGGGGAGGATGCTCCATGGAGCAGCTAAGTTGGTTGCTCTACGGGGCATTTCTCTCCAATTTTTTTGGAAAGTTCCACCATGTATTTTCATCACTATATTCCTCTAATAAGTCATTTCAATTCTGTCAGAAACAAAGACTCATGCTCTCCATCCAGAACATGTCGATTAAAGCAAATATAAGATCACTAAATTTACTTATTTTGGATGGAGGGCATATTACTCTCTATTTTCTGATGAAAATGAAATGATATATTAAAAGAATATAGTGATGAAAATACATAATAGAATTTTTCAAAAAAAATTAAAAATAGAAGGAAAATGCTCTGTGGAGCCAACATAACTGGTCCATGGAGCAGCTTCCCTTTTCGGTAAATCTAATACATCTATATTAAAGGTCATCTATGAACTATTTCTAATATTGACTTGTATGCGATCGGTATCCCTTTTAAATCCTTGTACGCTAATATCTGTATCCACATGTACTTGTATTTAAAAGCGAATAAGAATGTGATACCACTTATATACGTACAAGTATTCGTCCATTTATATCCCTAAGCTGTAGCCTTCATTTATGGTGGAGAAGAGGCATGGCACACGATCCAACGGCCCGCGATGGAGTTGACACTGAAGGGAAGTGGGCTGCTGCGATATGGGAGAAAAGAAGAAGATGACACGGCCCACAAGATATTGTGGGCCCAATAGAGGGTCTGGCCCAAATGGGCATCAAAATAACAGCTCATGTGGCTTAAGACTAAATTAAAAAGCAAATGGGCTTTAACGAAGCAAAAGTCTAAAATAAAAAAGGCCCAAGAGAGATGGCTGAAGCGAACCCAAAGTCTGAAATGCCCGAAATGGGATTATTTAGCCTTCATGGTTAATGACGGCTCTATATATTTAGTCTATATAAAATAAATTAAAGTATATACTTACAAAAATCTATTGATGATCAAGCAAGAAAAAAAACAAAACCCAAAGCTAGGAAATTAGACATTTCTTCAAAAAACCACTCACAAGACTCCAAAAATATTATTGCATCATCCAAAATCTCCAATCTCCATGATGTCATGTGCTCGTAATAACAAACCAACAATCTATTTATAGTCAAACGGGAAGAAGACTTTATTAGACTCGTATCTTTCTGAAAGCGCAAATGTTGTTGTTGTAAAATGGTACATATTTGTCCTCATTAGGGTCAAAACTAAGTAAAATATTGTCTTGGAACTTTTAAGAAATAATATCAAAAAAGGCAGTTGAACGCAATAGACATTGCGAACCTGACCCGTTCGCTCGTTGACCTGTCCTGTCTCATTATTACCTGGTTACGGATCAACTCGATCCATTCTAACAAGTATCAGTATCTAATGGGTTCTCGATTCATTTGAATGAGGGTAACGGTACCCCCGGCTATCTGGGGAATATCTCTAATAGAAAAATGATCCCCCATCATCCATCTTTTTACATTTATAGGAATATCATACTATTAAGTTGAGCAAGTCATTTATAAAATCATCGTATTCTTGTATTATTCGGTAATTTTATGTCGAAGATGTGATGGAGATGCACGTGGAAATCAAAATTAGAAACATGAATCGGATTTACTTATCAATTGCAAGAATGTTCAATTGAAACGTTATTAGTGATTTCCACGATAAATTTATTTGTATCCATGGATATGTATGTTCGAGTGTGCGATTCATTACCAAGTCCGTTTATTCATGATTTATTGCAAGAATGTTCAATTGAAATATCATTAATGATTTTCATGGTAAAATTGTTTGCATCTGGGACGTGTAGCCTCGCGTTCGATTTATTGTTGTATCCATTTATTCATAATTTATTGTAAGAGTGTTCAATGGAAACATTGTTGATAATTTTATATGGTGAAATTATCAATGTCCGCGTGTTTAGATTCGAGTACATGATAAAACATTGATAATACGTTGATTATTGCATAAATTTATTCATTTTGTTGCATGAGTGAAATATTGATAATATTTTTATGGATTTTTTATATCCACTGGCATATAGGAAAAGTGTAGGGTTTAGGATCCACTGCAGAATCTATTCATTCATATTTTTTATGCATCTACATGCATTTCAAAATATATTTCCATTTGCGCTTGCAGTATCTATTTATTCATATTTTTTTATGCATCTACATGCAGTTCAAACTATATTTCCATTTGCGCTTATATTTAAGATAGTCTTATCAAGTCCGATTAATTTCATATTCGTATCCATTTTTATTATATGATACTACATTTTTCATAATTTTTTGAATATTCAGTTTTTATCGGTAGCTATATTCTTATTATAAAATAGAAACCAATAACACAACAACTATATTTGGATATTGATTATTTTGAAAAATTATGGTCTTTAACTCACTAGGTAAGGTACAAAATCCATAGACTTTATTTTGAAAAATTGCAGCTTTAGAAATTGGTTCTGTAACTCACTAGGCGAGGTACAAAATTGTCATTTGGATTCTAATCAAATTAAAAATGCCTCAAGGTTTCCACTAGAAAATTCATAAAAAGTGAAAAATCTAAATATAACAAAAAAGAAAAGTATCCTAGACTCAACTGCCTATCAAGCATTACTAAAATTTTTGGCCTTCGTATTAATTGTTGTTTGATATTTTTCAAAAAATAGGAAACCATTAAAATTTCAAAACAAACCTGGAAAATCACTAAAAATTATTTTGTTACATCAAAGGTTTGTTCCTCCTCTTTGGAGTATAACCATTCCATTTTTTTAAATAGTTCCAGCTGTTCTTTTTTTTAATAAAATTGATAGAAATTACAGATTTTCAAAAAAAAAACTATTTCTAAAATGCCTATTAAAATAAATCTCCAAAAATTATCTTGACCATCACTTATATTTTTAACTTATAGAAAAAAGTAAAAAAAGCAACTATATATTAAAATCAAAAGTCAATTAAGGGCTGAAATGTTAGAGGTAGAAGAACATATGAGCACATCATAATAGACGTGGCCAAAATGCAAGTCGGCCCAGCCCATGGCCCGAGGTTCAAAAACATCTGTCCAAAGCCTGCCATGGGTTGGCCCATGGTCTATTTCGTTCTTTTTCCATTAAATTTTTAATGGTATTTAATATGTAACTGAATACCATTAAAAAACCAGTATAAGTAGTTTACATGTTACTTGACATGTAAACTATTAAATTTTATTTAAAACTAGTGTCACATATGAAAATTTTGAAGTTTATCATATTAATACATGTATTATTTAACTTATATTTATATATATTTTTTATTTTTTACGAGACGAGTTGGGTCGGCTAATGCCCAAATCTCCTAGTCCAAGATCGGCCCTGGACGGACAAGCCCCCAGCCCGTTGGCTTGGTATATTGCTTAACTATGACCATGAAATCACCAAAGGATACAAGTGTGAAAATCCCAAAATGAAATCTACATAACAAGAGTTGGAGTGGAGTATGACTTAGGTTAACCATTGGGAGTGGGAGAGATGGACGTCCGATTGGTGATTTAAGTTTCATTAAACAAATGCAATGTGGATAAAAAAGAGAGGAAATGCCGCATAGTTCGAAAAGTGGATCGTATAGGGGCTCAAATGTGTGATTTAAGGAAACGCATATTACTTTCCAACTCCATTACAATTCAGGGGAACCTTGCAATATGTGTTTCCTGCTTGAACGCGAGAAGAGCAGATTTGATTTTAATTACATCTACGAATGGGAAAAAAACATGATAAATAAATATCAAATGATCGATTCGCCTCTTCTATGGTAGTCTTTGGTTGTACTGAACTTGGGCCCGGGCTGAACTGTTATGCTGACGATTACTTTTTTTTGATGAAATGAATCTCTCGATCGTTTATCTAAAAAAAAAGATCGAATCGTGTAATTAATTACATGTACATGGAAGCTTGCCCGCCCAAGAAATCCTCACATACATACCACGAATTCGGTTCTGAGGGTGCAGGAGACTCTATAGAAAATTGGTTTTTTTTTCCAACTGCAAGAAGATATATTCGCAGGTCACCACCAAAATAAAACAGCAGAACATAAATTATGCATCGTGTGAAATATTTAAGATATATGTTAAGTGTTACTACAATCTCCAAGGTTTTGAGCCCTTGAGGAACAAAACAGGTTTTGATGCCTGCAATATCAGACCAGTTGAATACGATCATCCTCTTCACATGCTGCGCCCTAATCTCCCATGCAAGTTGTCTTTCGCATTGGAATAACTTGAGCTCCACACCATCATCTTTCCTTGATATGAACTGTAACATCGAACAAAACAGATCACGTCAAGTAATTATAAATAATTATGAAAATAACAACTCCGCGACGTCAAGTAATTATAAATAATAATGAAAATAACAACTCCGTGAAATTTATTTTTTCAGCAGAATGATATATGTATGTATATATACTCTGTACGTATATATCCCCATGTCCCGATTATGAGGATTGTCGGGCGAGAATCGACAGCTTCTGCGAAGCTCGCAAACGCGACTTCACATGTAGCTTTTTCCTTCTCTTCTGCTTTGAGATTGGCCGTCGTCCGCTTTCTCTTAGCTTTCCTGTTGATCGAATCCTTCTTGCTGCTCAGAGTAGGCACGACTAGATACCCTCGCTTCTCCAGAGCACACATCTCTGCTCTTCAACAACTTTAACCCGATCAGAGGAGAAGTGCACAGATTCTAGAAGATGCGATCTATCGCAGATTGTCTATCGGCTTGCATGATCTATCGCTGGAATAGGTTCACGTCTGGAAATATAAGCAATATAGAGTTTTTATATATGCCGCTTCCAAATCCGAATCCCGTCAGGACTCTGAGGCGAAACCAATCTATATCTATACTATCTATTAAGCAGGGGAGTTGGCCGCCTCCCATTAATTTTTTCCACAAAAATTCCCGTTCTACCCTTCCCACTTCTATCTCCCTCCGTCTTTCCAACTTTACCCTCATCCTGTCAGAGAAATTACAAAAAATGCCCCCACCATTCCCTTTTTTCCCTCGGTCGATGACACCTTCATGTTACTGAAACACTAACTGTGTCGGCTTCTCTCCTCCTCGTGACAGTCACACCCATCCTCCGCCCTCTCTTACGTGAGGCTGATTAGAAGAAATATGCCAGTGACATAGATTTACAGAAGGAAGGGAACACCAGATGAATAGATTATTCATCCTCTATATGTCACGGAGCATGATACTGAACATCTTATTCTCCATTGCCTATATGACGAGAAGAGTATGATAGGAAGTTTGAAATCGCCCACTTTATTAAATAAAGATTTGGTTATGACTTGACAAAAAATATGTAAAGAAGCATTCTGATGTGGGTATACCTATTGATATGTATAGATTGTTGTGAGATTCTGAGGTTTATGCCATCGTCGTCATGTGCTTTTAATCTTCAGCCGCCATTGAAGGAATCGTGGGTCCCGTTAAGACAAAGTTGCTTCTCGATGCAGATACTCTTTGAACTTTGTAAAGTAAGAGAAATGCAAACTGTCCTCGTGAGATTATGGACCTGTTACTTGGGATTTATTGTTGCCATGGAAATTATCAGCATGTTCATTCTTTCTATAGTCGAATGTTGAGGGGAATCGATCAAAGGTAAATTCAGTATATCAAATGTGAATGTTGTCTCTAGATGGTAACAAATCTCTTTTTTCTTTATCACGGGAATCTCAATTTTGTTTTTTTCTTTACCTATAGTGTTGGACTGTTCTGACTGTTCCATGGACTGAATAGAAATGCAGTGTCTCACAATGCACGTGTACCAGTGGAGTATGTATACATAATGAGAATAGAAACAACGAACACACGTAGCTGTTTATTATTCATATCTAACTTACTGGGATAGGATACTTATTGTTCTCTTTTCTATGAAAGGTAAATTCATCACGATATCTACGAGCTAAATTAATAAAGCATGAGAAGTGGGTTCAAAGAGTTGCGGGGAGGGAACTCATCACATGTCCTTTTAGGATATGCCCTATCTTGATCCTTGCTTTCTACAACAATATATACAATGTATGGATATTTACAGTGCTCATATGGATAATTTTATCTATGTGCGCTGATGAACGTAAAATTCGCCTCTTTAATAAATATAAATAATGCTGTAGTACAGGAGGCGAATTCGGTTCAGCAAAAACCACAGTCTTTGAATGCTGTGGAATATTTGTGCTTGGCAAGTCTACCAAGGTCGAACACAGGGACACAACAGCTTAATTATAGCTTTTGAATTTTGATTCGTGAAGTTCAATCTCAATTAATCTCTATTTGAGGTCCATATGCGAATTGTGATGCACTAAGATATTTACAAGGTGATGCCATGATGCATGCATTTTTTATTTGTTTTTATGCAAGTTAAAGTGATGCATGTGCAAATAATGCAATAGAATATGCATGATGAATCAATGCTACAATTATACCCTAAAATATGAGCAACACAATATAGAATGAAGTTAGAGCCATTTTGAACACATCATTAAAAATCGGTCATGAAATCAAGCAAAACAAGTAGAGCTAGGTCCCATTTATCACATAAAAACTCACTTTAATTAAACAGGAGCAAATGGAACAAATAAGTATGCTAGAATGTAGAGGACAAAACAAGGATCAAAACGACACTGAAATCATGCAAT
Source organism: Ottelia alismoides (assembly GCA_037367405.1). Taxonomy (NCBI): domain Eukaryota; kingdom Viridiplantae; phylum Streptophyta; class Magnoliopsida; order Alismatales; family Hydrocharitaceae; genus Ottelia; species Ottelia alismoides. The sequence goes on along the minus strand of JAZKJV010008238.1, from coordinate 853,663 downwards.
TTGGACCTACGATGCTCAAGTTATGCTAGAAACAGTGCAAGGGCATAAATGTAATAAAAATGCAAGGAAAATAAAGGATAAATATTGCATTTAGGTCCCTGGAGGGACCTAAATGCAAATACCAAAAACCGCCTGGGCCTAGATGATATTTTCCCATATGCGCGGGGGCCTTTTTGTAATTTTGGAACACTTCGAGGACCTCCCTGTAAATTACCCCAGACGCGCACGTGAGGCACGCGCCTGGAGGACCGATTCGTAATTAGCAAATATTTCAGGGTCTTGCATGCAAATCTCCCAGACCCCACGTGCTCTGCACGTGGGAGACTAGGCTCGGAAGGCTGGCTGAGGCTCGGGTCACGTGGACGCATCTGATGGTATGGCGTGAGGCTCGGATAACCCGAGCCTTTCAGTTGGGAGTGAGGCTCGGGCGTTGATGTGGCATCGTCACAGCCGTTCGATCTATTCGATCGAACGACACCTGTACCATCTCCTTCATCGCGGGACACCGGAGAAGGCGGGGCTCCGGCGACCTGCCAATAGCTCCGCCGTGCTCCTCGCTAGCATCTGAGCGTCGATGAAGTTTGCTGGAGGCATGGCGAGGGTCCTGGAGCTCAGGCGAAGCTCCAAGGGTGTCTGGAGCTGCTCGGCAAGGCGAGGTCATCGGAGGAAGAGCTCGAGATCGGCGGGGCGAAGCGAGCTCCGATCAGTGAAGGGAAAGGACCTGCAGACGTTAGTGTAGCCGAAGCGTGAAATGTGCGAGTGGTTGTGAGGTGAGTGGTCGGCCGTGGGGGCGTCGAGAGTGGTGGCCGGAGACTCCTTCGCCGCCGGAGCAGGTGAAGAGGGGGGTCGGTACGGAGGTGGTTCTGGAGAAGGGGAAGGGGGTCGGCGAGGGTGACTGATGGTGGGCGAAGGTCGTCGAGTGGTCAATGGACGATGAGGATGGCGGGGTCTGCCTGGGAAATTAGGAGAAAAAGAAAGAAAATGAAAGGGGAAGAAGACCTCGTCGGGGAGGGGAACCCATGAAGGAAGAGGTCTAGGCTGAGGGTCGGTTCGACCCTCCGGTCGTCGCACAACAGGGTCGGCCTTTCCCTGGTGCTCGACGGCTCGCCATTGGCTGCCGCGACGTGGCCGGGGGCCGCGGATCACACCGGGGCTTCGGCCGTCGACGCCCCCTTGCAAGGGCTCCTCCGCTGTCACCGGAGAGCCAGGGGCTCGGGCCGAAGCTCCCAAATGGTGGATGAGTGGCTCCGGTGGCTGGGGAGGGGGTTTAATAGGAGGAGGAGAACGGCGGTTACGTGGGTAGAAGGGGGGTTTCGATGGAGTCTTTAATGGTGGAGGAGTGATTGCGAGGGTGGTTAATGGTGGCGCGAGGATGGCGGAGGAACGGGCTAGGTGCTGGCGCCGTTATGGCGGGGAAGGGGAGCCAGAGGATCCTTCCAAAAATGGAAGGGGGGAAGGGACTCGCGCGGTGAAACGGCTAGGAGGAGGGGTTTCGCGAGGTGGAAGACGACCGATCAACCGTTGGATCTAGCGATCCAACGGGTAGGATGAGGGCGCGATCAGAGGGTTAGGATCAGATCAAAAGATCTGATCCGACGGTGAGGATTAGGCGCCATTAAGCGGTTTAGATGACTAGGAGAGGAAGATCGGACGGCAAAGCTTGAAGGGGTGTCGTGGAGGGCGGACATCCGTTTGATTCTAGTGAGATCAGACGGCTAAGGAGATAGGGTGACGTGGCTCGAGGATCGCCGTGGGATGGAAAGAGGATCGGAGGGCTGATGTTTAGGCGCTAAGGGGCGGCTCAGATTTGATCCGGGGATTCGATCGTACGGTGGAAGATAGAGCGGGTTATGGATGGTGAAGATCAGATCCTAAGATCTGATCGAGTGGCTAGGAAGTAGGCAGGGACGGGTGGTTAGAATTGAGAGCTTGTTGAGATCTACGGCTGGGGTTGATGGGATGACGTGGGGAAACGAGAGGCGACGGATGGTCGCGTGATCGAATGGTGGAGGTCGAAGGGAGACGTGGTGTGAGGATAGGCGTTGGATGGTTGTAGGATCCGAGGGTTGTGGTGAGGGCAGACGTGGCAGGTTGAGGGGCGTTGGATGGTAGCTGGATCGGAGGGCTTAGGTTTAGGCGTGAAGTAGCGGCCGAGATGTGATCTGGAAGATGGATCCAAGGGCTGAGAAATGAAGCGGGGTGGACGGCTGGGATGGAGGCAATCAGAGAGCTAATCCAACGGCCCAGGAAGCGCGCCAGGTGGCGTGACGCGGAGCGGGCCACGTGGGCGGCCCAGAGGGCGCCACGTGGCCCAATCAGATTAATTTAAACAAAAAATACAAAGAAAAATATAAAAGAAATAGGTAGAGGCCGAATTTGGAAAAAGTCAAAACATGAAAGTTGCTCGTCTCAATGAGATCTACAACTTTCATGTTGGGCAAAAAGCCAAAAGAGGTCATCTGTATAAAAGCTATTTTTGGGGGTATTTTTAAAGGGATAAAAACACCGATTTTGTGGTTTTGAGTTGTTTTTGTATTTTTTAGTGGTTTTAAAGGTCAGTGAACTATAGACAACTTATCTATCTAATTTTTAGGGGTTTTTGAGTTATAAAATAATTACAGAAAAATAAGGGCAATTAAATACACAATAATTAAGGGTTAATTATACACAATATTGTACATGATAAAAATAGAGAATTAGAGGATATTTTTATTGGCTTGTTTAAGCATGGATTTTAATAAGGAGTTCTTAGCATGATGAATATGAGATTCATCATACCCCTATACTTAAACCATGCTCGTCCTCGAGCATCTAAAGAATGAAGGAGTCGGATTAATTCCTGACAGTGCGTGTGAAAAATTCAAGGCTTGATCTTTCGAAGACCCTTGACCTGAGTGATCCTAAAATTCTGGGTTTATCCAAGCCTTAGTCAGAAGGAATCCAACTTCTTTGATTATCAGACTCTCTTTTTGTACATATAATCTAAGGATATGACATTTAGTGTACTGCATTTCATGAGAGCCGAGTCGATGCATCACCCAAAGTTCCAGTCCCAAAGATTCTCCTCTAGACCTAATCCTCAATACTAGGGAATAAGTATGTTCTTGCTCCAGTCCACCATCTCATTAGTTTGTCAGACTTTGAAATGTTGATGGACGGCCAGATGATGGAGGTACTGGGATTGTGTCTAATTTTCTCACCCTCATATTGGAACAAGGGGCCTCTCGAGTGCCTTTTACTCAACACATGTATATTATTATCTTGTTGATCAATGTGTCCGTCAAGAGAGTTGGAGTCGTCTGCACTTGTTTTTCTGGGAGTACACCGGGGTGTGTCTTTTCTGAGTATCTAAGATACCTTCGACACCCAGACTTGTATCACTTACGATGCAGGGCCCTTTTTGTGGTGTCAGCCCGACTCCTTGGTCCTAATTAGCACTTGGTCCAAGTGGACACTTTGAAAATGTTTGGGAGCGCTCGCCATTGGTGGAAGCTCATTTGGAATTTGTTCTTTGGATTTAGAGCTTTTCTTTGACATTTCATTTCTTTTGTTGGCTAGCTCCACTGCTTTTACCAAGAGATTGGCGCACACTGATCAACAAGTCTCTTTAGGTTTCATCACACCCTGGCACTTTTAGGTAAATATCAAGAGATAGCATATGAATCTTGTTCACATACTGGCTAGGGTTTTGCTGACACTCAGGTTTTATGAAGCCTTCATTAACTTTATCCCATCCTCGAATATCATCAGATCAGGTCTACACTCAAATCTATGGTCATAGTTCCTCAAGTGATATCTCAACTCAGCTCATCAATCATGCAGTTGTGGAAGTGACTGTGCTGATCATATTTTCTTGAAAGTAGAGATAAAGAGTGCAATATAGCACTCAAATCTTTCAAACCAGAGGAGTGTGGATATTTAAGTCAGAAAAACCCTAATGACTAAGGCATGTTAACTCAGACTCTCAAGATCCTAGAGATCCAGTGTCTTCAAAAATCCTCAAGCCTTGCGTGAGCGTGAATGTGTCAGGAATACACCAACTCCAAGGATTAGTGAATTTTTGTGTGATTTTTTTTTGCAAATTTTTATGGGTTTTAATTTTCAATATTTTTTTTATTTCCTCGAAGAGACAATGACTGGCCCAGGCTCAAATAAAAGTATACACTTTCAGCCAGTATGGGTGTAAGTACGGGCCGAGGCCCGTGTTACTTGAGGACGGGGCCGTATGCGATATCCTCTAAACCACCCACTCTGCTAAGGGAGACCGGGGTTCCCTCACTGAAAATGCTTACTAAACCTAGTAGTCAGAGTCAACTCCAAGAAAGATTTTCAAAATTTTTTTTAATACAGGAATATTCACAAAAATTAAACCCTCAAATTTTAATTTTTACAGGATTTTACTCAGTTCACTAGCTTACCAAAACCCAGCCCGAAAAAATAAATTTAAAAAGTTTTAAAAACGCGAGCTAAGGCTAAGGTACTATACAATAATATACGGTATACCCCCCTATACTTAAAATTTGCTATGTCCTCATAGCACAAGTGCCATGAAGCCAAGGCTCGGTTCAAGTACAGGGAGATATGGCGGAACTGAGGAGGAGAGTCCCCCTATACTTAGGCCAAAATTGGCCTAAGTACAAGAAGACAGGATGAGGGATGGAAGAGCAGGCAGGTCCCCCCTATACTTAGGCTACAAATAGCCTAAGTAAGGTCTGTGTTAAGGGGGGGGGGGGGGTTCTATGATACAAGGGTGAGGTGGAGGGAGTTCGTGAAGAATAGATATACACAGAGAGATAAATAGAGAGAGAGAGAGCGATATTCAGGGGGCGGGTGAGGATGAATATGTGCGGTGTAAGTGTGTGTGGGGGGGAATTTTGTGTGTGTGTGTGTGTGAGTACAATATGCAATACTGAAATAAATATGCAGATGCAAGATTTTTTTTTTACAAAATGCAATGCAAGTTAACTGCTATAAATCTCCCAAATCCTTCACAGGGTCTCTTGCGGCCTCTTCAGCGAGAGTTCTTGACTTCACGCCTCCATGAGGATCAAGCGTCCTCGATCACCATGGGCCCTGCCACAAAAGATAAACGTTAGAAAAACCAGAGAAATTAAATCCGCAAAATAATATGCAACTAAATGATGCATGGAATGAGGACCTAGAAATTATTGAATTAATTAAAAAAATCAAATCCAAAAAATTAAGCAAAGCTGTATCCCCGGCAACGGCGCCATTTGATGAACGTAAAATTCGCCTCTTTAATAAATATAAATAATGCTGTAGTACAGGAGGCGAATTCGGTTCAGCAAAAACCACAGTCTTTGAATGCTGTGGAATATTTGTGCTTGGCAAGTCTACCAAGGTCGAACACAGGGACACAGCTGCTTAATTATAGCTTTTGAATTTTGATTCGTGAAGTTCAATCTCAATTAATCTCTATTTCAGGTCCATATGCGAATTGTGATGCACTAAGATATTTACAAGGTGATGCCATGATGCATGCATTTTTTATTTGTTTTTATGCAAGTTAAAGTGATGCATGTGCAAATAATGCAATAGAATATGCATGATGAATCAATGCTACAATTATACCCTAAAATATGAGCAACACAATATAGAATGAAGTTAGAGCCATTTTGAACACATCATTAAAAATCGGTCATGAAATCAAGCAAAACAAGTAGAGCTAGGTCCCATTTATCACATAAAAACTAACTTTAATTAAACAGGAGCAAATGGAACAAATAAGTATGCTAGAATGTAGAGGACAAAACAAGGATCAAAACGACACTGAAATCATGCAATTTGGACCTACGATGCTCAAGTTATGCTAGAAACAGTGCAAGGGCATAAATGTAATAAAAATGCAAGGAAAATAAAGGATAAATATTGCATTTAGGTCCCTGGAGGGACCTAAATGCAAATACCAAAAACCTCCTGGGCCTGGATGATATTTTCCCATATGCGCGGGGGCCTTTTTGTAATTTTGGAACACTTCGAGGACCTCCCTGTAAATTACCCCAGGCGCGCACGTGAGGCACGCGCCTGGAGGACCGATTCGTAATTAGCAAATATTTCAGGGTCTTGCATGCAAATCTCCCAGACCCCACGTGCTCTGCACGTGGGAGACTAGGCTCGGAAGGCTGGCTGAGGCTCGGGCCACGTGGACGCATCTGATGGTATGGCGTGAGGCTCGGATAACCCGAGCCTTTCAGTTGGGAGTGAGGCTCGGGCGTTGATGTGGCATCGTCACAGCCGTTCGATCTATTCGATCGAACGACACCTGTACCATCTCCTTCATCGCGGGCCACCGGAGAAGGCGGGGCTCCGGCGACCTGCCAATAGCTCCGCCGTGCTCCTCGCTAGCATCTGAGCGTCGATGAAGTTTGCTGGAGGCATGGCAAGGGTCCTGGAGCTCAGGCGAAGCTCCAAGGGTGTCTGGAGCTGCTCGGCAAGGCGAGGTCATCGGAGGAAGAGCTCGAGATCGGTGGGGCAAAGCGAGCTCCGATCAGTGAAGGGAAAGGACCTGCAGACGTTAGTGTAGCCGAAGCGTGAAATGTGCGAGTGGTTGTGAGGTGAGTGGTCGGCCGTGGGGGCGTCGAGAGTGGTGGCCGGAGACTCCTTCGCCGCCGGAGCAGGTGAAGAGGGGGGTCGGTACGGAGGTGGTTCTGGAGAAGGGGAAGGGGGTCGGCAAGGGTGACTGATGGTGGGCGAAGGTCGTCGAGTGGTCAATGGACGATGAGGATGGCGGGGTCTGCCTGGGAAATTAGGAGAAAAAGAAAGAAAATGAAAGGGGAAGAAGACCTCGTCGGGGAGGGGAACCCATGAAGGAAGAGGTCTAGGCTGAGGGTCGGTTCGACCCTCCGGTCGTCGCACAACAGGGTCGGCCTTTCCCTGGTGCTCGGCGGCTCGCCATTGGCTGCCGCGACGTGGCCGGGAGCCACGGATCACACCGGGGCTTCGGCCGTCGACGCCCCCTTGCAAGGGCTCCTCCGCTGTCACTGGAGAGCCAGGGGCTCGGGCCGAAGCTCCCAAATGGTGGATGAGTGGCTCCGGTGGCTGGGGAGGGGGTTTAATAGGAGGAGGAGAACGGCGGTTACGTGGGTAGAAGGGGGGTTTCGATGGAGATTTTAATGGTGGAGGAGTGATGGCAAGGGTGGTTAATGGTGGCGCGAGGATGGCGGAGGAACGGGCTAGGTGCTGGCGGCGTTATGGCGGGGAAGGGGAGCCAGAGGATCCTTCCAAAAATGGAAGGGGGGAAGGGACTCGCGCAGTGAAACGGCTAGGAGGAGGGGTTTCGCGAGGTGGAAGACGACCGATCAACCGTTGGATCTAGCGATCCAACGGGTAGGATGAGGGCGCGATCAGAGGGTTAGGATCAGATCAAAAGATCTGATCCGACGGTGAGGATTAGGCGCCATTAAGCGGTTTAGATGACTAGGAGAGGAAGATCGGACGGCAAAGCTTGAAGGGGTGTCGTGGAGGGCGGACATACGTTTGATTCTAGTGAGATCAGACGGCTAAGGAGATAGGGTGACGTGGCTCGAGGATCGCCGTGGGATGGAAAGAGGATCGGAGGGCTGGTGTTTAGGCGCTAAGGGGCGGCTCAGATTTGATCCGGGGATTCGATCGTACGGTGGAAGATAGAGCGGGTTATGGATGGTGAAGATCAGATCCTAAGATCTGATCGAGTGGCTAGGAAGTAGGCAGGGACGGGTGGTTAGAATTGAGAGCTTGTTGAGATCTACGGCTGGGGTTGATGGGATGACGTGGGGAAACGAGAGGCGACGGATGGTCGCGTGATCGAACGGTGGAGGTCGAAGGGAGACGTGGCGTGAGGATAGGCGTTGGATGGTTGTAGGATCCGAGGGTTGTGGTGAGGGCAGACGTGGCAGGTTGAGGGGCGTTGGATGGTAGCTGGATCGGAGGGCTTAGGTTTAGGCGTGAAGTAGCGGCCGAGATGTGATCTGGAAGATGGATCCAAGGGCTGAGAAATGAAGCGGGGTGGACGGCTGGGATGGAGGCAATCAGAGAGCTAATCCAACGGCCCAGGAAGCGCGCCAGGTGGCGTGACGCGGAGCGGGCCACGTGGGCGGCCCAGAGGGCGCCACGTGGCCCAATCAGATTAATTTAAACAAAAAATACAAAGAAAAATATAAAAGAAATAAGTAGAGGCCGAATTTGGAAAAAGTCAAAACATGAAAGTTGCTCGTCTCGACGAGATCTACAACTTTCATGTTGGGCAAAAAGCCAAAAGAGGTCATCTGTACAAAAGTTATTTTTGGGGGTATTTTTAAAGGGATAAAAACACCGATTTTGTGATTTTGAGTTGTTTTTGTATTTTTTAGTGGTTTTAAAGGTCAGTGAACTATAGACAACTTATCTATCTAATTTTTAGGGGTTTTTGAGTTATAAAATAATTACATAAAAATAAGGGCAATTAAATACACAATAATTAAGGGTTAATTATACACAATATTGTACATGATAAAAATAGAGAATTAGAGGATATTTTTATTGGCTTGTTTAAGCAGGGATTTTAATAAGAAGTTCTTAGCATGATGAATATGAGATTCATCATGCGCGCGGATAATCCAATCCCTATGGGTCAATAAATCATGTTCCCACTCGAGTTTCGAACTCTTTTTACAGTATCGCAGCTCAGCGAGCCAATGGGTTGGCAAGCACACATTATATAGCCAACAACATTCTCATGCAATCTGAATGCCAGGATACGGTAGACAAATCGACGTTGCTCCTATACAATCATTGCTCATTCTGACTATATGTCCGTATTCGTAATTAGCATCATAAATACTCTCTCTTATTGATGAAGTTTAATTACTTTTTCGATTAGAAATATCAAATTGTCAATCAGTACCTTCTCACCTCAACTTCATGTGTGAGGTATCAGATTACTGTAACAATTTCTTGTGCCTCTGAATTCCGCAGCTGATTGAGTAATTTTAAGTAAGTTTTCAGGCTATTAATTTAATGATTAATCATTAAGAATGCTAATAATATTAAATGAATGATAATTACATCATGTCCAATTAAGCCATAACCTCTACAATATTGGTAACTGCACCAAGACTCATATAATCTCACTCTAATTAATTAAAATGTATGCCTCCATGAAGCATTACAGTGTACGATGATGCAATTAATTGTGGGATTTTGATGTGATTGTGAAGATTTCGGGGATTGTGATACATTCAAAATTTTCGTGATTTCTTTAACATTGAATTGCTGGCTAACTTGAGGTCTTCATGAACTCCATGAGTTGATTCATGGTAGGGTTTTCTCGAATTCAACTACACTAACTAATATATACAGCTCGCATATAAATTTATAATTATATTTACATATGACAATCAGTACATTATTATATAAACCTTTTTTACAAACAATTACAAATACATCTACAATTGTTGTATGATTACAAATACTTATGAATTTAAAGTGATGCTCGCATATGGACCGATTTCTAAATAGACACAAACGCAATTATCAACATATGTATAAAATAGGTATGAATGGTTGTATCTACTTTCATTTGTATTTACATTTTATGATATTTTTTACATATTCCCGTGCAAAGCACGGGCCCAGTACTAGTATATATGATAGAGATGCCATGGTCCCTCCTTGATTACTATTGTTTATTTGTGCAATGTTATACGTTTTTAATATGACCCTTCTTTGATTTTATAATATATGGTATAATAAAATACAAGCTTAAAAGAAATGGTCAATTGGTACAATGGTTGGATTTTCATTTTGGAGATCAGGGTTCGAATCTCATCTTCCTCAATTTTAACTTCTTTTATATATTTTACCCAATCACTTCCAAAACATTAAAATTATAAGTTTAATTTGATTTAAAATTATATTCAGGTTCATTTGTCATCCTTTCTAGCACTCCAAAAACAAATTTTGTCATTTCCTTTTACCCATGATTTTTTTGTTACAAATTTTCACTCGGAAATTTAATCTTTTGGGAAATATTTAGAGAGTTTTAAAATTTTGTATTTATCAAAATATAAAAATTCATGATTAAAAATAATAATTTATTGGAAAATTGAACCTTAATAATAGATATAATTGCAGGCTTATCAAAATTGGAAAAAAACATTTTAAAAATATCAACTCTACTTTAAAGTATCATTTGAAAATACAATATTGTTTTCATTTTTTGAGCATACATGATATGTTGAAAATATAAGTAATTTGTACTTTATTAATGTAGAATTGTTATCACTAATGAGCCCTTTCACTCACAGGCCTAATGTTCTCCACTCAAAAAATTAAAAGAGAGGTGAAGAAAATATCTAGATATTTCTACCTAAAGAAGGAGAATGGAAGAGGAGTCTAGATTTGTCTTCCAAAATATCTCCACCCTCTTAGAGGGACTATAAATACCACCTAAAAGATACTCATTTAGGCAACACAACAATAAGAGGTATTACACATCCACTATCACCACAAGAGTCTCTCAAGAATCCTCCTCTTTCCAAATATTGTAAATTTTTTCCCATTGTTGTAAGAATTGTAGTCCTCTTCTTGTAAAAGTTAAAGTCTTGTATACAAGTTTCAAGTTCTTAGTGAAAAAAAGTTTTAAGTTTCACTTCTACCTTATGCATTGATCCATATTCTCTCCCTCTAATTTGCTTCTTATCCACCATCAATCTTCCGTTGCCCCAATATGATAGTAGTATAATTGGCCCCTCCTTGGCAGAATGATATATGTATATATATACCCCTTATGTCGCGATTCTGAGGATCGTCGAGCGAAAATCGATAGCCTCTACGAAGCTGGCAAATGCGACTCCACATGTAGCTTTTCCCTTCTCTTCTGCACCGAGATCAACCGTCGTCCGTCCTCTCTTAGCTTTCATGTTGATCGAATCCCTCTTGCTGCTCGCACTAGGTACGAGTTGATATCCTCGCTTCTCTAGAGCACACATCACTCTGCTCTTCGACAACTTTAATCCGATCAGAGGAGAAGTGCACGGGTTCGAGAAGATGCGATCTATCACAAATTGTCTATCGACTTCCATAATCTATAGTTGCAATAGGTTCACGTTTGGAAATATAAGTAATGTAGAGTTTTTATATATGCTGCTTCCGAATCCGAATCCTGTTAGGACTCTGAGGCGTAACTAATATATATGATGGAGGGGTGATGACCCCTACTTGATTATTGTTATTCATTTGTGCAATGTCATATGTTTTTAATATGGTCCCTCCTTGATTCTACAATATATAATGCAGTATATAATGTATTAAGAGAAACGTTTTAAAATTATTTAATGATCATTGATAGAATAGTTGGGTTTTTATTTTGAAGACCAAGGTTCGAATCTCACCTTCTATAATTTTAACTTCTTTTATGTATTTTATCCGATCACTTTCGAAATATTAAAATCAGAATTATAATTTAAAATTATATTCATGTTCATTTATCATCCCCATTGTTTCTAGCACTCATTGTGAATGAAATAAATTTTGTTATTTCCTTTTATCCATGAACTTTTTGTTACAAAATTTCACTTGATAATTTAATCTTTTGGAATGGATTTAGAGAGGTTTAAATTATTGTATTTATCAAAATATAAGAAATCATGATAAATAATAATAATTTATTGGAAAATCCAATCTTAATAATAGATTTAAATTGCAAGCTTATCAAAATAGAAAAAAATATTTTAAAAATATCAATTCTACTTTAAAGTATCATTTGAAAATGCAATATTATTTTCATTTTTTAAGCATACATGATATGCTGAAAATATAAGTAATTTGTAAGTTATCCATGTAGAATTGTTATCACTAATGGACCCTTACACTTATAGTCCTAAAGTCCTCCACTCAAATAATTAAGAGAGAACCCACATATGAAAAGATTCTGGAAAAGAGAGAGGTGGAGAAAAAATCTAGATATTTCTCCCCCGTCCATCAAAATATCTATATATTTTTACCTAAAGAATGAGAACGAAAGATGATTCTAGATCTGTCTTTAAAAATATATCCACCCTTTTGGAGGGACTATAAATACCACATAAAGGGATTAGGTTCTCATTTAGACAACACACCAACAAGAAGCATAACATGATACTCGAGGATGCGATAAAGTTGATGAAAGCTTCAAGATACCTGAGTGCCAACAAACCCTATCCAATACGAGAACAAGTTCTTATATTATCTTTTGATATTGACCTATGTGCCATGATGTGATGAAACTAAATAAATTGTTAATCAGTGTGTGCCAACTTGGTAAATACAGTGGAGATATCAAAAAGAAAAGACAAGAAAGGAAAAAAGAAATATTGAAAGAAAAGATCTCTCATTCCAAAGTCAAATATCAAGAGCTTACATCAAAGGCAAGCACTCCAAACCATTTCAAAGTATTCACTTGAACCAAAGCTAATTAGGCCATAGGAGTCGGGCGAGTATAAAAAAAGGGCTCTGCATCGTAAAGGCTATAAGTCTGGGTGTATGGTACATTAGGTACTAAGAAAAGACGCACCTTGATGTATCCCCGAAAAACAAGTGTAGATGATTCCAGAAACTCTTGACGGATGCATTGATCAACACCAAAAATGTACATGTGTTGCGTAATAAGGCACTCGAAAGGACCCTTGTTCCAATGATAGGGAGAGAACAAATGCACAAGCCTATACCCTCCATCAACTGGCCTTCATCTACACTTTTATGTCTGATGAACTACTGAAACGGTGGATTGAACGCAACAATTGATTTATTCCCTAGAGTCGAGGATTCAATCTTGAGGGGAGTCTCTTGGATTAGAACTTTGGGTGACGTTTCGACTCGACTCTCATGATTGTAGTACATACTAGACTTCATATCTCTTATGCTATATGTATAAACAAAGAGTTTGATTATTAGAGAAGTTGGATTCCTTTTGACTAGATCTTGGTTCAACTTAAGATTTTAGTACCACCGAAACCCAGGATTCTTAATGAGATAAGTCTTGAATTTGCACATGCACAGTCAGGGATTCAACTTTCTAACTCACTAAAAATTATTTAGGGACAAGCAATGATCTAAGTATAGGGATGTGATGAATCCATGATTCATCTACCTTATATGGAGATCTTAACAAAATCTTCTTAATAAATCACTAATTAAATCCACTAAAATTAATGGGATTTTTACCCGGCAGACCCTATAATCTTTGCCAATTACCTCTATGACCTTTGAAACATCGTAATTCCTCCCTGAACCCCGTAAACTTGCTAGCTCTTACTCTATAAACCCTGTAGTTAACCTCCATCCATTTATCCGTTAAAACTAACCAGATTCCGTTACATTCTTTTATATTATACCTATTTTATTTATCGAATTTACATCAATTGCCACTCCCTCTCACTCTCTTCCTTTTTCCCACCACCCAGCACCCACCACCTCCATCGCCCTCGCCCTCCTCCCCGACGATCGACCTTCACCCTCGACCTCCTCCTTCTCGACCTCCGGCCTCGCCCTTCACCTCCAGGTCCTCCCGTCGCTCGAGGCCCCCCTGACCCCTACTCAACGCCCCGTCGGGCCTCCCCTGACTCGGAGCTCCCCCCTGACCCCTGCTCAACGCCCCGTCATGCATCCGTATCTTTAGATTGCTTGCCTCAAAGAAGCCTTGGCCAAGAAAAACGGAGAGCCAGAACATGCCAATGGTGTGCTGCCTTCTATGAACTCTCACCGGAAAGGAAGTTTGCCACCTCTCATCAATCGAGAGCAAGGAAGTATTGGTATGGTAGGTTAGGCTAGACAACCAAAGGAAGATGGAGTAAACATTGAGGTCTGGCATCAATATGCATTACAAAGGTGAACTGTGTACTAGCTTATATGCACCAGTATAACTTGTCATCGTTCTTTGCAGTCGTGTTCCAGTTCCTCAATAAAGCAAAAGAATCCAACACAAGATGTTAATCTTTGGAGTGGATGCAGTTCAAATGATGGTGACAACACTGACAAGGAAGCATCTCTTCATGAGTGGGTCGATAGGTTGTTGTCAGTAACAAAGAGGAGATTAGAGATGATGATGATTCCTTGAGGGGTTGGCAGATGGATAGTCTCCAGCTGCCAGACTTCTACCAGAGGTTTCCCATAATGACCTGAGAGCTTACACAGAGCATCTAATTCAATAAAGCCTCAAACTTGATCTCTGTTTGCAGAAATTATAATGTGGACTTTGACGCATACAAGACGCGATCTGGATCAGCAACGGCAACAACTGATGAATCGGATGACTTCGACCTGGCGACAAGTGATTCTTCGAAGACCGAGATGCTCTGGCATATCAACCAACTTGAGCCCAAAGCTGCTTCTGTGGACAGTGGTAGCAAATTGAAGGTGAAGAAGCCTCAGGCAAGATCTCCCAGCCCGCCCTCCGCTCTAATTCCCCGCCTCCCCCCGGCCCCCCTCGAAGCCCCACGCCGCGGGCCTCCCTTCGAAGCTCCCCCGGTCCGCCCTCCAACATGCACGACGACTGGAAGGAATTCGAGAACTACAGGAGTTCAGGTCTTCCTCCGTTGCGCTTTTGGAAACTACTTCCGATTCGATTGCGATGCGTATATGCGATGGATCAATTGGGTTTTGATTTGATCGCAGGTATGTGGTGTCCATAGGGTTCTTAGCATTCCTGTAGTCGAGAGGATTTTTTTTGTTGTTAATTCTCTAGCCGTCCGTTTGTGGATTGGTTAGATTAACTCCTTTTTAACTCAAGGAAGTTAACTCTAGTTGTGTCAATTTAACGGTAGAGTTCGTGGGGTAAAACGGAGCAAGTTTACGGGGTTCAGGGAGGAATTACAATGTTTCAAAGGTCGTAGAGGTAATTGGCAAAGATTATAGGGTCTGCCGGGTAAAAATTCCAAAATTAATTTATTAACATTCACCAACTGTGTTAAAATTAGGGTTAAAATCTGTAAGTAAATAACTACATTTTAACCTTGATTGAGCCTATTTTTTATGTACAAAATATTTTGACATAATTTTTCTTATATTATATTCTTTGATTAATTAATTAACTTAACATAAATAATTAAAATCCATAAAATCAAAAGAAAATATAAAAATCTGATATTGTATATTTTGTGCATATTTTCGTTTTGTTGATTTTCTTTCTCCTTTTCTAACCTATACAAAATCCATAAAATTTGGTTAAATATATATATATATTGTATATAAATTAATTCACTAATTAAAATCTAATTAAAAGTACAAAAAATCATAAACTACAAAAGGCAGCATTTTATTATCTATAGAGTACATTCAAAAATACTTTTTGTACAGGTTTTGGTCTTTCACGAAAGTTGTAGATCTCATTGGGTCGAACAATTTTATGTTGACCACTTTTTGATTTGACTTCATTTATTGTTTCTTTTTTATTTTTCTTTTTCTTTTACTTTTACTTTTCGTTTTTTTTGGGAGTGACCCGTGGCAGCTCCTGTAGCTGCCACGTGTCACCCCGCTTTTATTTCTTTTTATTTATTTTATTTTCTTTATATTTCATTTTACTTTTATTTATTTAATCCTTAATTTATATTTTTATTTTTATTTTTATATTATATTATTTGTTTTATTTTACTTTACTTTTATTATTTATTTGTTTATTCCTCTCTCCTCTTTCTCTCTCTCTCTCTCTCTCCCTTCTCCTTCGCCTCTCTTCACTCTTATCTCTCAGGTCACGTGCCATGCACGTGACCCCTCCCATCCTCCCTCTCTCTCAACACGTGCCTTGCACGTGGTTGTCTACCTTTCCCCCTTCCCGCAATGTTCGCAGCCATCGTACCTCCGCCTGTGACTGTTACATGCCCAACCCCTCTCCTCCTCCCTTGCCGCTATGCCACCTCATTTGCTCCGTCTTCGCATAACCCCCACCCCACTCGAGCTCCCTCCTATGACCGCCGCCCTTGCCGAGATCATCAGCCTTCAAGGAGAGAGCTCAGGAACCCTATTGGTGACAATAGTATCCACCTTCAAGCAAGGACACCATGGCATGATCCGGCGAGGAGCCCTTCACCGTGCAACAACCCCTTCGTAGCTGCCAAGCTTCGTCGCAACTTCACCAGCCCCTGAGGCGACAATAGAAGAAGGCGTCCCTTAGCCACTCCGACCTTGGGCGACTCTTTACCATCTTCCTCCTTCCTCTCTCTTCTCCCTGCTCCAATCTCCTCCATCCTCTATCACACCTCTGCACCTCCACATGCTACTCGCCCATCTCTCTACCTCCGCCTAATCATCGAGCACCACCTACTCCTCATTCCACAACCCTCGCCTTCACTTCGCCTTCATCATGTTTTCACACAACCACTGCTTCAATCACCCTAGACCGGAGATACATCCACCTTTACCTATCGCCATTGTGCTTACAATCGCTCCTCCTGCCTCGAGGATATCCCCGTCTCCGCCACATTGATCCTCCTCGACCTTAGCCCCCGACGCTCGACCCGCTCCGCCTCCGCCTCAGCCGCCACCAACCCCGCTCGCTCGTGCTTGGAGCTGCTCACCCGCTCCCTCACAGACGTCATGCTTTTCATGAGCCTCTAGCAGCTCGGCCGTGTGTCGACGGAGCTACTGCTCTGCCTTCTCCCTCCATCACCACGGAGGCCTAGTTGCGCTGTCGCCTCACCACGAGCCCTCATACAACAGCTACGCCCGCCGACTCCTCCTCCACCGCAAAGGCCTAACTCCACCCCATTGGTGAACAACCGCCATTGGATCGAGCGTACATCCTTAATCCAACTGGCCCTGGACCTCCACATCAAACCCCCAAGCCTCGGCCCACGCCTCGACACTCGGGACTGCTGAAGCCATCCACCTACGCCACGTGGAACTTCATGCGTCCACACCTTAACTACGGACCCGAGTCTCCACCCGAGACTATGCCTTCGTTACCAAGCTCACACAACACATGCATTGGGGAAAAAATGCACAAGCACCCTTGGATTTCTAGATAATTGCAAAAGCATCCTCGCCGCCCAGCCGCACGTGAAGAGCACGTGCCCCATGGGAAAATCACAATAAGGCCCCTCCGGCTTTTACTATTTGCAGATAAGTACTCCATTGGCTAATTTGGGAAGAAAAGCTGTTTATTTTTAAAGGGTTTTTATCACTTGTACCCCTCATATCGGTTATGCCCCTATCTTTTTGGTAATATCAGTTGTGCCCCCCACTTCTTGCTATTTTATCACTTGTGCCCCTCGGGTTAGTAACCGTCCATCCACAGTGCAAACGGACGTTAACTTTGAGGACATAAGCAGAATTAATTTAAAAAAGGTTATATGGGAGCCTCCCTTATCTTCCCCCCACCGCTCCCAGGCCAACCTTCCCGCCTTCCCTCTGCACACCTCCTCCGATGCCATGTACCCCACTGTGCTCACCACCTTCGTCGCCTCTAACACCACTCCGCACGCCTGCACCTGCGTGAGCCCGACGTCCCCAAGCCTTCCCACCATCTCCCCGCCCGAGCACCTCTCCCTCCGCCCCAAGGTTATCCCCCCGCCCCCGCACCTCCACCCAACCCGTGCACCTCCCCCTCTGCACCTACACTCCTCTCCCCAGCCCTGAGGTCCTCCCCCCGCCCCGGACCTCCACCCAGCCCGTGCACGTCCCCCTCCGCCCTGAGGTCTTCCCCTCTTCCCCTAGACGCCTCTCCCCTACCGCGAGGTCCTCCGCCCACCCCTACACCTCCACCCAGCCTGGGCGCATCCCCCTCCGCCCCAAGGTCTTCCCCTCTGCTCCTGCATGCCTCTCCCCTGCTGCGAGGTCCTCCGCCCGCCCCCACACCTCCACCCGGCCTGGGCGCCTCCCCCTCCGCCCTGAGGTCTTCCCCTCTGCCCCTGCACGCCTCTCCCCTACTGCGAGTCCTCCGTCCGCCCCCACACCTCCACCCAACCTGGGCGCCTCCCCTCCGCCCTGAGGTCTTCCCCTCTGCCCCTGCACGCCTCTCCCCTGCCGTGAGTCCTCCGCACGCCCCCACATGTGAACCCCCGGGATCCGGGTACCCGTTTACGACACTATTCGCAACATTCCATTTATTGACATCGCATTATAAGCATAAATTATGGGGAAAATTTTTTCGCAATGAATATATTTGCAAGTGACATTCGACATTCACATTTACAACCACAAGATAATAAAGATAAATGTCACCAAGAATTTATTTCATTAACTTTCATTTCATTTTCAACCTGTACAATGTCTGAAAGTATATACAGTATATCCCAAAATCTGACTGAAGAGAAAAGAAGCATATAACATTAACAACCGAACAAAAACTGAGACAAAAAGAATAACATACCGTCTAGTATAGACCTTGTCTTCTGGAACCCTGTATAACTACTGAACAATAGACTCCTTTCCTGCCATGCGTGCAAGGAAGAAAAGGAGTCACAAACGTGAATACAAACCCGTAGTTTAAAATAAATAACAACTAATTTTATGTGCAAAAGAGAGCAAGTAGAAAGGTGGAATAACTAAAATTTACATCTACTTGCGTAAGTAAAAGGGTTTTCAACTGTTTGACATTAAGTTCATTTGTTCTCCCCTTTTTCCCATTCATCCCATATTTATATATATATATATATATTTATATAAAGTTTAGATAAAAGACCCTAACATATAATGATTTCATGTGTTTTAAGATCATGATTTTGGGTCTTGGAGATCATGTTGCGGATCTTAATGGCTACTTTCTTGTCATTGAGATCATGTCATGGGTTTCGATAATGAACTGATATGATGATGATGAATTTGATCCTTAATTCTATTTACTCCTTCTAAGTTAGTGGATAGTCCGTGGTCTTGGTCTGTGTGTAGCCTCACACTATGACTCTAAGGTATTAACTACCTTAGGGTTGGGGGGCCTCCGTAGGCATGCGGTGTTGTGTAATGCATCCTAACTAAGTTCCCAACACGTCCACTAACTTATAGGGATTTCGAATCAGATTAAAGTCACCTCCAATCATTTCAATTTGTACTTTCCTCCAAACCTTTATGGTAACTCTCTCAGATGTAACTCTTGATTATTTAGATGTAGCTCATCAGGAAAGACATCTGGATATTCTGAGACTACTCGGATATCCTGTGTCATCGGCTCCTTGTCAGATACCTCCCGAATAAATGCAAGATATGTATCACAACCCTGATCAACAAGTCGCTGGGCTCGCAATACTGAAATGTACTCCATGGTGGAGTCATGTATAGTACCCTCAAAGGTGAACTCGGGTATATCAGGAATCCTGAAGACAACCGTCTTCCTAAAGCAATCAACTAGTGCATGATGAGTAGATAGCCAATCCATGCCCAAAATCAAATCGAACTCATCAAGCTGCAGAAGTAGACAATCTGCAATCATCTCATGACCACCAATCAGTACGGGCAAGTGCCTGACTATCAGAGATATGACAAATAACTGGCCACCTGGCCCTCGGATGTGATATGGAGACGATAGCGTCTCTGCAACTCTATCTAAAGAAACAAGCAACCTCGAGGCAAGGAAAGAGTGTGTTGCGCCGGAATCGAATAAAACATGGAAAGGTCGGCCCAAGACTGAGACCATACCTTTCACCACTGTAGCCGCTGAACGTGCCTGCTCCTCAGTAACGACATGTAACTGTCCCTGTCTGGCTGATGCAGCACTAGAACCTGCCACACTCTGCGTCTGTCTCTGCTGCTGCCGCCTAAAGTTGGAGTTCCTACCACGGAAACTCCCTGAACGCTGTGTCTGAGGCTGTGACTGTGAAGGCTGTGGCTGAGGCTCGCCAGAAGCCTGTGGGCACTGTGCTCGGTAATGTCCCCACTCGTGACATCGATAGCATCTGACTGGCCTGGTAGGTGGAATAGCTGTGCCTGTGCTCCGAGCTGGTCCGGCTGGTGGTCGGTCTACTCGCTGCGACCCAGATGGTCGAGCGGACTCTATGCCACGTCCGGCAAGTGCTCCTCCTAGAGTAGTCGATGGAGAAGAGCGAACACTGCCTGTGAAGGACGAACCTGTGGGTCGGAATCGTCTGTCTGACCTCTGCTGCTGAAACGGTCGACGTATCGGTCCAAAAGATCGCCGTGGTCTGGGCGGTGCTCCAGACGAGCTCCCGAAACGTCTCCCCCTGATGTCCTCGAACTTCTCCGCAGCATCGGTAGCCTCGGAGATAGAAGTGATGTGTAGTCCTGCCAGCTTCTCCTGCACCTCCTCGCGCATGCCGCCAATGAACTTTTCCAGATTCTCCTCTGGAAATGCGCCAGCTGCTCGGGTATGTCGTGACAACTCTGTATATCTGATGAAATAATCTCTGGCGGTCATCTGTCCCTGACGAAGCTCGGCAAAAAGTCGGCGCTGGGACTCCTTCCACTTCGCAGAAAAGAAGTGGCCTCGGAACTTCGTCTCGAAATCGTTCCAAGTAGGCTCTCGGCCTAACTCGGACACTACGGCCTCCCACCATCGTTCGGCGAAGTCTGTCAGTGAATACTCTACGAAAGATAGCCACGTGTCTCGTGGCGCATGAATTGCCCTGAGCACCTTCATCACTCTCTTCAGCCACTGCTCAGCATCATCTGGTGAACCTGTGCCCTCGAACAGGGGTATGTTGGCCCGCTGATAAGAAGTGAAAACCGACTGGTGCCTGTGAATGGCTGAATACTCGTGTGCATCCTCGCCAGCAAAGTCAACAGGGTCCTGCTCCCTGTCCAAGTCTGCATCCTCCTCAGCTCCATGCTCTGGAATGTCCTCTAGTGGATCGTCAGGATGAGGCTGCTCCACCTCAATGGACTGGTGCTGATCTTGCCGTATCCCATCCTGTGATGGACGGTACGTGAAATCTGATAGATCCTCAAACCGCATCTCTATGTCGGTCTGTCTGTCAGCAATCTCGGTCTGCTGGGCCAATATCTGCTCCTGCTGGCCTCTCATAGCAGCCTGCTGCTGCTGAAGATCAGTAAGTGCGCTCAGTATGCGTGCCAGCTGATCAGAAGTATCCTGACCTGGTCGAGATGCCATGGCTCTGCATGAGAACCATAATTAGTCATAAAATGCCATAGACAGATACTTAACGTAAATGCTTTTCTCTTTTTGGGCTATAATATGAAAATTAATGAACTTGGTGACATCTGTGATTATTGAATATGAATGTCATATTTCCTTTCTCGGACTCACGACAAGTCGGAAGACTGTCGCTATCCGAGAACTTAATGCGATCAGAATTGTATTACCGCGAATGTGCGTATCGGGGTACCATTGCTCTGATACCAAACTGTGAACCCCTCAGGATCCGGGTACCCGTTTACGCGCATTTCACAATACTTCATTCACGTTTCATCGCACAAGTCGCACAATTACAGAAAAATTTTTTTCGCGCAAATTTGACATTCATTTCCATCATACATGACCACAAGTACAAGAGACAACATGGCACCAAAATTCTTTTCATTAATATTCATATCAGTTTACAATGTATACAAGGATCTTCCATTACAACATATATCCCAAGTGATACAAAAGAGATAGCAATATACATCCCCAACTAGACAAAAACTGAGACGAAGTACTTCATACCGTCTAGTATAAACTCTGTCTCCAGGAAGCATGTATATACTGAGCGGCTATTGAACTGCAGGCTGTTTGCCTGCCAAACACGTTAGGGAAAGAAGAGGCGTCAGCCATTGCTGGTACCTCCATAAAATTTATAAAAATAACTTGACATTTAATATGTACAAAAGCAGGCAAGTAGAAAGGTGGTACCAGTAAAATTTACATCTACTTGCGTAAGTAAAAGGGGTTTGTTTGTAATGCGTTTCTAATGTTTTCCCCCAGAACCCGGCATTTCCCATATGTCATATTTATATAGCAGTTGCGTAATTATGAGTGTACGAGTGTGAATGCATATATCGTTTCTTCGGAGATCATGTTGGTAAGTTAAAATGGAAAAGTTGAGATTGTAGAGATCTATTTATTTAATTTCTTGGGTAGAGAGAATGGTCTTTTGATCATAATTTCTCCAATTCTTAACTTCAATGCTTCAGATGTAGCTCCAGATGTTGTAGATGTAGATATGAATGATCTAGATATAGAATCGCCAAGTCTGCTTGGCGAAGTAACTCAAGCGGTGAAGAAGCCTACAAATGGCTCTTCCGTCTCGCCCTCTAATTGGAAGCGCGGTCCAATAGAGGGATAGGTCTACTCCCCAACTACGCCACTGAGACGGGTGAGAGAGACTCCCTAGAAAAGTCGCTCTAGAAAACTGCCCGACTAGTACGGGCGGACGAGCTCGTACGAAAAACTGAAAACCAAGGATCCCCCGCCTGGGTATCCTAAAACAGGATCAGCGGAACCGGTCTAAAGTCGGGATCCCAACGAGGCGTAAAAACACTGCGAGCTCGCGTAAAAACCGTGAAAAGACTGGGATCCTAGACCCGCGCATTAAGCGGCCGCTGCCTTAACTGGGCTTCCTTTCTTCCGCCCAGTTGAGGGTCACCGCGCCCTCGCACGGTCATGTGTAAAGTTTACTATGACCGGCGATCTTGATTATAAGGCACTATTGATTTACCCATTCCCTTAAACCTTCATCAATCTCTCCTATAGATGACTTATAGGTCTTAGATGTTTGTCTCATCATTTTTTTTAAACCAGAATCGACTAATTTGGGGATTTCTATATATAATACTCCTATGAATTCATTGTTAGCATCTTAAAAGAAGAGATCCTAAGGTATTTCAGATTATGACATAATCGAAATTTCATCTATTTAAAAACTAAGAATCCACTTAGTCAAATGAAACTTAGACGTGATGGTATTTAAATCTTCATTTTGTTACATAGATTTTTGATCTATTTAGCAAAATATAAGAATAATTACGTTATTCACAAACTTCCTAAAAACCAAAATTTAACACATAAGAAGCGTAACAGTCTTAATATAAATCTATTACATTTGGACTGTTGATATTTCAATTCCATCAAAACTATATAATTTCTAAGTTATGACCTTATATCTGAACTCTCACCATTCTTAGTAACAGAGACTTACCAAAATACCCACCTCCTTACAGTTCTATTCAAACTTCCTTTTTGACTCAATATATATATTAATTAGAAGTTTGATTCAATATATATATATATATATATATTAATTAGAGTCATCTGTATGAATTCTTAAATTTTTAATCAATCTTATTAAAACACTGTGTATAGAATTGTTGTATCATTCGACAATTTATTATTTTCAATATATATATTTATATATGGATTTCTCAACGACACCATCGACCAAACTTCAAAAGGATTAGTCATAATACATGTTATGATATTACTCTCTTTAGTTAATTGTTGAATAATAAAAAAAACGGGTCATCTTGTCATAAAATGTGTCTTGGCTTATCTTGCTAGAATTTTTCACCAACTTCATAATGCATATTCGGGCCCTTTTTTTTCCGTCAAAGAATCCCCAGCATCAGCTCGTTTCATCCTAATTCCAACCCTTAAATTCTGATATTTTGATAATAAGGTATTTACACTCGTTTCATAATATTCCAGGATTTTCCCAATATACCTCATAGACAGCTAAGATACACTTCTATCGAATCCATCATCTATATAGTCTTTTTATTTAATCTTTAACAATTTTTTTTTTCAGAAGGCAATTACTTGGTTTATTTATGGAATCAGTCACCAATGTCTATCTTATTATATATGTAATATTTATACACTACCATAATACGTAAATAGAAATCTTCCATGTATAATTATATATCTGTAACTGTGCAAGCAGAAAGCAAACGGAGCAAAAATATAATATCAATCATCTTCAGTTTAAATATATATTTATATATATTTATATTTTACTTTTAACCAAAGAATATAACAGAACAAGCAGAACAAATTGTATATATATATACTGTTAGCAGAAATTATAAAATTTCTGAGAATTTCACTCAAAGCTCTATTTTTCTTATCATACTTATTCCTGAAAGGTATTAATTTGGAGAGTTTAAATGATTAGAATACCATGCATGGCATCAAGGAATATGGAGATTGGAATATATACATGTTAGGCAGCAAGAGAAGGGTAGGGAATGTACCTCTTAGATCTCCAATTTGGGATATCACCACATGCATGAAACTGCAATTCCAGGAGCAGCTTTGGCTGTAGCAATTGTTCCCAGATTGGCTTCAAATTGAAGCAGAAAATCCTCTTGTCAGGGGCTTGGTTTTGCAATTCCAGCAAGAGAGGACAGCAGCAGAAGAAAGGCTCCAGAAAAAGGAATTTAGGCTGAAATCTGGGATGTTTTGTGCATCCGTTTCTAGGAAAAATTAGGAAAGGGAAAGGGGCTTCGGCTGGGAAAGAAGAGAGAAATAATGGGGATTTTGAGAAAGACGATGGAGGGAACATAAGGTTGGAGGTATTAATAAGGGAGGTGGGTTTCTTGGTTGATGCCAAGTGTCTATAATTTAAGGCCAAATGGAAAAGCAAATCCTTCTCTCTCTTTTTTTTTTGGCCGACAATACTCTACTAATGACCATTAGTTTATAATAAATAATTTTGTTGTTATTTTTATTATCTTAACTTCTTTTGCTTGGAACACAAAAGTTGACCGTATTCGTGTGTCGAGCGTCGAATTTCGACGAGTAATATCTCATTTTGATCGTCTCCAAACGACGATTAATATGAGTATAATATTCATATACTTTCGGTTGGGTTTTGAATACCCGAAATTTCTGGATACGGTTTTTGGTTTAAGATTAAATATTGTGGATTTTAAAATATCAAACGACATCCGATTGACGAACGGTCCATTCCGTTGGTCTCATGTCATCGAATCGGATCTAATGACGGTCTCGGTTCGTTTCACGGTTCTCGACTTTGCGTCGCGGCTTTTCACGGCGTGCGTTACAAAGTGACCGATTTTGATCGATTTCATCCGAACGACTTTTGATTCCTGATCAATTGGTCGTTTTAGGTTGTTTATATTGACCGACAACGTTTTTGGATTCATTAGACCCAAAATCGGACGAGTTCGGGTTTACGCAAATTCCCGGATGTTACACCACACCCTCCACCCAGCCTGGGCGCCTCCCCCTCCGCCCCGAGGTCTTCCCCTCTGCCCCTGCCACGCCTCTCCCCTGCCGCGAGTCCTCCGCCCGCCCATACCTTCACCCATCCTGGGCGCCTCCCCCTCCGCCCGAGGTCTTCCCCTCTGCCCATGCACGCCTCTCCATGTCGCGAGTCCTCCGCCCACCCCCACACCTGCGCATCCCCCTCCGCCCCGAGGTCTTCCCCTCTGTCCCCCTCCCAGCCCCGCATCTCCTCCCAGCCCGCCGCCCCTGCCCCCTCCCTTCCCCGATGCTGTGCTCCCTCCCCTGGGCCGTCCCCTCCCTCCCCGGCGCCGCCCCCTGCTCCTCCTCCCCCTCCCCCTGGGCCTCACCCTCCTTCCGTCATGGTCTGCCCCGAGCTCCTCCCTCGAGCTCCTCCTCCGCCCCTAATTTTGTTTTGACCATAATACCCTTTTTAACCACACCATGGTTTGAATAAACATGGTTATTTTAATTTTTTGACGGTCAATCTGATGGAAGGGCACAATTGATGATAGAGAAAAAAGTGAGGGGCACAACTTATATTACCAAAAAGATAGGGGCATAGCTGATATTGCGATATCTCAGAGGGGCACAAGTGATAAAAATCCTATTTTTATCGCATTAGTCCTCAAAACTTCATTTCACCATATCTTTCTCATTTGAACTCCGTTTTTAACACACGATATGTCATTTTGAAGCTATTTCTGTGCTCTTTCATCTTATATATCTTGTGGATATATCAAAAGTTCTTTATTGATGATGAATTATTTGAGGATCTAATTTGACCTATGCAGACTGATTTTTGACATTTATGTGCGACTTTATCTTGAAAAGATTTGATTTATCTGGAGGGACTCGATTGTAGGGTTAAATTTGATTAATTCTCTTGTAATTATTATTGATGATCCTTGAGAAATTAAACTCTGCGGAGGGCATAATCGATGAGGAATTAATTTTCCTGACATTTTCTATGATTAAAATTCAATTTATTTGAGGATTAAATTACAGAGATTTTTGAAGCCATCTTTTCCTTGAGCATTATTTATGATCTCTTTATTTGTGGGATTATTATTCATTGATTAATCTTTTAACACTGCAAAATAAAATACGTTGATAAATATTTCTTGAACTCTTTTGATATGTGATTAACGTCGAGGATTAATTGATCTTTTTATTTGATGATTGAAAATATATAGTAATCACAGATCACATGCTTCATTGTCTTCTATGTATTGCATTCATTTTTACTTTATTTTCCGACATAGAAATTAATATAGCAATTAATTAATCACTTAAATTAATTTAGAACCACGCAACTAAAAATCGCCGTTGTGATCCAAAAAAGTTGTCGGTGATGTGGTCAAGTTTATTGAGTGGAAAAAATCCCTAAATCATGGTTGGTTAGACAACAATCGAGGATCGTCCAGGACTCGGTTAGAAGAGATCCTGGCCAAGTAAATATCGTGTATTACGCCCTCAAGTAAAATAATCCATGTGAGTTGATCCAGCTATCGAAGGTTTTATCATTTTTAAAGTGTCCTTGGATATGTGATCCTCCTCTCGATAGGGATGAGATTCAAATCTCCCACGTAATTAGACGGGTTATTTTCGAGGGAGAGTATCTAAAGATTTGATAAGAATAAAGATTTGAGATTGTGCGAGGGTAGCCCATAGACATTTGCAAAACATGAGTGCTTATTTGAATTGGGGATTTAAGTTTGAATATCGAAAAGAAGTCGTAGTCCTAGGCACCAACCAAGGAGAAAACACTGGGATGCCAACCCGATAATATGCCCCAGGTCTTACGTTTAGTATTTGAGTGCCACAAAAAATAATCCCATTGAAAATTTCTAGGTAGGTGATGAAGATCTCTAATGTGTTGTTAACAGGGTGAATACCACAGTCATATATAAAATAATATTTAGCAAGATTAATATGAATCAATGCATTACATATTAATAAAATTATTATCAAGCATGTCCGATTCATATAACAATTTTGATATGCACGTAGAATCATAAAACCATAGATTAAACATTTTCGTTTTTCGGAATAAATGAATAGGGCGAGATCCAAGAAAGGTAAAGTAATAAACATAACACATCAAAAAAAACGATAGAGAAATTAGATCAGGAAATCACCGAAGCGTCCATGTAATGGACTGTACTTAGAGAGGATATCGCCCCCACAATACCAGTGCGTAGGTACTGGTGATCCGCTCCCAGGATAGGACGGCACACGTCTTAGTCTGCGTACACCGACAAGACTGTCTTCGAAAGTATCTCTAAGAACTTGCAACCGGGAAGAACAGATCGCAGATGCGGTGGGAGAACAGAGAGCAAGAGTGGCGGCGGCGTGAGAGTTTTTCTTGCGAATGAAGAAAAATGGTGCCGAGGAATGCGTATAAAAAGGTGTTGCGTGCTCTAGCGCTTGGTACTTTTTATTCTTAGAAAATACCCCTCAATGGGCATAACTTTTCGAATTCAGAAACCGCATCTACAACAAGCCGTTTGGGTCGAGTTAAATTCTCATTTCAGTCGAATCCAAATTAATTTGTGTGATTAATTTAATTCAACCTGCCAAATGAAATCCGTAGCAAAAGTATCAAGATCCGAATTGACTCACGCGAGTCCAAGCCGAAGACGGAGCGAAGCGCGCGTGCCTGTGGTCCTCCATTCATCCTCTCTACTATTGCTACAAGAGCTTGGGGTGTGAACTCATATATAAGCCCCCCAAAAGTTTAGAAATACTAGGTATGATACTAAACTTCCACCCAAACTTTTCCATGTTTCAAATTTGGGAATTCTCAACTTTCTCTCCAAGTCATTTGGTTTCCCAATTGAGATCAAATTAAATCCTATTGTAATTGCATAGATTTTCCAATTAAATCTAATTACATCCTTTTAAATACAACATAATGTGAGTTTCTTGTAAAAAAAATAAAGTTTAAGATGTGTGTTTTTTCTAACGTTCAAGAGCCGCTCCCATTTAAATTTAGCCGCATCCCCTCGTATGTTCCAAGAGAGAAGATTGCACTCCATCAAAAACCACAATCTCTAAACATGCAAATTAAAAGATTGAGAGTATTTTAATCAAGGGGTTCAATTAATCTTGAGCAAGAGACCTTTTGACTCACTTATCTTGGAAGAATTGTTCATCACAACCCCCCCCCCGCAGCAGACTCTACTGTAGGGGCTACAATCGTCCGATCCTCTCTTTCCAGCCTCGTGATGCGCGCGCCCAGCCTTGAGATGCGCACCCCACTATCCCAGCCCTCTCTGAGGGTTGTCGAATCCTCATCCGACGACTCTCATTCATTGCAGCAGGTGCTGTAAAACCTCCCTACAGCAGACGATCGGAACCCCTTACAATAAAGCGATTCTTTGTAGCTGAACTATTGAATCCAAATTCGAAAAAGTCTAAAGATTTTTAGTGCGTATAAATCTAGTCGGAGAAAGAAAAAGATCATCAAAATTTGAAGGCTGAATATAGCAGAATCAAAGGGCAGGAGATCGTGAAGCATACCTTTTCCTTTCTGATCGGGCAGGATATGGGTATTGCAGGGTTGAGATCTACCACCAGATTGAGTGGCTCAGGAACAGGTACCTCATTAGGCATCAAGCACGTGGTCTGAAGATTTTTGATGTGCTCTAAAACCGAAGGCTCAAAACTTTGATCCATCGTCTGCATCCATGCAACCGCCATCTCCAGCTTAGATCGTTCAAACTCTAGTTTGGTGGCGGGTCACGCGTTAAAAATTTGCCTTCTTCCATTAAGACTACGATTTTTTTTAAAAAGCAATATTATATCGCTCATTATATATATATATATATATGAATGCAAAGGATATATATATATATACACTCATTTCGAGTAATATTGCATATTAGTGGTGCACATAGATTGGATTGGATCGAATTTTAGCTTAATCCGTGTCCAATCCCATCTTAACGGATTTTAATTTTTTTTCAATCCAACCTAATCCATCAAATATCTGAATCCAGATTAATCTAATCCATCGGATTACAGATTGGTTCGGATTTTTTTTATACTTATGTATTCCATCTCAATTGTTTACCCTCTCATTTTTGAACTTTATCGCACACTGGCCATCAACATTTAAATTATGGCTCAAAAAAGATCATCTCATGATGAAATAATACGTGTCGTTAACAATTTAAAAAGGGACATTATGGTGATGAATTAAAAAAGATCACTATATAATCGTTTGTTGTCGGGGTCACGTGTAACATGTAGTTATGTAATACCTATAATGTTGATAATTAGTATATTACATCCATGCCATATTATGATTCTTTATTGGCAGATGGGAGGGATTAGGGATGCAGACAAAACGATACTGATATGGATATAGGTGTTCACATATCCTTATCTGTTTTTAAATACGAATACGATGCATATAAAGATATTGACAGATGAAAAATATATTAACATATCCGTAAAAAATGGATATCGATATAAAGTGGATACTGGTCACATAGGAATAATATTACAAATAATCTATATATTAGCTTAAATAAACTTGTATTTGATGTGATACAAATGATATAAATATTCTAAATGTGCTTATATCATAACAATTATACCAAATATGATAAAAGAATGTATACAGTAATGTTATTGAAGTTAAACTAAATGTACAACTATATTTATATATATAAATGGATATACAGATACGAATATAGATTTTTGTTGATATAAATATGATATCAGTATCTATATCCATTTGAAAACAAGTGCGGATATGTATGTCAAATCTATAGGACATGGATACGATAGGGGATCAAATACAGATACATCTATACCTATACAACCCGTAAATGGGAGATGGGGTGGCCATTGTATACAACTTATTATTTATAGTTAACTATTTTACATTTAAATCATATTCTACAATAACATAATATAATATAGGTAAATAATTAATTAGGAGACCGGGGTCAAGCTCCTCCCGTCCCCCTTGTCTCCGTCCCTGCCGGGTATGTCAACAAGAAGAAGACGAACAGATGTGGCGTCTTCACAGTCTTTAGAAAGATCGGGGCAGTCATAGTCAAGGAGTTTCCTGAACTGCTTCACAAGACTGGCAAGAACAAAGGAGTATCGATGGTGAATAGATAAACCCATCATTCTTCCCCTCATTTGGCCCCGAAGGATGGGACCATCTGTAGAACCATAGCCATGAGCCATCGATTCCGTGCAAGAGGCTCGCGCCAACGTGTTAAATATCTTCTCTGAATCCATCTCAACAATCAGGTGGTGGTCAGAGATCTTCCATATGCAATGAAATGCACCTTTAGAAACTTCATGTATAAGGAACTCTTGCTTCATGGAAGATACAACCATGGAAAAATCAACGATAAGGCATCTGCGAAACTTGCACAGCAGGATCTGGCCTCCTCGTAGATATCAGTCTTCCCGAAAGAGCCAAAACGAATAGTGGAGGGTGCAGAGACTTCTTTTATCTTTGAAGCTGTGAACGGTTCGTTACGGTTTGGTCTAAGGAGCTTAGGCTTCGAAACCCTAGATGTGTTTTTGGTGCTCGAGTCATCCAGTTTAATTGGACCGAGCTTGAGCTCGGACCAACCAAATAAATCGAATCATTTAATGCATGATCTTTTCCAAGCCTCATATACATATACATACATACATATATAGGGATAAATGGGGTTGTCTCCTAGGGGGGTTAATTTAGCTCCCACGCCTCATTTTCTCTATTTTTTATTTTTTTGAAAATTTCTTCAGTGAACATTCTTCACTATATCCCTACATTATATCATTTAAATTTCGTGTTAAACAGAGACTTTTATGGCTTCCATCCAGATAGTCATTTTTTAACGGTCACATGATTTTTTAAATCGACCCCATCTGGATGGAGGCCGTAAGAGTCTCTATTTCGAATGAAATTTTAATGACATAATACAGGGATTTAATAATGAATTTACACGATTTTTTTTCAAAAAAATAAAAAAAATTACGTGAAAAATGAGGCGGGGGGTGCTAAGTTAGCTCCCCCTTAACATAGCTCCTCCCGTCCCATTTTCCCCATATTTTTTATTTTTTTGTAAAATAAAATCGTATAAATTCATTATTATATCCCTATATTATGTCAATTCAAGTTTCGTGAGAAACAGAGACTCCTACGCCTCCATCCAGACAGGGTCGATTTTAAAAAAATCTTGCGACCGTTAAAAAATGACCATTTAGATGGAGGTCGTAGGAGTCTCTGTTTTGGACAAATTTGAATGGCATAATATAAATATATAGTGATGAATATTCGCGGAAGAAATTTTCAAAAAAAAATAAAAAAAACTAGGGAAAATGGGACGGGGGGAACTAAGTTAGCTCCCCTTAGGGGGCGGCCCCCATTTTTCCCTATATATACACACAACACATACATACATACATACATACATACATACATACATACATACATACATACATAATACATACATACATACATACATACATATAGGATAAAATGGGGCTGCCCCCATGGGGGAGCTAACTTGGCTCCCCGCGCTATTTCGTCCATTTTTTTATTTTTTTTTGAAAATTTCTTCCGTGGATTTTCATCAATATATCCTTATATTATGTCATTAAAATTTCGTGCAAAACAGAGAATCCTACGACCTCCATCCAGAGAGGGTCGATTTTAGCAATTCTGTTACCGTTAAAAATGACTGTCTGGATGGAGGCCGAGTTCGCACAAAATTTTAATGACATAATATAGGGATATAGTGATGAATATTCACGGAAGAAATTTTCTAAAAATAAAAATAAAAAACCAGACGAAATGGCACGGGGGGGGGGGGAGGGGGGCAAGTTAACTCCCCAAGAGGGCAGCGAATCATATAACAATGGGTATCCACTGATAGTTTCTTATAATTGCTGTTAAAGTTAACAATACCATATTTTAAGGAATAAATCAACATATAAATAGTTGTTATATGAACATTGATCAACTAATACCTGTTTGTTAATTACAAGAATAAAAGCTAATTTGTCACTGAATAATATATTTTACTATACATTTAACATTGGAAGATATGACAATGAATATTTTAATTTTTCGTTACCATAAGAGAAATTTGTTGGATGGTCTTGGAGTCTACTCTCCTTTCAAGGATCATTGTGGACGGACTACTCCTATAAGCTGGATGCAGCAAAGTATGGCTATTGACCCAGCTGAAGAATCAAGTTGTATCTTACTATTGAGAACCCATTTTATTGGGAAGATCAAGTTGTATCTTACTATAGGAAACCAAGCAAAGTATGCATCAATGTATGGCTTTTGGGAAGATCAAGTTATCTTACTATTGGGAACTCATGTTATTCAATGTGCTCTTTTGTTAATTTGTTGCTGAGATCACTTCCGACATCCAGGTCCTGATGAGGATTACAGACTCTGAATTGGCGATTTTCGATACATATGAAGCCGAGGAGTATGAAGTAAGATTCTGACATTATCAGTACGCCATGTTTAATTTTCCTGAAAGAGAAAATAATAAATTGAGCAGAAATCTGTTCCTGCTATCTGTTCATGTGATTATAGCATCATACAATCCTCTGATTGCATTTTTTGTCCCACTGATGTTTTCTGAAGATGATGTGAAAGCCACAATCCCGACCTGTATGGCAATTGGGACTTTGAAGTAAGGATTGCATACACCTCCAATTGTTTCATTGCGAGAAACCAGTATTTTCATAAATTCTTCTTCAGTCTCGAGTTCGTGATTCGTCTTCCTTTTGCAAATGTCTATAGGAATGGATGCAGCAACACATCACGAAATGCATCGAAATGACTAGGAGTTCATGGAGGAGCTGGAGCAACTTACAGATTCTGAAACATGAGTGACAGCTTCTGAACCTGCAGAAGGCCTCTCCAAGCAGTGCTCTTATGTATCCGTTGCGGTGGCAATCATGGTCGGATCATATTGCATGTAACGGGGCATCTCGTTCGAAATTGTTCTACATAATAAGATGCTTTCCTTGGCTTCGGTTTGCCATAACTTGAGCATAATCACTAACCACCATATCCTTCAACTAGGTATCAGAACCCCCCCCCCCCCCCCCCCCCCCCCGCAAGGAACTATTAATTTGGCTTCCTACCAATACAAAAAAACCAATCTCACAAGAATAAAACAACAATCTCTCATGCAAGAATTGAATGTTTTACTTTCAAGATTGCTCAAAGTAGCACATAAATATCAGTTTATAGCTTCAATGAAATGTTTGGATGCTTATCATATATATACATTTAAAAGTGGGGGTAAGCATGAGTGGAAATAAATTTAATAAATAGACTCATCTCATTTGCTTTTGCTGGGAAGCAAGATGAGCATAAACACTATAAAATCAATCTGTTTCTAGACAAAAAAAATAAAAATAATATTGGAAACTGTACACATACTCGAGGCTATGCCAATGCCTCGAAAGAGACTATTCGGCTTTTGTCGGATGAGATCTGCGACGCAATCTCAAGTAACCAAACGTGCCAGCACCTGGAGATGAACCTTCAAAGATATAGGGCAGAAAACCAGTTGCTGATTTGTATCTTTGTTGGATCTGTGATGTGCATGAAAAAGAGAGGGAAAAGGTTAGAAGGGAAACATCTTACAATACTTAGCTAACACCAAATCTGGCTACTTATGGAGTATACATATTGCGAAGCAAAAAAAGACATGTCAAGGCATTGAATATGATGGAGTGGTAATGGCCATGTAAGGGGGTGCTTAGATTTGCACTAGATCTGAAAAAAATATCCGGGACTATCTAATGCCGATCTGAAAAAAAGAATTCACCTCAAGAATTTGTTCGCTGCTTCTGATACAATTTCTCCCAATAACACAAACAGATCCACCTGAACCGCCACCGGTAATCTTCGCCCCAAATAAACAGCTATCTCCATTTTCATCTGCGCAAGATCTGCGGTGTTGCATCGCTTGAACCAAATTTACCAACCTGTCAGTTCCATCTGATCCCAGGCCACAATCATTATAGCTATAGTGGCACTGCAAAAGTTAGAAGAACATGTCACTTTGCCAATATGATACCGGTCAAGTGCAGTGCGCCAAAGTGGTACATGTGGAATTGCGTTGTCACCAAATATGAATAGAATGGTGCTGTCAATTAAAAAATGAAATAAGCGGTCCCTAAAAATGTGAGAGCTAAGGTTTCATCCCACCTTAGAAATACAAAAAAATATTAATTACACGTTAAGTAAGCATTCAATAGAGTCATCCACTTGAACCAGGAAATAAGATAAGCTTTTGGGGTGGGGTGAATTCTTCTCACTCTGTCTCTTCGCACAGTCAGTCCGATCAATTGGACAATAATGCAATTCTACCTGGTATTAGTTCTACCCCTCACGTATATATATGATGCATCTCAGTCTTTTTATAACGTATTTAAATAATAAATAAGTGGCAAATTAGCTCTTTTTTTGACATTTGTAACTAACAATTTTATATGGGGGAGCAGTGGTTCAATGCAGCACAAGGAAATAATATAAGAAAAATGTCATAGCAAGCATCCATGTAGCTGACCCTACTTGTAGTGGGAGAATGCTTTGCCATTTTTTAGCACTGTGACAACACATAACTTCCTTAAATGAACAAGACAACATTGCACAAAAAACTAAGTTCTGCGTGTAGCAGTAAAGCACACTGCAAATCCAGGATCCACCCACCTGGTACATCAGTTCCCCGAGGGCAGAAATCTGATCAACAGTTGTTGCTGCTGTTAATAATGCTTTAAAAGCCTGCACAAATAAAGCATGCGAGCATTTGATATCATAGTTGACAAACATAACCATCACTTTTGCCGTGCAATATCACAGAAACCAGATTGATAAGGTTGGCAGAACAGAAAGCATTTTATGTGGCAGCAAAAAAATGTTACACTTTCCAGATAGGGTAATAATTACAAAATAGATTTTTATAAAAGATTCATAAGCTTTAAAAACACATAAATATGAATGTATAAATTTAACATAATATCACAAAACATATGAACTAACCATTGTTGTGAAAGACTACTGAATAAAGCTTAAGCTCGCTATAAGTCAAATATAGCAAGAGGAGAAATTTATTAAAGAGTGAACTTGCAACAAGCTATTGTGGTCACCTGAACCCGAAAATTTTCATAAATAGGATGTCGGGTTGGTGCCTTCACTTCATAGGTGCGGTTGGGATCGATTGTGGTCACAGAGTCACCGTGATCGACATATTTTCTAACAAATTCCTCCCCATCCATGGATGATGGAAGCTTCTTTTCATACAAGGCTTCATATCTGGAATGGAAGATGTAAATCAAATGGAGCTCAACAAAGAACATGGACCTCACAGACACCAGAAGAATGCATAAAAAAATGCATGTGGTATTTTAATAAATTCACATGGAGTAGCACATACAATCTAGTTTCTGATTTAAAGGCCTTCTTGGACCATACAAATAGATGACAAAATCAAAAAGCGCTAGCATCAATATTCTCTTCTAGTTCTTTGGGAAAAAGTAAGTTTGGCCTTCTATAATCAATTAGTTGCACCATTTTGAAGAAACTTCATAAAAGAAGCATTACCTATGATATCATCCAACAAAACTTTTTATTCTCAAAATGTATGTAACAAGACATGTTTTTTCCATGCAGTGACTTTTAAATTGTATCTAACACGTATCTTTCCATATAATATAAACTGATTTTAAGCAGGCAGCACTTGATTAATTGAATGCATATCTAATATTTTCTCTACAATATCGTGTCTTGTGAATTGCATGATATTGAAGTCGGTCTGATAGCATGGAATATGATATCAAATGATACAAGAAAACAGCTGATTGTAGCATTACAAGAAAGCCACCAACAACGCCAATTGGTTTGCAAAAGCAGCTTGTTCTACCGAAAGTACCTATGAGGGGTAAGGTTGCACAAATAATCCAGTGCAGCTTCTGCTTTAAGCAGTTCAATTCCCTCGTCAACTTCGTCAAAACCCATTCCATCATCGTTTACACCATTGACATGATACTGAAAATTAGATAACATTTCTGTTGCTGCATCTTTTATCATCTTGCGTCCCATGAAAGTACCTATTCTTACAGATCCATAATCTGTACCACCAACACTGTGAAAGAAGCAACTTATGTGAGAAAGATGCGATGCAAACTTGCTCTCTGCAGTTGAAATCAATTTTTATAGTCCATATTGTAATATGTTAATCCAAAAAAAAGATTATTTACTTCAGAAAACTGAAGATTGGAAATTGAAATTGTACAACTAAATCCATAGGCTGAATACTAAACCAATTATTCGGTCCCCCAAAAAATTATAATATACCTATGGCGGATTCCAGAATCGATCCCCCAAAATCGAATATGATTCGGAATAGAGACAAGCTCTTTTATCTCAGCAGGCTGGCAAAAAAACATGAAGGTAAAAATCCATTTTTTTCTCAATTTGTAAAAATCCAATTTGGGATAATGTCAATCGTCAAGGCAAGTTCTTGAAACAGATACTAACTCGGCAAACCATGGCAAGAAGCTTATTAGCTTCACCACAAGCTGAAGTCATCTGATCCATCACCCCACAAGGAGCACCAACCACATGATTCTCAACCTGGAAATGGTTCAAGAACATCATGAGCATGTAGAACTTACACAAAAGATCTTTAAACATTTCCTATACCTTCTGACAAAGTAATGCAAGCTCTCTAGGTGTGATATTCAGGCCTGCAGGTAGAATGATATTACCATCAAAATGTGAAAGAATAGGCTTTGTTAAAGAACAAACTTCAGTGAGAGTTTTTGCCAGCAGTTGACGACAGATATCAGGTTCACTTTGTGAGTTAAGAGCAGAATGTCAAACCATATAGACTTCATTTAGGTAAGGACTACCCCGAAAACACAAGACATACTTTTTGCTTCAAAGTTCTGCATTCTAATGAACATACAGTCCAATTTATCCTTACATTCAAATTGATCCTTTTTTAGAGGGAAAAGAGGGTGCAATCCCAAGATTGGAACCCACCACGAATTTATTGAACTAGTTCAAAAGATAGAGTACACGATTTTGCATATTACACATTAGACCACATGGACAAGAGTGCCATGTAGTGTCCCAGCACATTCGCACACTGAAAGGGGCATCCCCGAAAGAATCTCTCATTCCTAGCATACCAAATAGCCCAAAACAGAGCAAAAGCCCCAACCACATCCTCCTAGGAGCTCCCACACACCTCTCTAACGGAACTCCAGTACGACGCGCCATCCACGGACCGAAGCCATGGTATAGTCGTCCCCTCCCACACCGCAACCGAAGCTGTGCAGCCGAAAAAGGTGGTCGAGATCCTCCTGATGAAGCCCGCATCTATCACATAAGGTCTCCTTGGTATGCAGCAATCTAGCCATCTGCACCTTAGAGAGTAGGTGCATGTGCCTCGCCAACCACAAGAAAATCTTGACCCGCATAGGCATCTTGCTAGCCCAAATAATTTTGTAGTCTTAAGTGAAGTCCTCCTGAGAACTTTCCCTCCTAAACAAAGCGATCCCTGCCCTCACCAATGCCTTCAACATCCGCCAGAGCCCCCAACAACGCCATAAATTCATTGCATCTCTGATCTGACAAAGAGGAGATGAAAGTCGGGCACCAAGAGCCTGCCGACCAAACCTGATGCACCAGAGCATCCTTGTCATCTGTGAGGGTGAAGAGATGCATGCATCTCTCTCTGAGTGGACCTAACCCCGTTCAGTTATCCCCACAGAACTAGAATATATGGTCGTTACCCACCACCAGCCTCACACAATCTTCCAGCTCTAGTAGAATACCGAAAATCCCCCTCCAGAGCGACAAAGGCAAACGAATCGCCTCCACTCTCATCAAACCATGGACCCTACAAATGCTCTACAACACCCTACAAACCAGATCATCGGACTCTCCCCAAATCCTGAGGGCCCACTTAACCAGAAACACCTTGTTCATGTGCTCCAAACTGCAAACACCAAGACTGCCCTCTCTTTGCTCTCGTAGCAGTGTCCCAACCCACCAGATGCATTCCTCTACCCTCATGTCGCCCGTTCGACCAGAAGAATCACTTCATCATTACCTCCAGCCTCTGACGCACCTCCACAGACATCAATCTCATGGAATAAAAGAACACCGGGATAGTCGACATCGTATGCTTGGGCACCAGCTTCCCCCTTAGAGAGCGATCTTTCCTTCCACCCTGCCATTTTGCTCTCCAACCTGTCAAGTACCACCTTCCAATCCGTCACATGCAACCGCCCAGCAACCAAAGGGAGCCCCAAATATGTTGAGGGAAGGGAGCTCCCCGGGCAACCAAGAATATGACAGAGCTCCTGATCCTCCACCTGCTCCACTCCAAAAGGAATAACTGCGGACTTGCTTCTATTAATTCTAAGGTCAGAAACCTCAACAAATATATCCATGATTACATGAAACACGTCTTGCATGCTCCTGATCCTGATCAATGAAAATGATTATGTCGTCGGCATACTGCAAAATAGGAATGGGGGCACCGTCTCTCATGTACCCATCATAAAAATCGTCAATTGTGGCCAATCCCATCATCACTGCTAGCTTATCTGCCACAATAACAAAGAGGAGGGGTGTAAGGGGGCAACCCTGACGGAACCCCGTTGGGGGTTGGAAAAAGCTACCTTCTGGCCTACCATTCAAAAGAACTGTGCAGGATGCTGTCGTTATGCATCTCTTCACCCATCCAACCCATCGCTCAGGAAACCTCCCCTTCTGCAGCGATCGCCAAAGGAAATGCCAATGAACATAGTCGTAAGCCTTGGAGAAATCCACCTTCCAAAGGATCACCTTCTTCTTCTCCCTCCTCCAGTTCATCACCAACTACGACGCCAGGACCAAGAGTCTGACATATGTCTTCCGGGAAGAAAAGACGACTGCTCAGGAGAAATGATGTTCCCCAGGATACCCCTCAAGCGATTCTCCAAGACTTTGGCAACAAGGAGGTAGATCGTAACCAACTGATATTGCAATTGATCTTGCATGTGACAGATATGCTCAGAAAGAATGCAGGTTGACTCAAACCCAACCAACTGCGCAGATGTATGTAGGGATGTTTTCCAACAAGCCCATGACTTTTAATGATTTTTTACACACCATATTTTTCAAATATTTTACAAGTTGTTTAATACAACAACAAAACTTTTTCTCGCAATTATAACAACATGGATTTTTTGCCTCCATTCAAATTTATTTTGGATCATTTCCATGCTTAAATCCAAATAACCATCCCTTCAGATAGTCTCATTCCAACACTTCTAGGACCTTCCTCTCCATCTCTTAACCGACTCAATATCCCAAATCTTGCATTTTCTTTAGAAGTTATTTAATAATCCAGAGAAAATAACTATAAACTTTATTGTATAATCATCCCGCAATAAAAACATACCTTAAATATTTTTTTTACAAATCTTTTAACCAAAACAAGAATTATGCATAACTTTATTTTTACAAATCAAAATGGTCTTCTTGTAAAAATTTGATCAGAACAATGGTGAGATGATTAGCTCGAAATCATTTTTTAATGCTTAAGATACATAGGAAGATCTATATTTACATACACATAAATGTACAAGGATGAAAATCAAGACAAATAGCCACTCTTCGGGCCTTTCATGCTGTTGAAAACGGTATAGGGTTGAGGTAATTAAGTAGTTGGACCTTGTCAAGATCTATACATTATGTGTGACATGTGGCCTTGTATTATGTCTCACATCACCTACCGAGAAAATTGTGCATGAGTGGAGCCTATATTAGGACAATATACCACCGGTTTCATTGAGAAGAACAATGTGAAGATTAGACCCAGTGTAGAGTAACATGATCATCTTAAAACTGAATGTTTTGATATCATTGTTGCTATGCAATAATCATATTATTGTTTCCAAGAAAATATCTTGAAGCCCTTGGAGCGATTCCATAGTTTATTTGTACAAGTTTTTTTTGAAACAAGAGGAGGAAATACGCACAAGTGTCCACTCCAAGATTTGTACCCCAGTCTTTGGGTGATAGGCACACGTACTACTAACAAACCATTGAAGTGGGTTCATTTGTAGAAGTTAATGCTATTTTATTCATCAAGTGCCTGCAAGTTATCTCTCAAGATTTTATTCATTGAGTTTCAAAAACCAGTTTCTCTGTCATTTTGTAATATCTAATTTATTACGAGGTTACACTTTATTTTGGTTATCACTCAGTATACCATTACACAATCACAACTACTGCAACAATAATGAGAAAGCCTATCTACTTCAACCTTTTTTCACTATTTGGTTTCCCAAAAGTGAGATCAAAGTCAGGAAACTCTTGACAGATTTTTTTGTCTACGTCGCCTTTCTTCTTGCAAAAGGCATAAAGACTACAACAACTAGGGAAGGAAATGCATGACAACCCACTTGATTGGCAGTGGCTGGAAATATGTAGAGGCGCAGCGATTGATTCCATCCTCCTTCATTAGTGAACTCTGGTACTAGACCATTCCATTGAGATTCTTACATGGAAAGACCCTATTTTCTGAGGACCTATATGTAAGAGACATTCTTTTAGTTCCAATATGTTGAGGTGGTTTTACTGTATAATTGGGTAGTTAGATCTTTGATGACGGGCTATTACCCAACTCTCTATATATTGTACTCATCCTCCTCATTATAAATTATCCTAGTGAAGACTGCTCTAACATTTTTTAAGGGAGATCAGTATATTGTGTCCCTGTGGTTTTTTCCTCTTCATAGGTTTTCCACGTAAATCCTTGTCTCCTTGTAGTTGTCCCTGATCCATTTCAACACCATATAATCATGGTGTTCATGGGTTTCTGGCTAGTCTCACATCACCCTTTTTTAAAAAGTCCACAATCTATTGAGAGGAGTTGTGCGAGTGGGGGCATATATAGGACCATGTATGACATTATCCATTGAGAAGGACCCATCTACTAGAACCATGTACCACATGTTCCATTGAAAAGAATAATACGAAGATCAGACCCTTGACGTCCTTCTACCATGGAGTAGAGGGATTATTCTGACCATCTCGTATCATGTCAATCTTGACATTTAGACATTATTGTAGCTACGCTATATTCAGGTAATTTGCTTTAAACATGTGCAATAATTGTTGGAGTATAAGTTGTATGCGTCCATTGTGTCGTAGCAGGGTAAATGGATCCTGGAGGAGATCCATTTACCCCATCTAGTGTTTAGTCCCACATCGTCCAACGGTGGGACTTGGAGGCTCTGGGAAGGCTATATAAGGAGTCCCATACCTCCTGTATCCATTGAGAAAAAGGAATAGAATATCCACCCCTTTGAGGGCTTCTCCCGTGGTTTCATCCCGCTCCTCACGGAGTAGGGTTCCACGTTAAATCCCGCGTTCTTATTCTTATTTATCTTTTATCCATGTTTCCGCTTCCGCTTCCGATTTTCTAACATGGTATCAGAGCGGGTCGATTCTCGAGGATTTCGTGTTCTTATTTTATTCGAGATTCGTTTCCTTGGTCATGAAAACAGTTCGTGAAGATTATTGTTCGAGATTTTTTTAAGGGATCTCAGGAACCCTAGATCTGTTTATCTCCAGGCGCACGCCGCCGTTCCTTCCTTCGATCGGTGCTCCTGCACCCCAGCCAGGCGACATCAACACAGATCCTAGAGATCTGCATCAATAGCTAGGCGCACTGGCGCGCACGTGTCGCGCGACATTCCAGATCTATGGAGAGGCTACAGAGAGGGCAGCACCCCTCAACCTCCGTGTCGCGTGTCCTTCCCCAAGCCCTTATTCTTCCCCGTGCGGTGGCACAGGCGGCAAAAGCCTCTCAACGGAGCCGCATCTTCTCCTTGCGCCGTATCCAGTCGCGCATCTTCTCCACGCTCGCGACTCCCAGTGCTGCATCCAATCCCAGCGGCGGCGCGCTGCATCTCCCAGTGCCCTCAGCGGAAGATCGATCCCCATCCGTGAAGCCCCTCGAGCGACAACATACATGCGCCACAGACGATCCTCTCAGCCC
The DNA here is from genome assembly GCA_037367405.1 of Ottelia alismoides. Classification (NCBI taxonomy): domain Eukaryota; kingdom Viridiplantae; phylum Streptophyta; class Magnoliopsida; order Alismatales; family Hydrocharitaceae; genus Ottelia; species Ottelia alismoides. The sequence continues at coordinate 811,519 of JAZKJV010008238.1, read as the reverse complement.
AGCTCCAGGGCGGCGGCGCCTCTCACAGGCGTATGACCCATCCTCCTCGCACAGGCGGTCCTCCACGCGAGTCCTTCCCATCCTAATCAGCAACCCCATGCCGATCTTCCCCGCCCGATCAGCGGCAACCCCAAGCCGTGGTACCCCTCCAGGCAGCGGCGCCCTTCTGGCGGCCTTATCCAGTCGATCTCCTGTCAGTGACTCGTCGCAGCCAGGCCTGCTACCGCACAACTTCCAGCATCTGCACAATCTGCGGAGCACGCATCCTCCAGATCGGCGAGTCCCCATCGGCGGCGGCAATCGTAAATCCCCAGGGGAGCGGGATTCGTAGGAGGGGGTTCTAAATAGAAGTGCGGGCCTTGTGGGCCGATTAAAAAAAAGTGTTGGTTTCTGTAGCCCCAAGTGGGCCGTGACTTAAAAAAAAAAGAAAAGAGGGGAAGAGAGAAAGTAAGCCCAGTTGGGTTGTTACATGTTTTTGGGCCCAAGTGGGCCGAGTAGTAAAAAAAAGGCACGTACAAGAAAAAGCCATACGCAAATTAAAAAAAAAGAAAAGCCGAAAAAAATGAAATGGCTTATAAAAAAAAGGAATGACGGCTTAAAAAAAAAGGAAAAGCCGCAAATTTCATGTTCTGTTTACCCCTATTTTATCTTGTCTTCTCCCAACTTTGTCGATGTCATTTTCCGACAAGTATGGGAGAAAGAGAGAGTATATGTAGAGTCACAGGTCTTGTTCCAGATTCAAGATGTTCCAGATTCACATGCATAGACCATTCAGATTCCAGACTCTACAGTTCGGGTTCAGACTCGACGATTGATTCCGAGTCCAGTTTCAGACACGCACGAGTTTGCGGTCATTTTCAGATGAGCATATGTTGCCATCATCAGTTCGAGGTCCCCATCATTCTTGTTGTTGTCAGGCCAGAGTTTTCATGTGAGCCATAGGGACTCCAGAGCAGAGGACCATTCCCTTGAGGGCAAGGGTTTTCATGTGGTATCATAGGTACACCAGAGCAGTGTACCATTCTCTGAGCCAGATGGGAGAGACCCAGTTCTCCAACAAGGAGACTATTTTCAGACTCCATTCTCCAACGACCGTAGACTCCGACGAGGATTGCACAGCCACATCCATTTTCAGTTCGACCCCTTTTCAGAGATAGAGCAGTTGTCCACATTATTGTGGCAGGCCAGAGTACTCCTACGAGGAGACTCATTTCCAGTTGCAGCGACTCTGACAGGCGCAATTCAGAGCGCATGCTCTCCGACGAGGAGATTCAGAAGACTCACACTCCAGCCCGTTCGTCCTCCTCACCTGCACGGCATGAGAAGCAACGTCCTCGACTGCAGCAATGTGCGCGTTGGGTTGATATTGTCCGTAGTGTCCTGTAGCGTTGAGTTGAGTTTCTTTCTGTTTGTCCAAGCTGAGCATTGCATGCTCCAGCTTGAGGGGGAGTGTTGGAGTATAAGTTGTATGCGTCCATTGTGTTGTAGCAGGGTAAATGGATCCTGGAGGAGATCCATTTACCCCATCTAGTGTTTAGTCCCACATCGTCCAACGGTGGGACTTGGAGGCTCTGGGAAGGCTATATAAGGAGCCCCAGACCTCCTGTATCCATTGAGAAAAAGGAATAGAATATCTGCCTATCAGAACAGTGGTACCCCGATACGCACATTCGCAGTATTTCAATTCCGATCGCATTAAGTTCTCGAATAGCGACAGTCTTCCGACTTGTCGTGAGTTCGAGAAGGGAAATATGACATTCATATTCAATAACCACAGATGTCACCAATTTCATTAATTTTCATATTATATCCCAAGAAGAGAAAAGCATTTATGATAAATATCTGTCTAGGGCATTTTTATGACTAATTATGGTTCTCATGCAGAGCCATGGCATCTCGACCAGGTCAGGATACTTCTGATCAGCTGGCACGCATACTGAGCGCACTTACTGATCTTCAGCAGCAGCAGGCTGCTATGAGAGGCCAGCAGGAGCAGATATTGGCCCAGCAGACTGAGATTGCTGACAGGCAGACGGACATAGAGATGAGATTTGAGGACCTGTCAGATTTCACGTACCATCCATCCCATGATGGAATACGACAGGACCAGCACCAGTCCGTTGAGGTGGAGCAGCCGCATCCTGACGATCCACTAGAGGACATTCCAGAGCATGGAGCTGAGGAGGATGCAGACTTAGACAGGGAGCAGGACCCTGTTGACTTTGCTGGCGAGGATGCACACGAGTATTCAGCCATTCACAGGCACCAGTCGGTCTTCACTTCTTATCAGCGGGCCAACATACCCTTGTTTGAGGGTACAGGTCCACCAGATGATGCTGAGCAGTGGCTGAAGAGAGTGATGAAGGTGCTCAGGGCAATTCATGCGCCACGAGACACGTGGCTATCTTTCGTAGAGTATTCACTGACAGACTTCGCCGAGCGATGGTGGGAGGCCGTAGCATCCGAGTTAGGCCGAGAGCCTACTTGGAATGATTTTGAGACGAAGTTCCGAGGCCACTTCTTTTCTGCGAAGTGGAAGGAGTCCCAGCGCCGACTTTTTGCAGAGCTTCGTCAGGGACAGATGACCGCCAGAGATTATTTCATCCGATACACAGAGCTATCACGACATACCCGAGCAGCTGGCGCATTTCCAGAGGAGAATCTGGAAAAGTTCATTGGCGGCATGCGAGAGGAGGTGTAGGAGAAGCTGGCAGGATTACACATCACTTCCATCTCCGAGGCTACCGATGTTGCGGAGAAGTTCGAGGACATCAGGGGGAGACGTTTCGGGAGCTTGTCTGGAGCAGCACCTAGACCACGACGATCTTTAGGACCGATACGTCGACCATTTCAGCAGCAGAGGTCAGACAGACGGTTCCGACCCACAGGTTCGTCCTTCACAGGCAGTGCCCGCTCTTCTCCATCGACTACTCTAGGAGGAGCACTCGCCGGACGCGGCACAGAGTCCGCTCGACCATCTGGGTCGCAGCGAGTAGATAGACCACCTGCAGGACCAGCTCGGAGCACAGGCACAGCTACTTCACCTACCAGGCCAGTCAGATGCTATCGATGTCATGAGTGGGGACATTACCGAGCACAGTGCCCACGGGCTTCTGGCAAGCCTCAGCCACAGCCTTCACAGTCACAACCTCAGGCACAGCGTTCAGGGAGTTTCCGTGGTAGGAACTCCAATTTTAGGCGACAGCAGCAGAGACAGACGCAGAGTGTGGCAGGTTCCAGTGCCGCAACAGCCAGGCAGGGGCAGATACATGCAGTTACTGAGGAGCAGGCACGTTCAGCGGCTACTGTGGTGAAAGGTATGGTCTCAGTCTTGGGCCGGCCTTTCCATGTTTTATTCGATTCCGGCGCGACACACTCTTTCCTTGCTTCGAGGTTGCTTGTTTCTTTAGATAGAGTTGCAGAGACGCTATCGTCTCCATATCACATCCGAGGGCCAGGTGGCCAGTTATTCATTATTTCACTGATAGTCAGGTACTTGCCCGTACTGATTGGCGGTCACGAGATGATCGCAGATTGTCTACTTCTGCAGCTTGATGAGTTCGACTTGATATTGGGCATGGATTGGTTATCCACTCATCATGCACTTGTTGATTGCTTTAGGAAGACCGTTGTCTTCAGGATTCCCGATCTACCCGAGTTCACTTTTGAGGGTACTTTGCATGACTCCACCATGGAGTATATTTCAGTGTTGCGGGCCCAGCGACTTGTTGATCAGGGTTGTGATTCATACCTTGCATTTGTTCGGGAAGTATCTGATCAGGAGCCGATGATACAGGACATCCGAGTAGTATCAGAATATCCAGATGTCTTTCCTGATGAGCTACCAGGGCTACCTCCTGAGAGAGAGATCGAGTTCGAGATCACATTATTGCCAGATACACAGCCGATCTCTATGGCACCATATCGCATGGCACCAGCCGAGTTGAGGGAGCTGAAGGTGCAGTTGCAGGAGTTGCTAGATTTGGGATTCGTGAGGCCGAGCACTTCACCTTGGGGTGCTCCGGTTCTATTTGTCAAGAAGAAGGATGGATCCATGAGACTGTGCATCGATTATAGGCAGCTGAACAAGAGAACGGTGAAAAACCGTTATCCTTTGCCGCACATCGATGATTTGTTCGACCAGCTCCAGGGATCTTCGGTTTTCTCGAAGATCGATCTTCGCTCAGGCTACCATCAGCTGAGGATTCGCGAGTCAGATATTCCGAAGACAGCCTTCAGGACTCGCTATGGACACTACGAGTTTGTGGTGATGCCGTTTGGGCTCACCAATGCACCTGCGGCTTTCATGGATATGATGAACCGTATCTTCCGTCCATACTTGGACAAGTTTGTAGTGGTGTTCATCGATGATGTGCTCATCTACTCACGGAATGAATGGGATCATGCGAATGATCTACGAGTTGTTTTGGATACATTGCGGGAGCACAAGCTATATGCCAAGTTGAGCAAGTGCGAGTTCTGGTTATCCCAGGTCTCATTTTTGGGGCACATCATTTCTGGAGCAGGCATTGCAGTTGATCCTGCGAAGATAAATGCAGTTATGTCTTGGGAGCAGCCCAAGACAGTTACTCAGATTCGGAGCTTTCTCGGACTAGCAGGTTATTATAGACGCTTCGTCAGCGGATTTTCACGCATCGTCCGTCCATTGACACAATTGACGCAGAAGGGAGTTCCATTCATTTGGAACGATTCATGTGAGCAGGCCTTCCAGACACTGAAGGAGAGATTGACTACAGCGCCTATTCTTGCTCTTCCTTCAGGTACTCAGGACTATGCAGTTTACACAGATGCATCTGGAGAAGGTCTGGGAGCAGTGTTGATGCAGAGAGGACAGGTGATTGCTTACGCATCACGGCAGTTGAGACCGCACGAGCGGAACTACCCCACACATGACTTAGAGTTGGCGGCAGTTGTCTTCGCCTTAAAGATATGGCGCCACTATCTATATGGGGTGAACTTCGAGATTTTCACAGATCACAAGAGCCTAAAGTACATCTTTGATCAGAAGGAGTTGAACATGAGACAGCGCAGATGGCTCGAGCTGCTGAAGGATTATGATTGCACGATCTCTTACCATCCCGGTAAGGGAAACGTGGTGGCTGATGCACTTAGCAGGAGAGCACATGCTGATGGTACGGCGAACTGGCTATACACGTGGGATACGCTTGCAGCTTTGACCGATTGGCATCCTCAGGAGAGCGCATCCATTTCTACCGCCGTGCCTCCACGATACAGCAGTCTTTGGGATCGTATTGTAGAAGGCCAGAAGACCGATCCTTGGATTCATGATAGATACATGCGCGCCGTCAAGGACGAATTTGACGATTTTGTTGTGATGGAGTCTATTTTATGGAAGGCGGGACGGGTCGTTGTACCCAATAACGAGCAGCTTCGCAGAGACATTCTCGATGAGGCACACAGTTCACGGTTATCTATCCATCCAGGCAGTACGAAGATGTACCGTGATCTGCGTCGACATTTCTGGTGGGATGGAATGAAGCGCGATGTGGCGCTACATGTTAGCAGATGCATGACCTGTCAGATGGTCAAGGCTGAGCACAGGAGACCACCAGGATTACTGCAGTCTCTCCCCATTCCTGAGTGGAAGTGGGAGAGCATTTCTATAGATTTTGTCACAGGTATGCCAAAGACACCAGGTGGCCATGATTCTATATGGGTCGTTGTTGATAGGTTGACCAAGTCAGCCCATTTCATACCTGTCAACACGACTTACACTCCATCCAGATTGGTCAAGCTCTATGTGCAGAACATCATCAGACTGCATGGTATACCACGAGAGGTGGTGTCTGACAGGGATTCGAGATTTACATCTCATTATTGGCATCAGTTCATGTCAGCACTACATACAGAGCTGAAGATGAGTTCTGCTTATCATCCGCAGACAGACGGGCAGAGTGAACGCACCATTCAGACGCTTGAGGATCTACTTCGCGCATGCACTTTGGAGTGGAAAGGGTCCTGGAAGGACCATCTGCCGTTAGTGGAGTTCACGTACAACAACAGCTATCACTCCAGTATTGGCATGGCACCATTCGAAGCCCTATACGGGCGGAGATGCCTCACACCTCTCAGTTGGCGTGAGGTAGGTGATCATGCTCTCTATTCCGTAGATCTCCTGGAGGAGACCGCGAGAACTGTTGATCTTGTGAGACGGAGGCTTCTGACGGCACAGAGCCGCCAGAAGAGTTATGCAGACCGTCGGAGGAGAGACTTAGAGTTTCAGGTAATCTAATTATTTCCTCTTAATCCACTCAATTATGATATATATATGTTCAACTTAATCTCATACTAATTATATTCCTATAAACTATAGGTTGGAGATTGGGTATTTCTCCGTGTATCTCCCATGAAAGGAGTGCAGAGATTTGGTGTTCGTGGCAAGTTGGCGCCACGATATGTTGGACCGTTCGAGATTCTTGCTCGTGTGGGGAAGGTTGCTTACCGAGTAGCACTTCCTCCACATCTTTCTACTATTCATGATGTATTTCATATATCCAACCTGAGGAAGTATGTCCACGACCCTCGGCACATCATCAGTTACGAGAATCTTGATGTAGAGCCGGATCTGACTTATGAGGAGAAGCCAGTCCAGATACTTGACCGTGCCGTGAAGAAGCTTCGCAGCAAAGAGATTACATTGGTCAAGGTTTTGTGGCACCGTCACGGAGTCAAGGAAGCGACATGGGAGACTGAAGCCGACATGCAGGCACGATACCCACAGTTATTCTGATGTAATCATCAAAACAAGCTTTTGTAATTAGATACATTATAAATATATGGCTTGTTTTCTCTTTGAGGTTTTTATGGGTTCAAAATCCTTTGAGGTTTTTATGGACATATGAAATTTAAACAAGTCACCGAATAGCCTTAACTCGAGTCTCGAGGACGAGACTCCCTTTGAGGTTTTATAATTGTAACATCCGGGAATTTACGTAAACCCGAACTCATCCAATTTTGGGTCTAATGAACCCAAAAACGTTGTCGGTCAATACTAAACAACCTAAAACGACCAATTGATCATAAATCAAAAGTCGTTCGGACAAAATCGACCAAAAATCGGTCCCTCCGTAACGTGCGCCGTGAAAAGCAGCGACGCAAATTCGGAGACCGCGAAATAAACCGAGACCGTCATTAGATCCGATTCGACAATACAAGACCAACGGAATCGACCGTTCGTCAATCGGAGGTCGTTTGATATTTTTAAATAATAAAATTTAACCTTAAACAAAATCCGTATCCGAAAATTCGGGGGTTCAAAACCCATCCGAAAGTATATCAATATTATACTCAAATTGATCGTCGTTCAGAGACAATCAAATCAAGATATTGCACGTCAAAATCAGAGGCTCGATGTGCGCATACGATCATATTTTTTCATCTTAAGACAAACAAATAAATAAAATTAATTTCAAAATATATATATATATATAATAATAACAGTAGCAGCACTACGGTTACAGTTACAGTCAAAAAAAAAAACAAATAACTTTTATATAATGAACAGCTTATTCCAGCTGTGAGTGGCTCTCCTTCCACTTGGGCTATTGCTATCTCCACTTGTCCACTCATAAAACTCTCTCTCTAATGATATAAACCACCCAAATCCACCGTGAACCCTCCCCATTTTGCTCTCCCATTTTATGCCGCACAATCCTTTCTTTCCCCTCAACGAGATTCTTCTTCTCTTCCCTAAAGTTGCTGGGAAGTGATCTTCAACGGCTGCTGAAAACTCCTCATGCATGTTATCCATTGGAAGCAAATTCAAAGAGGTATAACCTCACCCCCCTCTTTTCTCTCTATATCCCTCTTTTATATTTCAAATCCAACAAAAACCCTTCTTCCTCTTTAATTTTATCAACTCCCATTTCCTCATATTACTATTTTTTCTATTTCATCCCTAATTTCCAGCAATGAGGAACAACCTAGAACTGTTGTGCTTGATCCCAGTTTTCAGCATGCATGCTTGAAGATTTTATTCCCAAATTTTGGGATTTCTTAGGTACAATCCCTTGCCCTTCCATCTTGCTGCCATGCATGATATTACTGCTCTTTTGCTGCCCTTTTGGTATAATTTCACTCAAATCAACTTGAAATTTCAAGTTCTGGAATCATGTCTTCTGATTCTATTTTATTTAGTTATATATATATTAGAATTTTGGGAAAGGCACGATTGGGAAAAATTAGATTTATGGTAGAATTGATTTCGGTATGGGTATAAGATGAAGAAGCGTGAATGATAATTAGTAGTGCTGGATCTGTATCTTGTAAATGGTGTGTACTAGGTTGTACATTTAGTGAAATTGGAAATATGACTTTAATGGGGGGGCTGAGGGCTTTGCTAAAAAAAAAGAGAGAGAGAGTTCTAATAAAACCAAATTATGTGGATTCTGAATGTAATCAATTATGCTAAATTTCTATATCATATTTTTGTGATGATCTTGACACATTTCCTGGAGACTATTAGGCAAGAAACACCTGTTGATTTGCATGAATAATAAATATAGTTATTGCAGGTATATGGTTTAAAAATTGTGTCATAACCTTGAAGTATTGGCTGGTGAATAAATATCTCACCAAATTACGAATACCAATTTTTATCCATTGCATTCTAAATGCAAACAGACTTTGTCCAGAATAAAATTTTGATTTTCTGGATTCCATTAGAACTAAAAGTTGAAATTATTAACTTGTATTTGTATAAGTAATTACTGATGGTCGCCTCATGACTAAATTAGTTTAATTCATTCAATAAATTTCTACTATATATTCTTAGTGTTAAATCTTATTGATTCAATAAACAATATAAAGCCAAAATAAGATCATGAAAATTTAGAAAAAACACATAAGTATGACATTATATGGAAATCAGGTCATGGTATTTCATTCCTAGCCTTGGGCAGATAAACAGAAAATCTTCCTCGTATTTCCTATCCTAAAACTCATAGTTGTTTAATGTATAAAAATGAAATTCTTTATTCCAAGTATGAGGACAAGCCGTAGTTATTGATTATGGAGTTCCAGGTTTTTTACAAAACTAATAATAAAAAAAATCATTAGAGCAACTTATCATAAATATGGAGTGGATGTTTCATTAGACATATGAAGTATGAATATGTAAAATACTTATATAAATATATAGATTATGTGTATAGACATAGATACCTTCTCTTATAAGTCAACAAATAATAAACATATATAGAGCCATTGTCCAAGAAACACCTTAGATATGATCATATCATTAAAGATAACCTATGATCACATCATCTTCAAGAAATCATCTTTTAGGAACACTCTACTATCCATGAATCATTACCAATAAGATTGTTGATTAAGAGATCTGGATCTCTGCGACTAACCATAGGAAGGATTGAGAAAGTGTTGGTTAAAAAAAATGATGTATATTATTGCCGGTTATGGTAACCTTTACACCTGACCGTGCGAGGGCGCGGTGACTCTCACCTGGGCGGAGGAAAGGAAGCCCAGTTAGGGCAGCGGCCGCCAAGTGCGCGGGTCTAGGATCTCAGTCTCTTTCACGGTTTTTACGCGAGCTCGCAGTGTTTTTACGCCTCGTTGGGATCCCGACTTTAGACCATTCCGCTGACCCTGTTTTAGGATACCCAGGCGGGGGATCCTTGGTTTTCAGTTTTACGTACGAGCTCGTCCGCCCGTACTAGTCGGGCAGTTTTCTAGAGCGACTTTTCTAGGGAGTCTCTCTCACCCGTCTCAGTGGCGTAGTTGGGGAGTAGACCTATCCCTCTATTGGACCGCGCTTCCAATTAGAGGGCGAGACGGAAGAGCCATTTGCAGGCTTCTTCACCGCTTGAGTTACTTCGCCAAACAGACTTGGCGATTCTATATCTAGATCATCCATATCTACATCTACAACATCTGGAGCTATATCTGAAACATTAAAGTTAAGAATCGGAGAAATTATGATCAATAGACCATTCTCTCTACCCAAGAAATTAAATAAATAGATCTCTACAATCTAAACTTTTCCATTTTGCACTTACCAATATGATCTCTGAAGAAAATGATATATGCATTTACACTCATACACTCATGATTACGCAACTGCTATATAAATATGTTACATATGGGAAATGCCGGGTTCTGAGGAAATCATTAGAAACACATTACAAACAAACCCTTTTTACTTACGCAAGTAGATGTAGATTTTACTAGTACCACCTTTCTACTTGCCTGCTTTTGTACATATTAAATGTCAAGTTATTTTTATAAATTTTAGGGAGGTACCAGCAATGGCTGACGCCTCTTCTTTCCTATTTTGTGTGTGGCAGGCAAACAGCCTGCACCTCAGTAGATATACATGCTTCCAGGAGATAGAATTTATACCCGACGGTATGGTTTACTTTATTAGTTTTTGTTCAGATGATGATGTAAATGCTATATCTTTTGTCACATTTTGGGATATATGTTGTAACATGGAATATACTTGTACATGTTGTAAATGGATATGAATATTAATGAAAAGAAATTTTGGTGATGTCTGTCTCTTTTACTTGTGGTCATGTGTTGAGAATGAATGTCATAGTCGCGAAAAAAAAAATTTTCCCTGTATTTTTACAACTTGTGCGATATAATTGTGAATGATATCTTGCGAATTGCGCGTAAACGGGTACCCGGATCCTGAGGGGTTCACACTGCCCCTTTGAGGGCTTCTCCCGTGGTTTCATCCCGCTCCTCACGGAGTAGGGTTCCACGTTAAATACCGCGTTCTTATTCTTGTTTATCTTTTATCCATGTTTCCGTTTCCGCTTCCGATTTTCTAACAATAATTATATAACCTTTCTTAGAAACACCACAAAATGTCAACAATTTGCGCTGCATAAACTACAAAATGGAAAAGTTGTAACATAGTTGAGGCAAACATTTTTAAAAGTTTGAAGGGCAAGAGCTAACCATAGGCGGCAGCAATTGCAGACATGGTTGCAACCTCAAGAGATGCAGAAGATGACACACCTTTGCCCTCGGGAACTGCAGAAGATACCTGATTTTTGTGAATTAGCATTAAATCTTATCAGTCCAAATTGATAGTGGAATGAATACACAAAAGCAGAAAAGTAGTAGATGTCTGTCACTTTGTTTTAAGCCACCCATGGATTAAAAAGAACTTAATAGGAAAGTATCAATCTTAAAAGACATATCGTTGATACTTTTGGTTGTCAATTTCACGTCAAATCCATGCTAATGCCATATATTTATCAGCTCAAACATTATATGGAAGTATATCATCATTAACTGGTTGAGAATTCCTTTCACAAAATTGGTTGTGTATTTGGATGATATATCTGATTAGAAGATATTTCCTCCGTACATTTTTTCAAGAAAAATGCCGTCCTGATTAGACTATATCTTTGGATGAATAACATGATCTCTCTAAGATACAATGACACTGCTCATATTTAGTTTACTTTGCTTCGTGACGGGACTTGGGTGTGTTGGTTGGGCTATAAAGAGCCCCACACCTCTTGTAATCCTTGAGAAGTTGTAATGAAGATCAAACCCCCATTATTCTCCTCCCCCGATAGACCACCTGTATCTTGGTATACTTATTCTGTGATGCTGCACATATTTCATATATCCGCTGTTTTGAACATATAGGAAAGTCGCATCTACACCCTCCTTGTAGAAATTATCATGTACATACCTTCTCTAAGTACGTGTGTCATAGATATCTATCATAACAAGAAACTGCGACACCATACCCCCAACCCTAAACTATGGATGACAAACACCACTAAATATGGTAAGGTCTAGTCATAAGATAACTCGGAGATCCTCAGTTAAGAAAAATAATGTCCAAACTTCTAGAAGACATCGAACAAAGTGGACTGTTCGTTAACAACTACATGGTGTTCGGATTCTAATTTCAAAAGGATTTATCATAAAGTTTTTTTTCTTCCATGGAAGAGTTTATATTTAGATTTGCAGTCAATAGATATTTAGTCCAGAATACTTCTGGCTTCTCCCTTCCAAAACATGGATGTGGCGATGCGAATATTCGGGATTATTGAGCTTTGAAATGAGGCTCCTGCGAAGCACAATTTGCCCTTCACACCAACGAGTAGAAGAATATTTGGACTCAGCATCCACAAAATCATCCTCCCGATAGGCCTCTTTAAGTAATATATTCTTCCTGAGAAAAATGCTACAATAGACATCCTCCACTCAATTCAGCCGCACTGCAGCAGTCCATGATCAGCATGTGTTAACCACCAAATAGAGCACAGAAACAGTGACTCCTCGCCCCTTTCTCCTCATTGCTCATCAATAATAGATTCTAATGATGCAAGGTTTCATATCTTCTGCAGGTCACAGAAGGAATCATCATGTTTTGATGAGGATTGCAGACGATGGTAATGGAGTTGTTGGGGTCTTATAGATCCCTTACATGGATGCCAGGAACCACAGGATTTCACATGGTACCAGAGGTTAATAAACAAGATAGCTGAGCTCTGGAGAACATTGAGGACCAGTACTATTAATCTCTACCAACTCGAAAGAGGGCTAATGGAAACTTTTTGGTCAAGATGGAAATTGCTGACCGGAGTGATCACACAGTGAATAGCTAATGAAGGGGTAACATAATGCTTTAATTATAATTATATTTTATTATCTTTTTGAAAATTAAAGAATTTTGCAGTCGATATCCTCTGGGGCAAACGAGATGAAACTACTCTACAAAGACTCATGCTGTATCAAAATTTTACTAAGCACGACAATGGGCATTTAACTCATGTATGAGCTAATATGAGTCTGTCAAACATCCTTACGTCAGACAATACGATGCGTTACCTACATGTAAGACACTTCAAATTAGGCATTAGCATGCACTGTCAGAGGAAATAAAGCAAAATAGAAAAAGCTATTTCATATACAAAAAGATTCTAGAGGAAGATCAAGAAGGTCCAGATGACTCGGAGACTGAAATGTGACTACAGAACAAGTGACTGAGGGATGGATTAAAAGTGTCTTTTGAACCAGAATAAAAGGCAGAGCCAGGAACAGAAGACAGACATCTTATCTCCTTGTCCATGTCATGTGGCCTGATGTTGGGATTTTGGTAGTTGATAGTTCCCTGTAGTTACCACAGATTAAATTTTCTTATTTAATACAATTTTTTGTCAGATGCAAAAAAAACATGGGAGTTTACATTTTATTCAAAAGTACCCCCTGCTTAAAAGCAAGGGCATGCAACATTTCAAGCTAACAGGTGTATCTGAAATTTATCCCTTTAATATAAGCAAGTTGCAGTTGACTGAAATTGGAAGAACTGTGTACGTGTAACCCCCCCCCCCCCCCCCCACTATTGGAGTCTACTGAAAATTTACACTACACAAGATCTTGACATGCAACATAACAAAGACAGCACCATAAACTTCCAGTTATAGATGCTCTAAAACTCGTCTAAAATGTCACCTAATCTGTCACATAGTTACTTAATCATGCATCATAATCTGAACATCAAGCAGGTAATGAACAATTCTATTTTCTGGTAATAAATAAAAATTCTACCCAGCATATAATTTCGAAAAACACCCAATCAAGTCTTTTAACAGAATAACTGAATATAACGGAGAATTTTCGGAAGATTAAGCAAAAATAAACATGTTATTGATTCATGTCAAGCTCATGGCATTAAGGAAGATGCATTTGATGATACATGCCAAAAAACATACCAGTATGCAAATGCTATCACTGAAACATACGCCTAATTCACGCATCAAAACAAGAATCGTCCCTGCAATATATGCTGCCCACCTGCAATGGGACTCACATTACTGCTCGAATAAGTTAATGAAGATTTTACACATCATAGGTTGCTTACTTCTGAGATGGATCTTTAGCAAAATATGCATATGCTTGCTGATATGATATTGGTTGCTCTCCATCCATGAAGTCAGACAAGTCCATGTCAAATGTTGGTGCTCGATTACTCAATTCGGATCCAAAAGACACCTAGCGATGGAGTCATGAGAAGTGACCATCGGACCTCATTTTAAATGTAACAAGCTAATTGCAAGGATTACAGTTTGAACATACAATTTGCAGCACAGGGACATGCCCTTGCCCTCTTTCTTTTTGCCTAGCCTGAGCATGTTTCCAAAGTTTCTGCTTTCTAGGGAGAATCCTCTGAACAGCTACATGGCAAGCTTCTTTAATGGGCATCTGAGGCAAACAGTAGCAATTTATCAACAATTTCCAAACAGTTATATAAAAAATAGTAGATATCCAAGTTTACAGGGATCTTTCTCTACACAGTAATAATACCTATATATAAATCACCTGCACATCAATATATACACGTAGTTTTACATCTTTTCATTCAATACTGTATATTTGAGCGTTACATATGTCACTTTCACTCATTCTCTTTAAGTTGATAATTTTCACCTGCAAGACAAGGCTCCCTGAGTAATCCGCAATTCCTCCCATCACATCCAGCCTTCCAGGTGCTCTTGCTACAAAAATGTCCTCCTGCAAGAAGCAGAAAAGTTAGTATAAGTATAACAGCAAATGCAGGTATTCTGATCACCAACCAGGTGATATTTTTCAGCTGCATAAACGAATTCGGAAGAAAAATTAGAATGCAAATTAATTCTAACCTCCCAATTGAAAAGCAAACTTGCAGCAACTCGCTCTCGCATTTGTTTCTTCTCGGCATTCTTTCCAGAATCAATGCCAATATCAAGTTGTGACAAGCTCTTTAAGAAAGCAACTGTGTCAGATAAACCATGAAGCTCACCATGAAGGATCTCAAATTCCTCAGTGAACCTAATGAAAAAATATATTGAAAATATTGTGACTTGTAAGCAGTATAAAAACATCATAACTTAACAGAAGTCAAACTCACAGTTCCAGAGGAAAGTCATTTCCCTTATTGAAGTTTGGCAATGCAGGTCGTTGCCCTACTTCATTTTCGGCACTTGAGTACCACTCTGGAATACCCATGTCCCTGCCGGGAGCCCTTTGTAATTGGTAGCCGAGAACTATGGCATCACGCAGACGCCTTGCTCCACTTAACTGGATACACAGGGGCAATTGATATTGGTTGTGAAAGAAAGGACCATGAAGTTTAAAAATAAAAAAACCCAAAAAAGAGTATCTAGCGATCTGACATTCTCAAGGAACAACTATGCCATGTTCCTTCCTTCGAAGGAGTTCAGAAGAAGGGTTTAAAAATGCCATTCACAAGTAAAAATACCCCATTCTAATATCCTCCCTTGAAGTCAGCAATCAAAATGACATGGAATTTAGATTTTACAAGCCTCAAAAGGCACATGATCTCATGCACAAGATCGATTACTAAAAGTTCTCATCCAGATGAAACATATAGTATGACAGGGTTAAAAATCATCTCCATAGTATAAAGATCAAACATGCTCACATTCTTCTCAATAATGAAGGCTATGGGAAAAGCCTTAAGCACATCACGGAAGCGTGAAGATCGCATATGGGAAAAGCCTTAAGCACATCACGGAAGCATGAAGATCGCATCCGATGCGATCTAGAGCGACTAGTCATACTAATTACTCGGGACAACCAAATTTAAAAAATTTAATGAAATGAAACCATATTATTCGAGAACACTTCTCGAATCGTTTCATCATCACCACAAACAAGATATAGGAATATCTCTTGAATCGTGGTTGTGATCATTGTCTCTAAAGGAAGAGACCGCCTATCTCAAGACCGACCCGACGGAAGAGACGCTTGCGAGCGCGTTGATGAGACGTGTGCTTCTAGCAATCCAAGATGAAGATCCAAGCAATGAATCTCCTGATTTCATCTCACGAAATCCAGTCTTCTTCACGTTCAAGGTGCACTGATGAAGACGAAGATCCACGAGCGGTCGAAGCGGCGGCACAACGATGTAGCGATGACGACGATTCTCTCCAAGTCAAGGGGTGGACCGCTACACTTGAGAGAAAGGGGGGTGTGATGAGAATGAGAGAGAGAGAGAGAGAGAGCCTTGCAATTGCGTCGTGTAAAAGAAGAGCTAGGGTTGCCTCTTCTTTTATAGTATTTTGGAAGTCCATGGATCACAATACATGTGCAACACAAAATTAATGATTGAAATTGATTTGTATTTTTATTTAATGATCATGATTTTGTTGCATAAAAATGCAACAATAATTAAATTAAATTCAATATATGGAATTATCATCAACATAATTTAATTTAACAAAATCAATTTGCATAGAAGGATTAGGAAGGAGGCTAGACACCTTCCATATATGGAGGGGACGATCGCCTTGAATTAGTCAAGGGTGGCCGTCCACTCTCCATATCAGGAAGGCGGCTTCCTCTTCCAATTATGTGAGATTTTATATCTCGATAATCCTTTGTTAGAGTTACTATATTTACATTTATGTTTGTAACCCTTCGGGTTCTATAACATCCCGTGACCCTTTGGGTTCCGTAACCTCTGTGACCCTTAGAGTTCCGTAACCCCCCGTGACCCTTCAGGTTTTGTAACCCTTATACTCTTTAGGGTTTTCTCTCTATATAAGAGACACTAGCTCTATGGAATATAAATTTCATTTGCTCCTCTTCTCAACATGGTATCAGAGCAACGATCTTAGATCGAAGTCTAATACCCTAAATCCGCCGCCGCCACCAGCCCTCTCTCCGCCGACAAGGAGAGAGGGCTGGACCTCCTGCGCCACTCATGGATTCGATGGTCTCACGCACGGCAGTCCGAGTCTCTAGCAACACCAGCTGCCACCTCCAGCGGCACCTAAAGCGCCGTCCAAGGCTCTAGCAGCTCCAGCCGCACCTCCTGCATCGCCGCCACTGCCTAGAGCCTCCCCCCCCCTCTCCTACAACCCTTGCTTCACCACGATTTGTTTCTCCCAACTTGATGTTACATACTCTTTATTCTATCAAGTATGTGAGAAAGGGGGAGTCAGAGATGATTCTTCAGGACGTCTGCTACCCTACCACGATTGACAGACCAACACTCCAGACTAATACTCAGACCATCCGTCTTCATCGAGCATCGATTTCTTCGTCAGGGCGTATACTTCTTTTACGATCCGACTACTACTCCGCGCTGGACTTCTTCTACAACGATTCTTCTCCAGGCACGACAGAGATATGTTCCGGTGACCTGCAGGCACGACAGAGATATGTTCCGATGACCTGATATCGCAGCGACTCTATAGGCATGACAACGATACGTTCCGGTGACCTGAAAGTCGCAGACCCATCCTCGAGCGAGGTCTTCTACCAGCAGCGGACATATGTTCTTATGTTCTTAGATAGATTCTTCTCCTCCAGGAATTCGATTTGGAGATTAAAGACAAGCCTGGAGTGAAGAATGTTGTGGCTGACCATCTATCCCAGATCGAGCAAAACAAAGTTCCTAAATCAGAGTCGATCTGAGAATCCTTTCCTGACGAGTCAATTTGTGTTATTAACTCTCTCCCATGGTATGCCAACATGGTTAACTATCTTGTCTCCAAGAAAGTTCCTCAGGGTTGGCCTAAGAACAGAATTGACTGATCAGAATCCATATACTACACCATTGGGAGGATCCGTTTCTTTTCTTTGAAGGACCAGATCGTATTTAGAGGAGATGTATTCCTCAAGAGGAATATCAAAGTGTCCTCACTCTGTGCCACACTTTGGAGGCAGGAGGGCATCGCTCCGGGAAGAGGATCGTAGAGAAGATATTGCAATGTGGATTTTATTGGCCATCTTGTTTGATGATGCTTACAATTTTGTTTGATCACGCCCAATCTATTAGAGAATGGGAGGGACCATTGGTCTCAAAGATGCCATGCCCATGAAATCATTGATCATTTGTGATGTATTCGGCGCATGGGGCATCAACTCTATGGGCCCATTCCCTAACAGTCGTGGATTTGAATATATTCTTCTCACGGTAGACTATTTATTAAGTTAGGTGGAGTATATCCCTACTCGAGCCGCAGACAGCAAGACCGTCTGTAAATTTTTGAAAGATCAAAATTTTTTTTGAGATTTGGGATCTCCAAAGTATTAATATCTGATAGGGATAGTCACTTTATCAACAGAAGTGAAGAAGTTGACTAAGGACTATGACCTTGAGCACCGTATTTCTAGTCCTTACCACCCACAATCTAATGGTTTGGCTAAGGTGTCAAACATGGAGGTTAAAGGAATTTTGCAGAAGTTAATCCGTCGTGAGAGGAAGAACATGTCCCAACTCTTGGACCAGGTTCTATGGGCTTATAGGATGGCTTACAAGACCCCATTCGACAACTCCTCGTTTAATGATCTTTGAAAAACAATGCCACTTGCATGTAGAATTAGTTCACAAATTATAATGGGCAATTAGAAAGATCAACTGGAATTCTCATCAAGGGAAGAAGAGCAGAGATTTGGATCTAAATGAGCTTATTGAAATCAACAACCATGCATACGGAATAGTACCATCTACAAGGACATAATGAAGAAGTGGCATAATAAACATATCAGAAACAACTTTGTCCCTGGACAAAAAGTGTAGTTGTTCAATGCAAGGTTGAAGATCTTTCAAGGAAAGTTGAAATCAAAGTAGACGGGACCATTCATCGTTAGGGAAGTACACAACAATGGCAGTGTCAAAAATTCTAAATCAGCGGACAATGCACACTTCCCAAGTCAATGTACATCTACTAAAGCACTTCATAGAATCATCAAATGAGCACTTGTCCAAGACGCGCAGATCTCATTCACACAGAGAACAGATTCAGACAAAAGGCAAACCACACATGTGTGAAACCTTGATGCAAGAAGCCATTCTCTTCCATGCAGATAGAAGATTCAACCGATCATTTGTATATCCTTCTTGGATCAAGTCGGACCCTCACCTGTAATTACTCTACCATATTTAGGCTGACCTAAGCTAAGTATAAGGGTCGATATCATTTTTTATATCACTTATATTCTTTCTTCTCACTGTCGACCGCCTCATTTCTTACTCTTCCACTATGCTTTGGACCTCAAAAACATAAATAGAGGGGGGCTGAGTCGACTTCCTATTTTTGCCACTCAACTATGCTTGGTACAAGCTATGTCTTAATTCCACCTTGTACCATGAGGACATAAAACATGCTAAGTATAGGGGGTGTTCGTATATATACTATATACTTTACCAATAGCTCGTACTTTGACTGTTTCCAAATCAAAAATTGGGCAAGAGTAAGTTTTGCGTATAATATGTATACTATAAAAAAATTGTGTATATAATACATGTTTTGAACAAATTTGGCAAAATTAGGTGGTATAACAATTTTTGAAAAAAAATAAAAACTTTTTTAAGTGTCAATTCTGACTACTGAATTTAAAAACGACTATCTACTATTCAGTGAAAAACTATGGCCTCCCTTAGCAGATTGGGTGGTTAAAGGACAACGTGCAAGGCACCGTCCTGAAGTAATATAGGTAGTCGTTATACGGTCCGTACTTACATCCATACTAGCTGAACGTAGATGCAACTAGCTGTATGAATTCAGGAAAATCACTATTTCTCTCTTTAATTAATAAAAAAACTAACTTAAGGTTTTATCCCTGACATTTCCACTCCTGAGAAGACTTGTGTAGTCCAAACTACTTGGTTTAGAGTGACATTTGAATCGGAGTCGCATCACTCTTGTCCATTAGGGTCCAAAGACTTATGTACTCAACATCCCTAATTAGAAGATATATGTGCTATATTGCATATAGAATCTCAAAAGCTTATAGGAATATGACCAACACAATATTTGCACGATGACATAATCTTTGTGATGAGTCAATGTTTCTCCTAAGGAACTAGGATGAGAGGCTTAAGTTTGGATCTGATTCTTGAGGATGGAACTCGATTGAGTGTCACTCCATAAAACCTAGGTATCAGCACATAATCAAGTATGGGGACAAGATCCATATACTGATCTTGACTTAACCCATGTGCTAGTATGTGTCAAAAATATTAAAAATACAGACCATCATGCATCAACTTGGTAAAAGTAATGGAGATAGCCAGACCATCATCATTACAAAAATCAAAGAAAGAGCTCAAAGTTTCAAAGAAAATTTCTACAAAAGAGCTAAATAACTGGCGAGCGCTCCCAACTTTTCAAAATATCCACTGGACCAAAGCTATTAGGACATAGGAGTCAGGCGAGCACCAAAAAGGGACTCTACATCGTATAGTGATACAAGTCTGGATGTCGAAAGTATATTATATACTCAAAAGAGACACATCTTGGTGCATTCCCAGGAAAACAAGTGTCAATGACTCCGAAATCTCTTGACGAACATGATGATTCCCAAAAAATACATGTATGTCTAATAAAACACCTGAGAGATCATTGTTCCAATGAGATGAGAAAAGAAATGAAACAATCCTACTTCCTCCTTACTTGACCTGATCACCATTACACTTTCAAGACTGGCAACTAAAGAGATGGTGAATCAATGAGAAACTCAGTCGTTGGATCAGAGTTGAGGAGACCTTAGGAGAGGCTAGGGCTTTGTGCGAAGCAAATACTCTATGGAGGAGAATGAAATCAACACATTAAAGTTATACCTGCCCTACGTATATGTATCCATAGAGAGTCTGATAATTAGAAATGTTAAGTTCCTTCTGGATGAGATTTGGTTAGACTTAGATTTAAGAAGTCACCTGAAACGCGTGGGTTAATCTTCAAGTCTTGAATTCATACTTACACAGTCAAGGATTCAACCTTCTAATTCATCCAAATTGTTCGGGGACGAGCAATGATCTAAGTATAATGGGTGATGAATCCATGATTCATCTACTTTCTATAAAAATCTTAGCAAAATCTCCTTAATAAATCATCAATAAACCTCTAAAAATGACTTAATTAACATTCAATAATTGTGCAAGAAATTAGGGCTAAAATATGTGAATAAATAATCTTAATTTTCACTGACATCAAGCTATTATTGTATTTTATTCTTTTCTATTATCTTCCTTAAGTCATCTACTAACTGGGTATAAAGAATCAAAAGCTACAAAATCACAAAACATAGAGAAACCAAAAAAAGTACGAATCCGTATATTTTGTAAATACAACATCTTGTTTCACGGTTTTCTAACCTATTAAAAATCCATAAAAATTAGATTAATCAGATATATGCTGTATATCTATTAAATCTAATCAAAAATATGAAAAAAAAATATAAAACATAAAAATATAGTTGTTATTGCCAAATTAATACCTATACAAAATGTATTATATAGAGATGACTTCATTTGCTTCTTGACCCTTCATGAAAGTTGTAGATCTCATTGAGATCAACAACTTTCATGTTGATCGCTTTTTCATTTGACTTTATCTTCTATTTTATTTCATATTTTCTTTTGTTTTTCTCCCTGGTCAACCACCTGGTCAACAATCCATGCCCACGTAGCACGCGCCTACTCGTCCACCTCATCTCCAGGTCAACCCGCGGTCTTGGCCTGATCCATGCTTTTTGTCCCATAGCGACCCCACTCTTGGACCGTTGGATCAATCTCGATCCAATAGCCATCATCGTACCCGCCTAAATCCCTCTTCTACATGCCCAGCTCACATTTACCCCTTACACGTGAGTCATGTTCCCCTGCTCCGCCATCCACAACCATTGGATCTCGGCTGATCCAACATCAGTTGTTATTCGTCCTCTTCCTCTAGCCTCCGTCGATCCATCCATCTCCTCCGTCGCTCGAAGCATCCCTCCAGCATCGCTCATTCGACTACACAACCACCACCGCTCCTATGCATCTTCACCTCGCCACCAAAACCCTAAAAAGCCCATCGACGACCTCCCTCGGTCATTACAGCTCTGCCTCCTCGGATCCTCACAAGCACCTAACTCGCACTGCATGTAACTCCTTCAAACCTTCATTACGACGCCGTCTCCATCGAACGCCCTCAGATTCCTACCGTTACTCCTCGCCCCCCTTCCTATAAAGCCCATGCCACTCCACTGCTTCAGGTATCTGCCATTGGTAACAGTTGAACGAGAGGTTCGAGCTCTGCAGCGATCAGAGGTGCCAGCTCCGACCTCCTACATCGAGCGACAACATCCTCCTTCTTCCAGGCGTGATCCAAGGGACCCCCAAAGCCCCTTGCTATTACTTTAGCTTCCATCTTAATAAGTTGAGTCTCCGCCCTCCTGACCGTTGGGTGTGTAGGAAAGATCAAGAGTGAGCTCTTTGCAGCTCCTCCTCCCCAAGCACATCATCCGCCTACCTTCACCGAAGCTCATCTTCCCCTCCAAGCGCCATCAAACTCCAGGTACACCCTCACCCCTTGTCTTTTTCTTATTCTTCGTTCATCTTCGATTGAGTCTGCAACTACACCCATCTTCACCACCTTCGAATCAACCCTCGACCAATTACCTCATCTTCGACTCCCCTCCACTTCCTTTCTACCCTCCAGGTCAGCCTTCATCTCCGACCTCGCTAAGGTTGGAGTGTCACGCTTCGACCCTTCGCCTTCACAGGATCCCCTCGCACCTATCTTCCTTTCTATGCCCTTAAACTCAAGCCGAAGCTCAAGAGCTTCAAGCTCATCATCTTCACTTGCAAGTCCAAAGAATATCACATCAGGACCATAAGGAACTTTTGCCCCGACGTCCGACAGTGTGTCGGCCATCAGCTCCTCAATCTCTACCCATAGTAGGGAGACCCTCAGAGGCCAACGATGGAGGAAGAAGAACGACGAAGAGGAGCCCTAGGAACAACAGCTACCCTTGGATCAAGAGGGCTCCCCTCTTCGCAGCCGTCAGATGGACTCCACCCGAGCCTCCAGCCTCGGGTGGACCCTGAGAAAGCGTCTTTCACCGTGTGGAGGGACGAATCGAAGCACACCCGAGCCTCGCTCAACGCACGTGTCCCGCACGTGGAGAGGGCATATTGCAGAGAAACCTGATGAGGCGGTTTTTTCACGGGTCTAAATGTATCTCACACAAGGCGGAGACAAAGTCGTTGTGGCGACCCGCAAGAAAATCCGGACTTCAGTCAACAATTAACCCAAAACAATGATTAAACAATGTAAAGCAAGATGTGGAGTTAAAATTTATTATAACTCTACAAAATATGTGTATAGTGCAAGTAATGTACAGTGTCGAACACATGGATCAAGCAGGATAGATCGGGCAATCAAGGCTCAAGAATAAGAGTGATCAAATGCATATACAAGTGTTTTTGTGGGTTTTCAATTATATATATATTTTTGATTTTTGATTTTATAATTTTATATTTTGATTTTTAATTTACTGATTTTGTATTTTTCTTTTTATATTTTATATTTTTTTCTTTTTCTTTTAATTTATATATAAAGTAATATAAAGGTTATATATAAACAAGAAAGGTAAGGGAGAGATAAAAATAGGTAAAAATATCCAAAATTCAGGGAATAAAATTTTTTGTGCTTTTTATATTTTTATAATGTTTTTGTGATTTTTTCTAGATTTTTCCTATTTTTTGGTATTTTTAATGTCAAAAATA
This sequence comes from Ottelia alismoides, assembly GCA_037367405.1. Lineage (NCBI taxonomy): Eukaryota > Viridiplantae > Streptophyta > Magnoliopsida > Alismatales > Hydrocharitaceae > Ottelia > Ottelia alismoides. The sequence continues at coordinate 787,983 of JAZKJV010008238.1, read as the reverse complement.
CTGAAAACAGTGAACAAAATAAAAGGCTGAAACTAAAATAGAGAAATAAAATATCATACAGAAGCCAAAATCCTCCAAATTAATTTTAAAATAAAGGTAACAAAATAGGAAAAATTCAGAAACAAGAATTGGATTTTTAGGAATTTTTAGGAATTTTTAATATTTTTATGAAAAATTTAGGGGTTTTGCTATTTTTAGGGGTTTTCTTTTGTATTTTTTTATGATTTTTGGTCAGAAGTTAAAACAAACAAAAAAACAGAATATATTTTTTTGGAATTTTCGAAGGGTTTTTATATTTTTTAGGTATTTTCTAATTCAAACAGAGATGAAAATGGATATTTTTGAATTTTATAAATATTAAAATGCAATAAAAGTGCAAAATAAAAATATGACGTCAAAGAGCAACAAAACAGGAAGCTATGCTAATTTTTTTGGGAATTTTTAGGAATTTATAGATGCATGAAATAAATAAAAGAAGCAAAAAGAAAATTCAGCCTGGCAGGGGTATTTTTGTAATTAGTCAAAAGTCCAGAGGGCAAGTTGCAATTTTTCCACAAAATATATACTTCAATAAAAACTTTGTGGACCAAATATTAAATCCAAGACCCACAGGGGTAACAATGCAAATTTTCTAAAGGAACGTGCACACAACACTTGACCTGGCAAGGACCTTTTTGCAAATAACAAAAACTGGAGGGCTTAGTTGCAATTTCTCCAAAAATATTACAACGTTATAAAATATCTTCTGGGCCTAACAGAAATAACACAAAAGATAGGGGCCCCTGCGCAAAATTCCCCCACCCACGTGCACGAGTCACGTGAGGTGACGTGGACAGGGACCTAAGTGCAATTATGGAAACTACAAGGGTATTTTTGCAAAAATTACAAAGTATTTAAACTGCAGAGGAAAGTTTATGTGCTAAATATTAAATACAAAAAGGGACCGGGTCAAAAGTGCAAAATACCCAAGCCTAGACGCGATCCAACGGCTGCGATCCTGTCACTTGTACACATGGCGCTTCGAGAAAGGCCGATACGCTTTGACTACCGACGATGGCGATTAGATCTCCGACACCTGATCGAACGGTGGGGGCGCGTGATGATCCGACAGTGGCTGTAGTCCTAGGCAGCGGCCCTTGATCGGGCGGCTGAAAGACGAAGATGAAGAACAGGGAAGAACTCGCGATGAGGCGAGTTCCCCTGTTCAAATCTCCCTCCTCCGGCCTTCGTTGAAGCTTCAAAATGGCCGAAGACGCTCCTGGGAGGATCCTCTGCTGACTGGGAGCTCCAAAACACCTCGGTGACGGTCGAGGCTCTCCAGCAAGGACGGAGGAGCACGGCAGCTCCAGGTGCTTCCGGTGAGACGCAAAACGAGACCCCAGGTGATTTGTTGGTTCCCGGACCTGCAAGACGAGTGGGGGGAGGTTGCGGGCAAACTATCGCAACCTTCCACAGGCGTAACGTGGCGGAGGACGGCGTGTATGGAAGCTTGTCTGAGCGCAGCTCCGGCGAGGAGGGTCACGGGGTGATCTAACGGATGAAAGGCGAAACGGGGATTGGGGATCGATTCCTAAGACTAAGGCGAACCTAAAATGCGAAAATAAGTAGATAAAATCGAGCTTCGAAGGTGGTGATCACCTGAGGAAGAACCTCGATGGCTAGGCTCGTCGGAGGTGGTTGGAGACGCCCTTAGACCTCTTCCTTGATCAACCTGACGGCGGGAATCGGGAGCTGTCACCTCCCTGGATTGGTAGAGCACGAGGCGGAGGAAATGGTGGCCAAAAGGGGTTCAAAATCAAATGGGAAAATCAGGGGTCTATTTGAAGGGTTGATGAACGTCTCCATAGATCGAGGCGCGCAGATCGATGCAATGTCCCGACGTCCGAGAAGAACCTAGGGCGTGAATCCTTGGTGAGTGTAGAAGAAAAATGCAGAAGAGAGCAACATCAAAGGGTGAAAGGTTTGACCTCGAAAAATCCGCAAAGAGGGGTCAAAAACGAGGTCCGACAGGGAGAACATGGGGCGGGTCAAAGAGTTGACCGAGATCAACTCTCGGACCCTCCCGGTTGGTCTACGTGGACCAACCAGGAAAAACTCTGCAAAAAATTTGTTAATTCATTTAAAAATAATAAATGATTTTATTAATTTTGGTTTATAAAATGAAAAATGTTTATTAATTTATAAAATATTTTATTATGATTTTTTTATTTATTTTTGAGGTATAAAAATACAAGTTACCTTTTGTGGCCTATATAGGTATACATATCTATATATTTTAATATTCTATTTTTTCTCTGTATATTTAATTTTATTATTTTTGTTTATTATTTTATAAATTTATAAACCATTTTTATACACTTAAATATATTTTTATTTTATTTTTCTGAAGTATTTTATACACTTAATAAATTAGGAGAATATTCTGTATAGGTTTATTTATAGGTATTATACCTATGTATTTTATACAAGTATTTTATTGTTATATTTTCTTTAGTGTTTTATTCTGATTTTAATATGCACGTATATTATAAAGAATATTTAAAAATTATAAAATTATAAAATTATAAAAATAATGGATAATAAATAAAATGAATATTTTAATCTGTACAAGTATACAATATGGGTCCAAAACCTAACTTCCAAATCGTAGCTCCGCAAAATACGAAATCACCTTCATTAAATAGCTTATTGAAAATTATATACAATTAAAGGTGGGTTTGATACATTTTGAGTTTTTATTTGAGAGATACAGGTCTGGGAAGTTGGGATTCTGGAAGCTTATTCAGATCATATCTTTTTATCTGTACATTATTTTTGTATGAAATAAATTTTGTATTTTTTATTTAATTATCTACAACTTTCATGTACAAAGTTTCTTTATTTGGAGTACAAAAAGTGGAACCAAAAATAGGTCCCAAAATGAATAAAGAATGAATTAAATAAAAAAAATTTATTTTTATCTGGCCCTTATCTCCCCCTACTTTATTCCTTGTCGACCTATTCATCTAGATGCCTAGGTCTCGGGGTTTCGGGTCATAAAATATTTACAATATTTTATTCTTTTTCTTTTTTTTATTTGTTCTTTTATTTTGGCTTTAAAAATAATATTTTATACACTATTTAAACACACATGCATGGATGCTAAAATGCGGGAATTAAGGGAATTTACATGCATTTACTAGGGTTTTTGAGGCCAAAATGATAGAATAAAGATGATGAAATGTGGATTCATCAAAACCCCTGCAGTACCAAGATTCTACAAAAAGACCAGTCACGTGTATTATACACATGACTTGGTTATTTTGCACACATGTCCCCTGGAGTCCTACAATTTATAGAAATATCCCCAGCTATGGCAAATTATAATGGAGACCCTAACAGCTTTAGATATTTGCACATAAGCTCCTCTTAAGACTGAAATGCATGAATATCTTTATTTTATTTGAATTTTAGCCCCTGAACTTGTTTTTATCATAACTTTTTCATCTATTATCCAAAATTTACGTAGTTATGTCATTTTGGAGCTTGTTTGGTTCTCTTCTATTTTAAATCATTTGTGGATAAATCAGAGGTATTTCAATGTCAAAAATTATTTGAGGATTAAAATCTCTTATGCAGGCTTCTCAATGATGATTCTTTAGTTGGATTTGGGGATATTTGACCTATTTTTACAGGGGCTAAATTGATAAGATTCAAGTTATCATTTTCTGATTCTTACTGATCAAAATTATCCTTCGAAGAATTACTTAATTACATGAAAAGAGGAGCTTGGAGTTTAATTAGATATGATCCTTTTTGTGCAACTTGATCTTTTAGCCTGCAAATCCGGATCTTAATTGACAAATTTTTCTTGAATATCATCCATGACCTGTGAGTCATTTTTTGGAGCTTATTGATTATTAACTTGAGGATAAAAGAGATATATTCACATATTCTGTTTTATTTTATTTCTTTGTTCAGTCTCAACTCCATGCCTTGTTTTCTGACAGAAATTAATAGTACAACCATTTAATTATCTAGATTAATTTTAAAACCATGCAACTAAATATTATAATGTTCCCTGAGTTCGACCTTAGTATACCTACCAAGTAAAATTTGCCATATATTCACATGGGCGGTCTTTGTTGAATTGTTTTCCACCTCTTATACTACGACAATCTAACATTATTAAAAGAGGTGAATTTCGGTTCATCACATACTATATGCAGGATGTCCTAAGAATAGGAAGTCCACTTCATGCTTTGTTGTATTTGTTGGTGACTCTTTAGTATCTTGGAAGAGCAAGAAGAAAATGGTTGTTGTCAAATCTAGTGATGAATCAGAATACAGAGCTATAGCACATGAGAGCACATAGATGATATGGGTCATATATGTTCTAATTAACCTAGACATTGATGTACCACTTCCTATGCAATTACAGTGTGACAACCACACAACTTTATTCATTGCTAGTAATCCTACTTTTCATGAGAGAACAAAGCACATTGAAGTGGATTGTTACTATACACGTGATATGATTTAGAAAGGTTTTATATCCACTTCCCATGTAAGTTCAGGGGAGCAAACTGTAGACATCCTAACCGAGGCTTTAACCATAGGGCTCTTCCAGAAGTGTTCGTCCAAGCTGAGCACGATCGACACCTATGCTCCATCTTGAGGGGGACTGTAGAGATATTCTTATATTTTAGTATTATTTCTGTATTTTCTATTTCTTTCATCTACAATATGTAGTTTACCCTTGGGTCTCTCCCCTATAAGAGAGCCATAGGGTTCCCTTGAAAAAACAAATCAACCGTTTCTTCCAGCAAAGAACAATAAGACCCAACCAACTCCACCATCAGACGGTTTGACAAGACCTTTGCAATGACGAAAGATAATGTATACTGCATTCAAAAGAGTAATAGGCCGAAAATTTATAAAGCGCTCAGACATCTCCCTCTCCGGGAGAAGGAAATGAGTGTCATATAGATATGTCACTCCAAAGTTACATATAGCAAACTCCTTCATCAAAGCCATAAGGGCTAAACAGACGATATTGCAAAACTCCTATAAGAGGAGGATGGGAACCCATCGAGACCCAACACCCCATCCAAATTCAGCTCCAAAATCATTGCATGTACCTTCTCCAAAGAAAACACCTTCCACAAATCATCCCTCTAGCTAGGCAAGATGGAAAATATGTCCAAGTCGAGCCAACTCCAAACATACAGAGAGGAGAGATAACTCACCATACGAAAGTAGTCCACTAGTGCAGCCTCCACCTCCTTATCCCCCTCAACATGAACATCATTAACCAAGATAGAGTGGATATACTTGTGACGGTGTTTGCCATTGGCAACCGCATGAAAAAACTTGGCATTGGCATCACCCTCCTTAATCCATCGCTATTTGACCTTTGTCATCATTCCATCTCATGTTTCCACATCCTCATTTTGAATGACTCTCCGAGATCCCACTTTATCCTTGAGCTCCGAGGGTAGACCAAGGTAGGTGGTCCCTCATGCCTACACCTCTCTTTTCTATGTGCACAACTTCTTCCATAGTGCCTCCAACTTAGGAAACACCCTTATAGTGGCGGACCCGTCGCACTAGAAAGAGATACATAAATAAACAGCCATCTCCTCGAATTCCTCAAGGAGACAAGCCTTCTCAAATGGAAAAAAGAATGGAGCATTCCCGCAAACCTAAATGACTACACCAAGATGCATGGTCTTCACTTTCTTAACCAAAGAAATGGTGGATGAGTTACATATAAATTCCATACTCATCCACTACCAATTAACTTATGTGCACATAACTCCACATTTCTAGTCGAGTTCCATGAAAAAATCATGTCAATGACTCCGCTAAAAATACGAGAGTACGGGAAAGCTTGGATTTTGGTTGTACCACAAAGAACATTGAAAGAAAGGTAAAGAAATGAGACTCCGACATTCTAAAAGAAGTGAAGAACTGAAAAAGTTTGCACTATCTCCAAATAAACTAAATGAAATTAAATTAAAAAAAACAAAGAAATAAGATATCACAAGGCAAGTAACTACAGACATCTATAATCATTAAGTTCCAAGTATTTATTTCAATTGGTTAAAAGTAACATGATTGCAATACCCATTGTTAACAAATAAAAATGTACAAATCATTTAATTACATAAAAATATAAGGGTTTTTATCACTTGTGCTGTGAACCCCTCAGGATCCGGGTACCCGTTTACGACAAAATTCGCAATAATTCATTCACATTGATCGCAGAAGTTGTAGAAAAGTAGGGAAAATTTTTTTTCGCGCTGCTAATTATCCACATGACATTCACATCCGCAACATAACCACAAAGTAAAAGAGATGATGGCACCAAAATTTTCTTTTCATTAATATTCATATCAAGTTACAATATGTACAAGGATCTTCCATTACAACATATATCCCAAAGTGTGATACAAAAGAGATAGCATTTACATTATCATCTGAACAAAAACTGAGACAACTAATTCATACCGTCTAGTATAAACTCTGTCTCCAGGAAGCATGTATATACTGAGCGGCTACTGAACTGCAGGCTGTTTGCCTGCCACACACACAATAGGAAAGAAGAGGCGTCAGCCATTGCTGGTACCTCCTAAAAACATATAAAAATAACTGGACATTGAATATGTACAAAAGCAAGCAAGTAGAAAGGTGGTATAAGTAAAATCTACATCTACTTGCGTAAGTAAAAAGGGTTTGTTTGTAATGCGTTTCTAATGATTTCCCCCAGAACCCGGCATTTCCCATATGTAACATATTTATATAGCAGTTGCGTAATCATGAGTGTATGAGCGTAAATGCATATATCATTTTCTTCAGAGATCATGTTGGTAAGTGAAAAATGGAAAAGTTGAGATTGTATAGATCTATTTATTTAATTTCTTGGGTAGAGAGAATGGTCTTTTGATCATAACTTCTCAAATTCTCAACTTCAATGTTTCAGATATAGCTCCAGATGTTGTAGATGTAGATATGGATGATCTAGATATAGAATCGCCAAGTCTGTTTGGCGAAGTAACTCAAGCGGTGAAGAAGCCTGCAAATGGCTCTTCCGTCTCGCCCTCTAATTGGAAGCGCGGTCCAATAGAGGGATAGGTCTACTCCCCAACTACGCCACTGAGACGGGTGAGAGAGACTCCCTAGAAAAGTCGCTCTAGAAAACTGCCCGACTAGTACGGGCGGACGAGCTCGTACGTAAAAACTGAAAACCAAGGATCCCCCGCCTGGGTATCCTAAAAGACAGGGTCAGCAGAATGGTCTAAAGTCTGGATCCCAACGAGGCGTAAAAACACTGCGAGCTCGCGTAAAAATCGTGTAAAAGACTGAGATCCTAGACCCGCGCACTTGGCGGCCGCTGCCCAAACTGGGCTTCCTATTCTCCCGCCCAGTTGAGGGTCACCGCGCCCTCGCGCGGTCAAGTGTAAAAGGTCACAATGACCGGCCAGATATTCATCATCCATGATTCATATCAACCATTTGTCCCACAGATTTTATAGTGATGTGTGTCATTCAAAATTCCTACAACCTATTAACTCTAATTTATAAACTTAGAGCTGCATGTTATATCCCAATGTCAATTCTAACCAATGGTATATCGACAATGTAAAGGATCATATTCAGAGAGCAAATTGACATTATTGTTTATAACTATATAACAATATGAAGTGGAAAATAGAGAGGAAAATCATTGTCATGTGATCAAGGATATGGAAAAATGACATCTACATGTATAGCAAACCATAAAGGTATATATATTTACAAAAATTTTTAGATATAGCAGATGGATTTTCTTTCCCCCCTTTTTATAAGCATTATCATAACCCTCCATTTCTTAACTATCTAGTTCTCAAAATGTTCATATACTAGCACCATTATTAACTGTCATAAGCATCATTCACTATCAATTTTAAACCTCCTTAAAATGAAGGTTTGTTGTTCATGACCCACTCAATTAATCCTCGATGATAATCCCACATCATAATCAAAAAATAACAAGCAATTATTTTTTTTTTCCATTCCCAGAAGCTATGATTTAACATAGTAACATCTCAACAAAATAATCATTTGGGCTCTTGGAGCGTATTTTACAGATGGCCCCTACTGCTGAAATTATGAAAGTTAGATTATAGATACTGTAAAAAAAACAAAAGATTGGGGCTATCGAAATAATTTAGTGTATATGAGACAGGTCACCCATACAGAGCATTCAAGTAAAGGATACCGGTTTTAGCGACAAACCCAATTATCTTTGTAATAGTAATCTTCTGTGGGTTTCCACTTCCCTCTAGATTTTCCTTGTAGTCGACTAAAATCAATAATTCCAGCAGCCACCCGTTTTAAGTATGTCAACAGTTTCAAGTTCCAGGAGAAAATCCTAAATTACGTGATATTAGCCTTCTGAAAAATTTGTAGCTAAGATACCACCAAAAGTCATATAGTGTTCATCCTACCATGGTTGCTTTCAAAGGGAAAGTAAAGACTCGAACTTTATAACTTTTCCGAGATTTCGACCCCCATAATGATGCTATTGAAAATGGAATCTGGAAGGAGTGAGGATAAGATTCATGAATAACTAATCATACAACATGTGAACAATTTCCTATACGCATATATATACACATATAATTTGTATAGAAATTTCCAGGATTCTGTAAAGAGGGCTCCAATTATATAACATGTCAATCTTTAGATTTTTAGAGGTTTGGATCTAAATTGATGGTGGTATAACTTTTAATGGATTGTAATCAAAGGTTTATTATATTCTTAAACACTAACATAACTCAACCACCAACGTATATAGAGCAGCACCATCTCCAAAAAAATCAAGAATCGAACTTAAATGAAAATCAGGATGCAAGGCAGCAAAGAGGTTGGGGGTTGGATTGTACACATATTTGGCAGCAAATAGGAGGGAAGGGATGGTACAAAAATCAAGTGTAATAAGTATGCATGGCAGCAATGAGGAGAAGGGAAGGAGATGTACCTTAAATCTCCACTATTTGAAGATCAAAGCTTTGCATGCAGTGACATTCTTAGGGCTGCAGCTCCAGCACCTTGAAATCTTGAAATGGAAGATATGTGGAATCTACAACAGCATCTTAATCAGCTGCTGGATTAGCAGATTAAGCTCCAATGGAGCACTACAGGCTTGTAGAGAAGAGGAGCAATTAGTAGCTGGAGGTCTGGTGCAGCAACAAGAGAAAAGCTGGAGCTAAATCTCTCGTTGGATTTTGATGGTAAAATGGCAAGAACGAATAGGGAAAGTTGGTATATATAGAGGGATTAGGCTGAGTCTATTGCCAAGTGGATTTCAACAAAACCCAAGTGGAGAAAAATTCTATGCCAAATGGCAACTCCTGGAATGCTACTGTAGCATAAAAATAAAATTTTTATTTTTTTATTTTGGCCAATTCTCCTACTTATATAAGATACAAAAATCGTCCGCATTCGCGCCTCGGACCTCGGATTTCGATGCGCAATATCTCGATTTGACCGTCTCAAAATGACGATCAAAATGAGTATAATATTGATATACTTTTGATCGGGTTTTGAATACCCGATTTTCCGAGATACGGTTTCGGTTTGGGGTTAAATTTTTTTTTTTTGAACTAAAAATATCAAACGACCTCCGATTGACGAACGGTCGATTCCGTTGGTCTTGTATCGTCGAATCGGATTTCATGATGGTCTCGGTTCATTTCGCGGTTTCCGAATTTGCGTCGCGGCTTTTCACGGCACGCATTACGAAGGGACCGATTTTTGGTCGATTTCGTCCGAACGACTTTTGATTCACTACTAATTGGTCGTTTTAGGTTGTTTAGTATTGACCGACAACGTTATTGGGTTCATTGGACCCAAAATCGGACGAGTTCGGGTTTGATTGGAAACCGGATGCTACAAATATAAAAACCTCAAAGGGAGTCTCGTCCTCGAGACTCGAGTTAAGGCTATTTGGTGACTTGTTTAAATTTCATATGTCCATAAAAACCTCAAAGGGTTTTGAACCCATAAAAACCTCAAAGAGAAAACAAGCCATATATTTATAATGTATCTAATTACAAAAGCTTGTTTTGATGATTACATCAGAATAGCTGCGGGTATCGTGCCCGCATGTCGGCTTCGGTCTCCTACGTCGCCTCTTTGACGCCGTGTCGGTGCCACAAAACCTTGACCAATGAAATCTCCTTGTTGCGAAGCTTCTTCTCAGCGCGGTCAAATATCTGGACTGGCTTCTCTTCATAAGTCAGATCTGGCTCTACGTCGAGATTCTCGTAACTGATGATGTGCCGAGGATCGTGGACATACTTCCTCAGATTGGATATGTGGAAAACATCATGAATAGCTGAAAGATGTGGAGGAAGGCTACTCGGTATGCCACTTTCCCCACTCTAGCCAGAATCTCAAAAGGTCCAACAAATCGTGGCGCCAACTTGCCGCGAACACCGAATGTCTGCATTCCCTTCATGGGAGATACTCGCAAAAATACCCAATCTCCAACCTATAATTGATAGGAATGTCATTAGTATGAGATTAAGTTGAACTATTCTATATGTCGTAATTGAATGAATGAAGAGGAAGAATTGGATTACATGGAACTCCAAGTCTCTTCTTCGACGGTCCGCATAGTCTCTTCTTCGACGGTCCGAATAGTTCTTCTGGCGGCTTTGTGCCGTCAGAAGCCTCCGTCTCACAAGATTAACAACTCTCGCAGTCTCTTCTAAGAGATCTACAGAATAGAGAGCATGGTCACCTACCTCCCGCCAACTAAGGGGTGTAAGACATCTTCGCCCGTATAGGGCTTCGAATGGTGCCATGCCAATACTGGAGTGATAGCTGTTGTTGTACGTGAATTCTACCAAGGGCAAATGGTCCTTCCAGGACCCTTTCCACTCCAAAGTGCATGCGCGAAGTAGATCCTCAAGCGTCTGAATGGTGCGCTCACTCTGCCCGTCTGTCTGCGGATGATAAGCAGAACTCATCTTCAGCTCTGTCTGTAGTGCTGACATGAACTGATGCCAATAATGAGATGTAAATCTCGAATCCCTGTCAGACACCACCTCTCGTGGTATACCATGCAGCCTGATAATGTTCTGCACATAGAGCTTGGCCAATCTGGATGGAGTGTAAGTCGTGTTGACAGGTATAAAATGCGCTGACTTTGTCAACCTATCAACAACGACCCAAATGGAATCATGGCCACCCGGTGTCTTCGGCAATCCCGTGACAAAATCCATAGAAATGCTCTCCCACTTCCACTCGGGAATGGGGAGAGACTGCAGTAATCCTGGCGGTCTCCTGTGCTCAGCTTTGACCATTTGACAGGTCATGCATCTGCTGACATGTAGCGCCACATCGCGCTTCATTCCATCCCACCAAAATGTCGACGCAGATCACGGTACATCTTCGTACTGCCTGGATGGATAGATAACCGTGAACTGTGTGCCTCGTCCAAAATGTCTCTGCGAAGCTGCTCATCATTGGGTACAACGACCCGTCCTGCCTTCCATAAAATAGACTCCATCACAACAAAGTCGTCAAATTCGTCCTTGACGGCGCGCATGTATCTATCTCGGATCCAAGGATCGGTCTTCTGGCCCTTAACAATACGATCCCAAAGACTGCTGTATCGTGGAGGCACGGCGGTAGAAATGGATGCGCTCTCCTGAGGATGCCAATCTGTCAAAGCTGCAAGCGTATCCCACGTGTATAGCCAGTTCGCCGTACCATCATCATGCGCTCTCCTGCTGAGTGCATCAGCCACCACGTTTCCCTTACCGGGATGGTAAGAGATCGTGCAATCATAATCCTTCAGCAGCTCGAGCCATCTGCGCTGTCTCATGTTCAGCTCCTTCTGATCAAAGATGTACTTCAGACTCTTGTGGTCTGTGAAAATCTCGAAGTTCACCCCATATAGATAGTGGCGCCAGATCTTCAAGGCGAAGACAACTGCCGCCAACTCTAAGTCATGTGTGGGGTAGTTCCGCTCGTGCGGTCTCAACTGCCGTGATGCGTAAGCAATCACCTGTCCTCTCTGCATCAATACTGCTCCTAGACCTTCTCCAGATGCATCTGTGTAGACTGCATAGTCCTGAGTGCCTGAAGGAAGAGCAAGAATAGGCGCTGTAGTCAATCTCTCCTTCAGTGTCTGGAAGGCCTGCTCACATGAATCGTCCCAAATAAATGGAACTCCCTTCTGCGTCAACCGTGTAAGAGGACGAACAATACGTGAAAATCCGTTGACGAAGCGTCTGTAATAACCTGCTAGCCCAAGGAAACTCCGAATCTGTGTGACAGTCTTGGGCTGCTCCCAAGACATAACTGCATCTATCTTCGCAGGATCAACTGCAATGCCTGCTCCAGAAATGATATGCCCGAGAAATGAGACCTGGGATAACCAGAACTCACACTTGCTCAACTTGGCATATAGCTTGTGCTCCCGCAATGTATCCAAAACAATCCGTAGATCATTCGCATGATCCCATTCATTCCGTGAATAGATGAGCACATCATCGATGAACACCACTACAAACTTGTCCAAGTATGGACGGAAGATACGGTTCATCATTTCCATGAAAGCCGCAGGTGCATTGGTGAGCCCAAATGGCATCACCACAAACTCGTAGTGTCCATAACAAGTCCTGAAGGCTGTCTTCGGAATATCTGACTCGCGAATCCTCAGCTGATGGTAGCCTGAGCGAAGATCGATCTTCGAAAAAACCGAAGATCCCTAAAGCTAGTTAAACAATTCATCAATACGTGGCAAAGGATAACGGTTCTTCACCGTTCTCTTATTCAGCTGTCTGTAATCGATGCACAGTCTCATGGATCCATCCTTCTTCTTGAAAAATAGAATCGGAGCACCCCAAGGTGAAGTGCTCGGCCTCACGAATCCCAAGTCAAGCAACTCCTGTAGCTGCACCTTCAGCTCCCTCAACTCGGCTGGTGCCATACGATAAGGTGCCATAGAGATCGGTTGTGTATCTGGCAGCAATGTGATCTCGAACTCGATCTCTCCCTCAAAGGTGAACTCAGGTAAACCTGGAATCCTGAAGACAACTGTCTTCTTAAAACAATTAACAAGTGCATGATGAGTGGATAACCAATCCATGCCCAATATCAAGTCGAACTCATCAAGCTGCAGAAGTAGACAATCTGCGATCATCTCGTGACCGCCAATCAGTACTGGCAAGTGCTCGAATATCAGGGAAATGACAAACAATTGGTCCCTGACCCTCGGATGTGATATGGAGGAGATAGTGTTTCTTCAACTCCATCTAAAGAAACTAGTAGTCTCAAAGCAAGGAAAATGTGTGTCGCTACAGAATCAAATGATACATGGAAAGGTCGATAAGAGTAGTCAGTGTGTGTGCTAGCTGGTCAGTTATCTCCTGGCCTGGTCGGGATGCCATGGTTCTGCATGTGAACCATTTTTAGTCATAAAAGTACCATTTGAAGATACTTATAGTATATGCTTTATCTCTTCTTGGGATATAATATGAAATTAATGAAATTGGTGACATCTGTGGTTATTTAATTCGAATGTCATATTTCCCTTCTCGGATTTACGACAAGTCAGAAGACTGTCGCAATTCGAGAACTTAATGCGATCGGAATAATACCGCGAATGTGCGTATTGGAGTACCACTGCTCTGATACCAAAACTGTGAACCCCTCAGGATCCGGGTACCCGTTTACGACAAAATTCGCAATAATTCATTCACATTGATCGCAGAAGTTGTAGAAAAGTAGGGAAAATTTTTTTTCGCGCGGCTAATTATCCACATGACATTCACATCCGCAACATAACCACAAAGTAAAAGAGATGATGGCACCAAAATTTTCTTTTCATTAATATTCATATCAAGTTACAATATGTACAAGGATCTTCCATTACAACATATATCCCAAAGTGTGATACAAAAGAGATAGCATTTACATTATCATCTGAACAAAAACTGAGACAACTAATTCATACCGTCTAGTATAAACTCTGTCTCCAGGAAGCATGTATATACTGAGCGGCTACTGAACTGCAAGCTGTTTGCCTGCCACACACACAATAGGAAAGAAAAGGCGTCAGCCATTGCTGGTACCTCCTAAAAACATATAAAAATAACTGGACATTGAATATGTACAAAAGCAAGCAAGTAGAAAGGTGGTATAAGTAAAATCTACATCTACTTGCGTAAGTAAAAAGGGTTTGTTTGTAATGCGTTTCTAATGATTTCCCCCAGAACCCGGCATTTCCCATATGTAACATATTTATATAGCAGTTGCGTAATCATGAGTGTATGAGCGTAAATGCATATATCATTTTCTTCAGAGATCATGTTGGTAAGTGAAAAATGGAAAAGTTGAGATTGTATAGATCTATTTATTTAATTTCTTGGGTAGAGAGAATGGTCTTTTGATCATAACTTCTCAAATTCTCAACTTCAATGTTTCAGATATAGCTCCAGATGTTGTAGATGTAGATATGGATGATCTAGATATAGAATCGCCAAGTCTGTTTGGCGAAGTAACTCAAGCGGTGAAGAAGCCTGCAAATGGCTCTTCCGTCTCGCCCTCTAATTGGAAGCACGGTCCAATAGAGGGATAGGTCTACTCCCCAACTACGCCACTGAGACGGGTGAGAGAGACTCCCTAGAAAAGTCGCTCTAGAAAACTGCCCGACTAGTACGGGCGGACGAGCTCGTACGTAAAAACTGAAAACCAAGGATCCCCCGCCTGGGTATCCTAAAAGACAGGGTCAGCAGAATGGTCTAAAGTCTGGATCCCAACGAGGCGTAAAAACACTGCGAGCTCGCGTAAAAATCGTGTAAAAGACTGAGATCCTAGACCCGCGCACTTGGCGGCCGCTGCCCAAACTGGGCTTCCTATTCTCCCGCCCAGTTGAGGGTCACCGCGCCCTCGCGCGGTCAAGTGTAAAAGGTCACAATGACCGGCCAGATATTCATCATCCATGATTCATATCAACCATTTGTCCCACAGATTTTATAGTGATGTGTGTCATTCAAAATTCCTACAACCTATTAACTCTAATTTATAAACTTAGAGCTGCATGTTATATCCCAATGTCAATTCTAACCAATGGTATATCGACAATGTAAAGGATCATATTCAGAGAGCAAATTGACATTATTGTTTATAACTATATAACAATATGAAGTGGAAAATAGAGAGGAAAATCATTGTCATGTGATCAAGGATATGGAAAAATGACATCTACATGTATAGCAAACCATAAAGGTATATATATATATATATTTACAAAAATTTTTAGATATAGCAGATGGATTTTCTTTCCCCCCTTTTTATAAGCATTATCATAACCCTCCATTTCTTAACTATCTAGTTCTCAAAATGTTCATATACTAGCACCATTATTAACTGTCATAAGCATCATTCACTATCAATTTTAAACCTCCTTAAAATGAAGGTTTGTTGTTCATGACCCACTCAATTAATCCTCGATGATAATCCCACATCATAATCAAAAAATAACAAGCAATTATTTTTTTTTTCCATTCCCAGAAGCTATGATTTAACATAGTAACATCTCAACAAAATAATCATTTGGGCTCTTGGAGCGTATTTTACAGATGGCCCCTACTGCTGAAATTATGAAAGTTAGATTATAGATACTGTAAAAAAAACAAAAGATTGGGGCTATCAAAATAATTTAGTGTATATGAGACAGGTCACCCATACAGAGCATTCAAGTAAAGGATACCGGTTTTAGCGACAAACCCAATTATCTTTGTAATAGTAATCTTCTGTGGGTTTCCACTTCCCTCTAGATTTTCCTTGTAGTCGACTAAAATCAATAATTCCAGCAGCCACCCGTTTTAAGTATGTCAACAGTTTCAAGTTCCAGGAGAAAATCCTAAATTACGTGATATTAGCCTTCTGAAAAATTTGTAGCTAAGATACCACCAAAAGTCATATAGTGTTCATCCTACCATGGTTGCTTTCAAAGGGAAAGTAAAGACTCGAACTTTATAACTTTTCCGAGATTTCGACCCCCATAATGATGCTATTGAAAATGGAATCTGGAAGGAGTGAGGATAAGATTCATGAATAACTAATCATACAACATGTGAACAATTTCCTATACGCATATATATACACATATAATTTGTATAGAAATTTCCAGGATTCTGTAAAGAGGGCTCCAATTATATAACATGTCAATCTTTAGATTTTTAGAGGTTTGGATCTAAATTGATGGTGGTATAACTTTTAATGGATTGTAATCAAAGGTTTATTATATTCTTAAACACTAACATAACTCAACCACCAACGTATATAGAGCAGCACCATCTCCAAAAAAATCAAGAATCGAACTTAAATGAAAATCAGGATGCAAGGCAGCAAAGAGGTTGGGGGTTGGATTGTACACATATTTGGCAGCAAATAGGAGGGAAGGGATGGTACAAAAATCAAGTGTAATAAGTATGCATGGCAGCAATGAGGAGAAGGGAAGGAGATGTACCTTAAATCTCCACTATTTGAAGATCAAAGCTTTGCATGCAGTGACATTCTTAGGGCTGCAGCTCCAGCACCTTGAAATCTTGAAATGGAAGATATGTGGAATCTACAACAGCATCTTAATCAGCTGCTGGATTAGCAGATTAAGCTCCAATGGAGCACTACAGGCTTGTAGAGAAGAGGAGCAATTAGTAGCTGGAGGTCTGGTGCAGCAACAAGAGAAAAGCTGGAGCTAAATCTCTCGTTGGATTTTGATGGTAAAATGGCAAGAACGAATAGGGAAAGTTGGTATATATAGAGGGATTAGGCTGAGTCTATTGCCAAGTGGATTTCAACAAAACCCAAGTGGAGAAAAATTCTATGCCAAATGGCAACTCCTGGAATGCTACTGTAGCATAAAAATAAAATTTTTATTTTTTTATTTTGGCCAATTCTCCTACTTATATAAGATACAAAAATCGTCCGCATTCGCGCCTCGGACCTCGGATTTCGATGCGCAATATCTCGATTTGACCGTCTCAAAATGACGATCAAAATGAGTATAATATTGATATACTTTTGATCGGGTTTTGAATACCCGATTTTCCGAGATACGGTTTCGGTTTGGGGTTAAATTTTTTTTTTTGAACTAAAAATATCAAACGACCTCCGATTGACGAACGGTCGATTCCGTTGGTCTTGTATCGTCGAATCGGATTTCATGATGGTCTCGGTTCATTTCGCGGTTTCCGAATTTGCGTCGCGGCTTTTCACGGCACGCATTACGAAGGGACCGATTTTTGGTCGATTTCGTCCGAACGACTTTTGATTCACTACTAATTGGTCGTTTTAGGTTGTTTAGTATTGACCAACAACGTTATTGGGTTCATTGGACCCAAAATCGGACGAGTTCGGGTTTGATTGGAAACCGGATGCTACATGTGCCCTTCCGAGATATCACAATTTCAGTTATGCCCCTATCTTTTTGGTAATATCGGTTGTGCCCCTCACTTCTTGCTAATCTATCACTTGTGCCCCTCGGGTTAGTAACCGTCCATAACCAACACAAACGGACGTTAACTTCAAGGACACAAATGGAATTAAATTTAAAAAAAGGATTGAAAAGTCCTCCTCCTCCCCGTCTTCTTCCTCCCTTCTCTTCCTCCTCTCCCATATTCTTCCTCTTCCTCTTCTCCCCCTCCTCTGCCACCCGCACCCCCCCACCTCACCAGCCGCCATCAGCAGCTGCGACCCCACCTCGCCTAGGCCCGCGCGACGTCGACCACCGCTCTGGACCATCACTGTCATGGGCGTGGTTCACCTCTCCGTCGTGCGCTCGCGCTTCCCCTGGCACACCTCCAGCCACAGCCGCACCTCCGGCCGTCTCCAACAGCTGAGCCACAGCCGCGCCTCTCGTCGTGTCCCCGCCAGCCCCGCGGCAGCCCGCTTCCTCGCACCTACGCCGCCCACGGCTGTACGCCTCCGGTCATTCGCCACCCCTCGCTGCAGGTGCTTGATCCACCACTGTGTGCCTCCCGCGTGTGGCCGAAGTCCTCTAGCAACCGCAGCCCTAGCCGCTCCATGCCTCCCCCTCCCCCTGCTTCAGTTTTTGTTAAGATAAGATAAATTTTTGACTAATTGATTCATAAAAATTCACCAAAAAAATCAATAAAATTCACCGTTTGATCCGTAATGAGTGATATATCCGTGAAAATGCAAAAATTTAGAGATTCGATGGATGCATGAAGGCGTCACTAAGAGAGAGAAATTATGAAGAGAGGAAGAAGAACAAATGGAGGAGGAAGAAGATGAAGAAGAAGTCTGGACAATAATACCCCTCTTAACTGCACCAAGGTTTGAAAAAATCATGGTTAAGTCAACTCATTGACGATCAATCTGACGGAAGGACACAAGTAATAATGGAGAAAGAAATGAGGGGCATAACTGATATTACCAAAAAGATAGGGGCATAACTGAAATTGTGATATCTCGGAGGGGCACAAGTGATAAAAACCCAAAATATAATTGACATAGTCAAGTAACATCTTGAGGTTACTATACATAACATATAGAGAGCTGAAAATGCCATCCCTTAGCCAAGGCAATAATTCTATTTTACCATTCTTCAAGAACTATGTTCAGTCAATAACTATGCCAAAAATATTTTTTGAGATATTACAAATAAAATGTAGGAAATGATGAAGTCAAGAAAAATATTTTCCATATTACATTCCTTCTCTATTCCGTTCTGAGTGGTGTAGATTGAGCATATGCTTTCAAGGTAAATCATGCATGATAGAATTTCACCGATTTAACTGTAAACTGATGTACGAACCCTAAGTAGAATCCATATATTCATTATGGAGAATTTCAAATGAACCGCCCATCACCATTTACCTTATCTGAGGCATAATGCTTTCCTGTAGCTGTTTGCTGTAGCATGTGCGCAGCAACCTGAATATAAAACAACTGAATGGTCAGAATAACAATGTATGAATATCATGCAAGCCATCTGACCAGTTCATAATATAACACATTATACAGAAAACAGTATGATTTCAGATTCTAGTTCAAAGAAAACAAAACCATCATCTATGCATTATATTAAATGGTTGTTTCAGCACCAAGAACAGATTTAAAAGTAAATCTGGGGAAAAAACAAGGCTAAAAAGATATGCTTACTAGGTGAACAACTTGTTTTTAAAAGGTAAAAGCTAACTGCCAATTAAATCAAACAGAATTAAGGTCATGAAAAAGATTGAATACAGGGGAAACACCTCTCCACCATTGATGGCACCTTCATAACATGGAGTGAGACAGAGTGCACGCTCAAGATATGGAGCCCAATGTCCTGTGAGCAAATCTCTCCTTATCATTTCAACACCGCCCTGGTAATACTGCTTAAAACAAAGATGGAGGAAAGGTTTCAACATATTTCCAAGTAAATTTAAATGGAAGAAACCTAGTAAACTACCTCAAGCATGTTTCTCAGAAATGGCTCTTCATTAAAATAATCCCGGCGTACAAATACAAAAGGCAATTTGTACGCCAATGCTTCACTAACTGTGCCGTAGCCAATTTTTCCTGCGTGACAAAAAAGTCTGATTTAGCATTCTCTATAAGCAAATGTAGAATATCCATTAAAAGTGATATTTTGTCCGTGTAATCAGATAAATCACCAAGCATGCAATCACTGGCTGCTATCAAATCAGGTGTGTATACATCTCTTGCAAGTTTTATAAAATTTGGAGGAAGTTCTTGCTTGTCCGCTGCACCACAGACCTTCATTTACCAATAATTTTATGAATATGGAATGGTTTTCACGCAAAAAACCTATCATAATGGACATTATGAGAATAGTCGCACTATCCATGTGTTAGAAGGCCATACCAGACATAGCCAGCCAGAAGGGAGCCATTTTTCCTTAAGTCGCCATCCTGCTGGCTGAAAGAAGAAGGAATTAGGCAAGACAATTGAATATCTGATTTAAGAAGATGAGGCAGATGCAAAGGAAAGCCTTTAAAATTCAGATCCAAGACTATAATATAATCACATGATGAGAAAAAAGATACCACAATTAATATCTCTACCTGCCCGCCAAAATTAAAGATCAGCAACTTTACATCTTCTCCAATTCCTAATTCTTTCCTCACCTGGATTGGCATGGAATTTGAATATGTTTGTAAACTTATTTTAAAAATTTAGAGTTGAATTATTTTAAAAAAACTTGCAGCCAATTATTAGGGTATGAAAGGTGAATATGTTTGTAACCTCTTCTCTAGATCTGTGCACCCTCCTCACTACCAAAGGTATATCAATGACATCACGAAATGCAGGCACTACAAATTGTAAATATCAAATTAGGTAAAAATTACATCTGCGACATGAAATATAAAAGTGTTCCCATAATCGAAACAAATTTGGCATCATACTTGGGCAATATCCGGGAAGGCGTAAAAGAAACTCGCAATGAGAATAGTCTTCAGCTATCTGTTGATATTCGTAAGCAAAAAGTATAACAAATTCGGACATAATGCTTGTAATATGAACCGAAGACATGAATTGCTTACACATACAAGAGAAATATTTGAACCATCCATTTGGCAATCTTGAAAGGCAGCAGAAGCTAACCATATCCATCCATGTTTTTATAGGGAAATGACGATTACTGGGAGTCCACATATTTTATATACGAAATAGTCATCATGGATCTATTGGTGATGTATAGAAAAATTAAGAAAAGCCAAAGAATACCAAGCCAAGCTCCTGATAGAGATATTTTGCACAACGTTATCAATTTTCTTCTGATAACATTCCAAGCCAGATAACTGATAAAATGGTCATTTTCCTAGCGACGTCCAGGAACTACACATCTTCATTACTACCCGAGCAGAAGCTCCACTAATAGGCACCCTTAAAAAACATAAGTTGATCCAATCTTGATCTACAACCCGATCCAAATCAAGACAAACATCAACACACAAGACACAAGATTTATGTGGAAATCCTCCTAATTGGAGGGAAACCATGGGGAAAAGGGAAAAACCATGGGGAAATTGATCCTCATTGCTCACAACAACAAGAACCTTCTTTTTGTTCTTATTTCTCATATATTCAAGGCCAAGGTGGGGTGGGTTATATAAGTAGAATCCAAGTGGGTAAATGGATCCTTACACATGATCCATTTACCCATAAGCCAAGTAACTCAACACTGCCCCTCAAGTTGGGTAGAGAAATTATACATACCCAACTTACCCACATTCTTCTCAAAACTAGCCATAGGAAGCCCCTTGGTGAAGATATCGGCCACTTGATCTCCGGTCTTAATGTATGGCAAAACAAGCTCCTTGGAGTCAATTCTCTCTCTGATGAAGTGACGGTCAATCTCCACATGCTTGATTTGATCATGAAGAATGTGATTGTTGGAAAGATTTATAGCAACCTTATTGCCACCGAATAACTTCATGTGGAGCTCAGGATTCATTCTGATATCACCCAAAATAGTCTTTAGCTATAACATCTCAATAACACGCATAACCACAACCCTATATTCAGCTTCAACACTGGATCTGGCACAAACTGATTGACGTTTACTTCTCCAAATTATCAGGTTGCCATCAAGAAATATGCAATATCCAGTAGTAGATCTTCTCATATCCATGCACCAGTGTTGGAGAAGACGGTATTCGGTATTCAGTCGGAGGGGTCATTGAATAGAGAATAATCGGTATTCGGGCGACTATTCAGAAGTATTCGATTTTGTATTTTTTAATATAAAAAATATTTATAATACATATATTCTTATATTTTTATACATATATGGTCATTAGTTAACATGAATCCAAGATAAAAGTACCAATCAATATAATAGATATATAGAATTTAACATTTGTTGCGATACCGTGGTAAAATGTAACCCATAAAAACTGAAAATTGAAAATAAAAAAATATCAAAAGTCAAACTCCACTCGGCCTAATAGTCGGCCTAATAGTCGGTCGGGCCGACTATTGACCGACTAGAGGTCTGTTCAGTCAGGGACCCCCCCCCCCCCCCGCACCGCATAGTCGGACCGACTATTCGAGATAGTTGGTCGACTATTGCAACACTGTCATGCACCCAGCCCAATTAGCATTAGTGTATCATTCAATCTTCACCTTCGTGTTTTTGATTAAAAAAAAGAAACCTTTTCCAGGATCCTTCTTTATGTAGCACATGATACGCTCTACTTCCTTCATGTGAATATCTATAGGGGCGTGTATGAATTGACTCACCATGTTTACAACATAAATAATGCCAGGTCTGGTTAAGGTGAGGTAAATTAGCTTCCCCACAAGTCTCCAGTACCTACTCTTGAAGTTCACATCTAGTTGCTTTCCATCATTGATGCTCAACTTATGATTTCCCTCAATAGGTGTAGAAACAGATTTACATTCCAACTTTCTAGTTTCCTTTAACATGTCCAAAGTATATTTTCTTTGGCAGAGAATCAGATCTTCTTTCGACCTTGCAAACTCAATACCTAGGAAGTACTTCATATTTCCTAGGTCCTTCAAATCAAAAACTATAGCAAGTTCACCTTCTAAGCAAGCTATCTCCTCTTCATCATACCGTGCGATAATTATATCACCTATATAAACATGCAAAAGAGCACTTTTATTTTCTTCCTTCTTGACAAAGAGAGTATGATCTCCATTGCTTTGACGATATCTCAACTTGAGCATCACAATTCTAAGCATCTCGAACCAGGCTCTAGGAGACTGTTTCAATCCATAAAAAGATTTTTTCAATTTGCAACATTTAACTATATTCTCCTGACCAGGTTTCATGTGCATGTATACATCTTCCAGAAGATCTCTATTCAAGAAGGAATTTTTAACATCCATCTAATGAAGCTCCCAATCTTTGACAATAGAAAGAGAGAGCACAATTCGCACAGTATTCATTTCTGCTATAGGGGGCAAAAGTCTCCAAGTAATCAATGCCATATTTCTGGTTGAACCTCCCTGCAACAAGTCTAGTCTTATATCTTTCTACTTTCCCATTTGGCTTGTATTTTATGGTGTAGATTTACTTCGAACCAATCAGATGTGCACCATCTGGGATATCTATGATGCACTATGTACAGTTTTTTCAAGGGCCCCCATTTCCTCCTGCATATCTCGAACCCATCTAGCATCAACATTAGCTTCAGCAAAATTCCTAAGAATTACAGTCAGACAATAATGACAAAGCATTTATAATTTTCTCAAAGCTTGGAGTAGCCAACATATCTTTCAATAGGGTATCTTGTACATTATGTATATCTTGATGGAATATTTATTTCTCTTCGTCCACATCTATGCGCAATCGAATCTTTTTCAGAAATGATTAACCCGCTGAAATCATTGTTGTCACAAACATCCTTTTCCTGATCACTTTCTAGGTTAGAACCTGAATCACCAACAATAGTGGAAGGAATTGGATCATCCATGGTTTGAACAGGATTGCGATTAATCTATTTTTCTAGAGACTTCAACTGAGTCCCTTGTAGATATTTCTTATTGTAAGCTTTTTCACGCCATTGAGGAGAACGAGAACGAAGTTTCCATCCCTCTATCTTTGCATCAATCTAATTCGAGTTACCAATGGAGCTCATAGAAATATCACATGAATCTAGTAGAAGAAAATCCTGAACATTTCCTTCACTATTACTTCTATTCTCCTCCTGAAGGTAATGCTCAGGAAAATAAGATTCGTGCTCAATAAAGGAGACATCTTTAGTAACATACATTTTCCCATCCTTGGGATATAAGCTTTTATAGCCCTTCTGAGTAGAAGAGTATCCCGAGAAGATACCTTTAATTACACGTGCATCAAGCTTCTTTGCATCACACGCATAATTGTAGAAATAACAAACACAACCAAAAGTCTTTCGAGGGAGACCAAACGACATATGCTCAGACTGAATAATAGAAAAAGAGTAGCCATATTCAATCATCTTGAGGGCATTATGTTTATAAGGAAGGCACTCGTAAGAACAACCTCTCCCCAAAATCTCTTGGGAGGTTTCTTTGAAATAGGAGGTCTATGCTAACTTCAAGAAGATGCATGTTCTTCCGCTCTTCTACATCATTCTACTGAGGGGTATAGCTACAAGAAGTCTCATGATTCATGAATTGTTTCTTTAGTACTAAACAATTCATGTAGTTCTTTAGAAAAATATTCACGGGTATTATCAGAACTAAATCACTTGATCACTCTCCTTGAAAAAAAAATATAGTGTTGATAACTTCTCAATTAGCTCGAAGTAGATAAAAAAAGTGCTTCAAAATAAACATAATGATGTACTTGTAGCCATTATGAATAGGAATGTTAGCAGGACCTCAAACATCAGCGTGGGTTAGCTTAAAAGGCTCACTTGTCTTACTTCCAGAAACGGAATATGTTGCAGGAGTATGCTTTGCCTTCAAACGAACATGACACACTAAGTATATAGAGCTCAACTCTTCAAATAGTGAAGGAAATTATTTATTTAAGATAAACAAATGGAAGATGGTCACGACGCTCGTGCCATTGTATGACTTGATGTTAACAATCATTCATGTCCTTCCTTCCTCGAATCTTAATTATTAAAGCATCTGCCACTTTATTTGTTAAACGATACAAAATATCAGAAACCATACCAATCCCAATTTTCCTTCATGTTTCCAAGTCATGCAACACACATCTATTAGAGGAAAAGACAAATTCACAATTCAATTATTTTGTTATCACACTAATAGAAAGGAGATTTAGAGGCATATATGGAACACGAAGTGTATTGTGGATGACAAATCTATCAAGAAGGGATATGCTTCCTTTCCCAAAAACAGTGACATGAGATCTATATAAATATGTAATGTGGAAACGAAACAAAGCAAGAATAAGATAAATAAAACACGTGGATTTTTACGTGGAATCCTCCCTAAGGAGCGGGATGAAACCACAAGAGAACCACCTCAAAGGGCTGATGTTGTATTCAACTTTCTCAATGGATACATGGGATTTAGAGCTCTTTATATAGCCCCACCAAGGCACCAAACTCCCACCATCACACAATGTGGGGCTAAACACAAGAGCCACCAAACACGTCCTTCAACACTCCCCCTCAAGCTGGAGCATGAAATACTCAAGCTTGGACAAACACAAAGAAGACACTCACTTACTGAATACAAAACACTACGGGCAATATCAACTCAACGCATATGCTATCGCTTGATGTCGAGGATATTGCTTCTCATGCCATGCTGGTGAGGAGGAACTGGAGGTTGGAGTGTTAAATGGCTCGAACTGAAATGAGTCTCCCACTGGGAGAACTCTGGCTCGCAACATGTCTTCTTCACTGAAGACTGCTCCATCTCTCTGAAGGGCCGAACAATAAATAAAAGTCATGGGAATGCCCATGTGTACTAGAGTTCACAGTCACTGAACTTGTCGCGGGAATATTCATAGACATTGGAGTTTACGGTCTCATGCCATGGGAATATCCATACACAAGGAGTTCACGATCAATGGAGAATGGAGCAAAATATTGAGTCTCCCACCGTGAAAACTCTAAAGCAGTGGTTTACTCTAACATAGAGTACATCGAACATTGGTAGGGTTTGAAACCACTACCCAACACTCTCCTTTTTTCCCATACTTGTCAGAAATGGAAGGATACTCGACCAAGTTGGGAGAACAAATGAAAAGGAGTCAAAAAAACTTCAATTTTTTATGCTCTCTTTTTTTCCACAAAATATTTTTTTGTAGTCATTTCTCCCTTTTTTTGGCTATTCCCTTTTTTCTTCGCACAATTTCTTTTTGTAAAATCGCCTTCTTGCTTTCCCTTTTTCCTTTTTCTTTTTTTTAACTGGGCACATTTTTTGTTGGGCCCTCTCCCCATTTTTCTAACTCAAGGCCCAATTGGTCCATAAACTCACTGCCCCTCTTTTTAAATGAGGCAGACCATTTTTCATTTTTTTGTAATAACAGGACCGATTGGGACCCAAAACCCTCTCTCGTCCTTTTCCTTAAAAAATCAGGCCCGGTCCAATTACCATTTTCTTTAGGGCCCCTTCAATATTTCCACAAGGAAAAGAATAAGGCTCGGTCTTTATTTAGGGTTCCCTCTCTTGGAACCCATCACTCGAACGACACCCTCAATAGGGCCCGTGTTAAATTTCCACCACTGCCAATGATGGAGTTTGTTGATTTTCTGTAACACGAGCTCGAATTGCGATATGCATCGCATGGTTGCCATCTGATAGCTCTCGAGCTCCACCGGTCAAATCTCATGGTAGCCGATGTGGGTTTTGGGGTCGAGGTGGAGGGTCACTCGGTTGTAGCATGAGGGAGAGGCGTTGACCTTTTGGTTTATCATTTTTGTTGAATCTTGGCGATGGCTTGATGTGATCTGAAGGGTTTCGATGGGTCTAATAAAGAGGGGAAGACATCCTTGCTCGGTCGTTGATGCTCCACTCAACTAAGGCTAATAGATGCGATACAACTGGAGGCTTTAATCAGTGATCTATACAACCATCTTCGAGGATTGGGATCTTCGGATGGTGGCCTGGAACGATGGGTCATGGAGACCAGGCTTCTGTGAGAAGCTCGGACTTGATGGCAGTGTCCATTGGGGCATTTATCTTGTGAGATCGTCGTTGCATCGACAAAGATGGAGCAGTGTCTCTACAACACCTTCGCAAGGAGTGGGTTACATAAGTAGAACCCAAGAGGGTAAATAGATCCTCACCCATGATCCATTTACCCATAAACCAAGTAAATCAACAACAGTCTAAGTGAAGGGACAAAGAATAAACATGTATTTCCTCATATATGCCACAAAGTATATATCAACTGCATGTGTCCACATGGCATGTATGCCCTTGTGAGAATTCTCCCCTTCTCAGAGGCAACAAATTCTTATCTTTAAAGGTGTCTTGGCCTGAATAAAATCATATAACTCTTAGACATTAGTGGATCTTAACCCTCCGGGATTTCTCAAACCTTTTTCAAGCAGATGAAGCATCTAGATAAACCTTCCACCATGAGAGCCAACCAAGTAAAATAAATCTCTCAGTCCATGCCATCTTCTTTCAGAAAAGATTAAGTTGTCCAATTTTTGTACATGTTTCCAAGGTTGAGAAAGTCGATATGTGGTATTCGTTCGGTCAGGCAGTCTGGAGCAAGTAAGCGGGTAGGCGGAAGTATATGCGGAAGTATATGCGGATTATGCGGTTTCTATTATTTTAATTAAAATTAATTAAAAATATAATAATCATTTCAAACATTAGATTTTTATGTTTAAAAAAATATAACATGTAATAAATATGAAGTGAAGATTTTTTGTGCAATGTGATATCAACCAAAGCATTTTCAAAGGTCATTCATTTCCAAAAGACAAATATGTTAAGTTAACGGTGGAGAGAGTAAAAAATGTTATAAATTGATTGAAGATAGAAAAAAAATGGTGGATATCTTTGTCTAAATTGGAAGGTAACCTTTTTTGGAAGTGTAACATTGTTAGTAAACACAACCATGAACCTTCATATTTTAGTAAATGGTGTATTTGTCTACTCAAAGTCAAATATTAAGAAATTCAACAATTTAAATTAAATATATGTAATTTATTCTGTACAGTTAAAAATTCCATGAAAATCTAACCTCTATATTCATTTTATCCTCAAAAAGATCGAAGATAAACACATATAGTTTATTCTATATTCATGCAATTATGAGATAATTTAAAAGTCAGAGCTGTCATTGGAGAATCTAAAAAAATAGAGAGTCGTTGTTGTTAAATCTAAAAAATAGAGAGATTTAGAGCTAAACAGATCAATCAACAAACCTTGGCAGAGGAGAAAAAGATGGTGGAGGAGCAACCCATGTGTAAGTCAAGAAGGTGGCGGAGAAGTAAAGAGTTACCTCTATTACATATGCGGCCGCATATGTGGATTACTCGGCCAAGTATACCCCCTGACCCGCATATTGACCGAGTATCGCATACTCGATACGGTAGGGGGGCCGCCTCCGCATATGCGGCCACCTAGGCCGACTTTCTGAACACCGCATGTTTCTATTAAGATCTTTTTTTCAAGTAAAGACTTACCCTAAGTTGTCTCTGTGGTAGCAGACAGGATTTGGTATGCACACTTATATAATAATAAAGATAAAGAAGATATGGGAAATGCAGAGGCCAACCTGCCATACAATTGAACGATGATGATGGCCAGCAGCCATCACATATTCTGCATATATGAAATCCCAGCTGCAAACAATGCAAGTAATAAGCAGAAACTAACAAAGTTATGTGGAAAAAAGAATAGGGTAAATGACAAAAAGGGTCCCATCTATAGCTCGATTCACAATTAGGGTACTCATTTTGAAATGTAATAATGAGAACTAAACTTTTAAGTTTAAGGTTTAGAGTTTATTAAAAAAAAGGTATACAAAAGCTCACAGAAGACTGCATTTGAGATGAGAAAAATATGATTGGATGGCTCTTTGTTACTTTTAGAGAATGAGGACCATTTCTGAGATTCAATGCACAGATGGGGCCCTTTTTTGTAATTTACTGTGATTTACCCAAAAGTATACTAAGACTATATAGGGGGCCTGACAATATTACTAATTAAGTATTCATTACACTGGAAACAAAATGATGTAAAATGAAAAAGGTAAAACTTGATGAGCTAAGAAGAAACCCAAAGCATTGAGGTGACATCATGATTATAAAAAAAATGACTCTACTTTCAAGTAGATTTTCAAAAAGATTTAGACTATCTAAATGATGATAGACAAAATATCCAATTAGACCACGAAACAAACCAAATCAAAGAAACTGACAACTTCTAATATTTGCCTCAAAAGATATAACAATAAAAAAAGTCCACCTGAAATTTGTAACACAAACAGAACGGATTCCTGCATCTGCTGCTGCTCTGCAGGCAACAGGAACGACATCCGAAACCTGAAAGAGATGGAAATGACACAAAGAATATATTATTGTGGAGTATGGATATTCGTTATCATTCATGGCACTGGTGCAATCTGAAGTTTTGCAAATCAATGCACATAATTAGATCATGATGGCTCATCTACAACAAAAGAGAACAAAATAAAAATTGACAATTTGAGCAAGTTTAGTACCACTAAATCAGCCTTGATCGAGTTTAACCACTCAACTTCAGTTGCCAAGATAGAAGCTCTAGGCACAACAGCTGTTTGATGATACTACATCAACAGATAACAGTAAATACATCAAATTACATTGAAATCAATTGACACTTCAGCTGTCTTTGGAAAATAAATATGGCACTATTAAAGGGTGTTGCCACAAGATCGTAGAGAAAAATATGATTAAAGAAAGCACAAGTACTAACATACATTTTTAGAACTATAAAAAATAAAACTCCCAGTGAAATAACAGAAATGGAGACTGCATGGCAAAGTGTTTCCCAATATTCATGGTAGTTCTTAAATAATAGAAAACGAAACCAGAAAGAGAGAGCTTATGTACTTTATTCAATGTTACCTTTTCCAGAGATGCTAATCGGTCTACAGTTAGCGCATCTTGTTGCACTGCTCCACAATCCAGTACATCCTGAAAATATATTTTTTTTTACAAAAGACATCAGCACTAGATGCAACATAGACGAAAACACAAATCGCCATTCTATTGATAGTTTTAAGTCACCAACACCAAGGTAATACTTTCTTCACTTACCTTGCGTATGTGAAGATTGGGGGATTGTATTTCACTGGTGAAAACAAAGTCCGGGGCACCAGTCACCACATAAACATCATGCCCAGCCTTAATTAGATTTCTTACTACCTGTGAATTGGTCACAATGCAGCAAACCAAAAATTAATCTTTTTGTTCTTCGACTTAACAATATTCAATATCCATGTAAACTTCAAACATCAGTACCATGAGTCAAGAACAATAAAGACCTAACCAATGCCATCGTCATTTCCTAGCTAGTTATAAATAAAAGACAACTTAATTCAGCAAAAAGGCACACAACCCATATAGCAAATAAATCCCATTGAATGTATCTTGTTTATGTTGGAAAATTATAGTCATGAAAATATAGCAAATCAAATATTAATAAACATAAAGGAATTATGCATTTCCTACAACCATATTTTCCAAGTATTTAGTATTTATGTCAATGAAATTAAATTTGACAAGAACATACATGGCTGGAAAACAGTAAATAGAAACACAAACCGATGTGATATAGAAATTGGAAAAGGAAGTACGATTATTGATCTTTTAAAGAAGGAACTCTCCTTAGAGAAACCAGACCCTTCTAAATACCAGCACATGGGGTCTTGGTTAGGCACTCCTCTGGTGTGACTAACCACCACCATGCTTAATGTACCCAGTCCAAACCTGAACCCTGACCAGGTCCATTTTGATGAGATTCGGCATGCATGTTTATTAAAATTATCACTTGCTTGAATGCATAAAGACTTCCAATGGATGTTTACGTGGAATGGGAATCCTACTTCTTCAGAAAACCACTCCAATAGTTCCAAACTCCCCATGTTGAACTAAAGAGTCGCCATCTGTGGTTGAGAAATTGCAACACTTGAAGATGTTTGCTCCCAACAAAAGTTGTCTTATAGTTGGCTTCCCTCCAAAAACATCCAACAAGCTTCAATAGCTTCCAACCCTTTGCGCATATAATTTTTGCTAGCATGATTTTCAAAGCTCAAAATATTTTCTTACTGACAACTTCCATCTTTCAATTAACGTACAAGAAAAAAATGTACCATTCCATGAAAAATCCCATCTCCTGCCTGTGAGGAAGAAAAATCTACTTAAAGACCAATTTTTTGTCCGTGCTATTCCACCTCACTACGATAAGGAAAAAAGGCAACCAATGTGATTTTAACATCTCTTTTCTCCGCAACAAAGCAAATTCATATGCAACAAACCTTCTCAATCAGTAGAATTCTTAACACAGATCAAGTTCCCATCTAAACAGCGTACTCCCAGAACAAATCAGAGCTACGAAAGCCCACGGAAAAGCTCCTTCCTTGAATAAGGCTTCAAAAATCTCCAAACAGACAAAAAAACAACTTTTAAGTACGTCTCACTCGCAACAGAAGCTCCAGTCCACGATAAGAACAAAATGTGCTGATCTCGTCAGCCGCCATCGCTAACAAAATGCACAAGCATCCAAATACTTCTCACTATAGAAAAAACTGATTTGCCCCCTTCATTTCGCATCACGTAGACCATCCAGAAAAGGAATTCGGATCCACAGAGTAGAGAAAAACGATCGAGAGGTATCACCTCGACAACGCGGGTGGCGTGGCCGAAGCCATGGCCTGTGACGTAGTAGGCGAAGGTGATGTGCTTCTGCGGCGCCACCGTATCCCCGTCCATCCTCATGGCGCGATCAGCAGCAAAGCAAAGGAGATTGAGGAACCCTAGAAGAGAGGGGGATCGGATTCCCGACGAGAGAGCAAGAGGGGGAGTTCGGGACGAGGTGGCTTATTTATAGGGAGCGCGAAAATGGCGGGTGATGTGAAAGAGAAGGGGAAGATGTGGACGGTGCAACGGATGCGAAGATGACGTTGTTACCCCTGTGAAGAGCGGTGGCTGCGTGACGCGTGGAGATTTTTGGCAGTTGGAGAGGGTAAAGTTGGGAACGGCCCTTTGAGTTGTTGATCTCTTTGGTGGGGCATCGGATTGGGATAAATTCAGAGAATCGATGCTTTTATCCTTCGTGGATAAAGATTGTGCTTTTTGAGATATTTTGTTTTTTTAGGGTTAGTTTGGCAGTTGGGATGGATTTTTTTATTATTTTTTAATTATAGGGTTTGTTGGTTGTTTTTTTTAATCAAGCGAGTAATTACAACCCATCATACACTATTTATATGCAATTAGTTTCACTACGGTCATTATGTCATATCGACAACGTTTGGATGCGGAATATATTTTCATAAAGGTATTTTATCAGAAGATAAACTATTCTGTAATAAGTCGTCACGTTATAATTACGTCAACCCATTATTATTTTTACGATTTTTATCCGGCAGATCCTATAAACTTTGACAATCACCTCCACGACCTTTGAAACAACCTAATTCCCCCCTCGACTTTGTAAACTTGCCAACTCTTACCCCCATAAACCCTTCGCGTAATATGTTTTAAGCCCATGGGAGTTCTTTGGGTAATTTACAGGGTCGATGGGGTAATTACGTTATGCAAGAGATCGTAGAGGCATTTTAAAATGTTTATAGGATCTGTTGGGTAAAAATCCCTTATTTTTTTGTTTATAATATCTATCCTTTTTCTTCTGATCAATGAAGAAGAATAAAAGCTAAATATCAATTATTGATTAATCTAGTTTATTTTGAGGTTAAGCATTCTC
The DNA here is from genome assembly GCA_037367405.1 of Ottelia alismoides. NCBI lineage: Eukaryota > Viridiplantae > Streptophyta > Magnoliopsida > Alismatales > Hydrocharitaceae > Ottelia > Ottelia alismoides. The sequence continues at coordinate 755,601 of JAZKJV010008238.1, read as the reverse complement.
CGAGTAAATTGAGTTTATCCTCTCAAAATGAAGAATTCTTCCATAATATTCTTGGACTAGAAAAATATAACAATGAATAACATAGACCACAGTCATGAGGTAAAGGATTTTTACACTTGTACCCTTTCAAGCTTTACCAATGACATTTACACCTTGATTTTTTTGCAATTACACTTATATCATATATTTTTATAAAATTTTACAGTATTACCCTTCAACAATCACACTTTGTATTATAATTGTCTATTGTCTGTTATATTCGAATTACAAAATGTAGTTAATTATAGTTTTATTCGATAAATTAGGTACTAGTGTAAAAATTCCAAAGACTGTGTTGATATACCTCGAATCTTAACCATATGTTATGTTGAACCCGATTGAAAAATTGACTGATGATCCTAACTGAATAATCGACAGCTGGCATTGTCCCCATCTTTAAACAAATTTTTATTTGGGTGATCAGATCCATATGCACTCAAGATCCGTTTGTACGAGGAATAATATGTAGAGTTAATTTCTCTGTATCATCTATATTTTCTTATCCATGTATAGTGAAACCAATCGCCACCAGCCAAGATCATAGCTCAGTTGCAACTTGCAAGTAAACCTTGTAAATCTATGTATTTGCATGCTTCTTTGATTATTCTTGTTTGTACGTGTTTGCTTCCGCTATTCGCAACATGCTAGTTGTCACTTTATTCGAAAAATGAACACGTCCAAAAGGTTACAATTTTGTAAAAGGACCCTTCTTTAGTATTCAATCAAAAACTTGAAATCTTTGATGCAATTTACCCGTTAAAATATCTGGTCTTTTGATTGCTAACACCACTCAGATAAAGACATTGGCTGCTCTGTTGTACAACCAAAGCCGCTCGATCAAGATCGGGTGGTTCGTGCAAATTCCTGATTTTGGTGCCCTTTGCATGTGAACCGCCCAATCATAATCGAACGGCTCCAACGGTACAACAAACCTTTGCAGAACAACATAGGATCATTTCTCCCAGGTAAAAGGAGACGGACCAGACAAGTACAGGCCAAAAGGAAAACCAGGTGGGGACTTGTCATTCTGATGAGATGGAATCCAACGGCCCATATCTTTGGGCACAAATGCGGAAGCTATAACTGTACTATGTTAGAATTAACATCCAACGATGGACTTATACGTGTATATATTGTAAATAGTTATACTGTCAACTTTAATTATGACCAATTATAAAGAAGTGATCAAATAAAGTTCAGGAATTCCTTTTGGGCATAAGTGTATTTTTTGTTACATGGGAATTAATTATGTAGAGATCTATGGTGTAATTTTCAGATCTATGATGGGTGGAACTGAAAATAACCAAATCAAGCGATTATAAAATGGGACATGGTCCCCAAACAACCAACACACACGTTTATCTCCCTTTTGAAATCCCATCTTTATAGGGAAGTTACGAACCCCTCACTCTCGATATAGTAAGTCTCTCTTTTGTCGTGAGAATAGAAGAAGAATCCATCGACAAGGAGAGGGAGCGTGAAGTCATTGGTTGATTTGGAAGGTCGCCTACAAATTTTAATGGTGTCCATGCAATCAGGTATCCTTTTCTTTGCCTTATCATATTTGTTATATTGATATCACCACCAAGTATCCGTAATCATCATTCACACGTCTATTTATTTTTTTAAAGAACTTTATGGAGATAGCATATATTTCATTAATTAGAAATTGACATGTGTGTAATTAGAGATGATTCATGCCTTTCCTCCTTTTTTATTCACACGTTATAAATATCACTTGTTGTAACACTCTTTTTGTAATGTTATTATCATGTATTAATGTATTAATTAATGCCCTTTATCATTAATTTTGTCAATAGGAGAATTGATTTATCATCTTATTTGATTTGTGTATGCCATACTTGTACACGTATAAGAAATCAAAAGTTAGAATTCTTGTGAGATTTAAAGTTTACATAATTTATTTTGTTGTGAAAGGAATACCCATCAAGTTTAGCATAAAACAATAGATTATGGGCCCACAGTTTCCCATTAGGGCATTTTCGTTACTAAAAATTAACAACAATTTTGAATATAGGGATGGATACTTACATATTTTGATATATATTTATTTAAACAATATGTCACTAAAGTAGTCGGTGTTGAAGTTAATGTGTGATGAAATATAAATGGCTATGCATTATTAATTTGTATGGATGATATTTTCCCAAAGGAAAATTGATATCCATCTGAATTATGCATGCGGTTATAGTATTAAATATGTGATGATTGTTTGGTTATCGTGTAAATATTAAATCCACTTAAAGGTAGATTTCTATTTGGTACGTTATTATCATCAATATTTATTACCACGTCAAGATATTGCTCACAAGTTATATTTTTATCCAAAGATAAAACTGTAATGGAGTGGTAGATATCTTGAGATGGTATTTTACCTATATTCAATATTTTTTATTGCAGTTATGTGAGCATTTTTGTTATCTCTTTTAGATATGAGTTCCTCCAATATAACTGCCACCATCAATTCGATTCCAATGTTAAATGGCTCCAACTTTAAGTCATGATAGCAGAACTTGTTGATAGTTCTTGGAGTCATGGATCTTGACCTTGTAATAAGGACTGACTTTCCTCCACCACTTACGGACAAGAGTACCTCTGATGAAAAGAGGGATAAAAAAAGTGGAAGAGATCAAATCGCATGTGCATGATGATAATAAAAGTCATTCTGGAAGCATCAGGGGCACTATGTCTGAGAAAATAAATACCGTAAAAGAATTCCTTTCCGATATTGAAAAATGATTTGTCAAGAATGAAAAGGCTGAAATTGGTACACTCTTGGCTAGTCTGATTTCAATGCAGTATAAGGAAAAAGGTAACATCAGGGAGTACATCATGGAGATGTCTTATCTTTCTTCTAAGTTAAAAGCACTCAGACTTGAACTCTCTGAATGCTTGTTGGTGCATTTGGTTCTGATATCTCTTCCTCCTTCATTCAACCAGTTTAAAGTGAGCTATAATTGTCAGAAAGAGACTTGGTCGTTGAATGAGCTCATCTCATACCGTGTTCAGGAAGAGGAAAGGCTGAAGCAAGATAAGATAGAAAGTGCAATATTGCCTCCACCTCTAAGGGAAAGTGCAAGAAAAGGAAGCAGAAAAAGGAAGCTGCAGTCACATTACCTCATAAGAAACAACAAAATAAGGAACCGTCTGCTACGGGTTGTTTCTTTTGTGGAGCTGAAGGACACAGGAAGAAGCAGTGCACAAATTATCATGCTTGGCGTGCTAAGAAATGTACGCTTCATAGTTTAGTTTGTTCGAAAATTAATTTGACTTCGGTACCACAGCACACTTGGTGACTAGATTCTGCAGCTACTACTCATGCTAGTGTCTCCATGCAGGGTTGCCTGAGCTACCGAAAACCCAATCAAGCTGAATAATACCTCTACATGGGGAATAGTGAATCAGTAGATGTCGAAGCAATAGGAAAATTCAGATTGTTGATGAAGAGCGGCTTTTATCGTGATCTAGATGGAACTTTTGTTGCTCCTTCTTTTCGTAGAAACTTAATTTCAGTTTATCTTTTGGACAAGCCTTGTTACTCTATTTCTGTTGGTGATGAAAAACTTAGTTTATTCAAAATTCTATCCTTATTGGTTCTGGTTTATCATCTGAATTTGACCGTCTTTATTGCTTGAATAATATTGCCTCTTATAGTGAATCCTTTCTTTCTACTACACGAGGTACAAAAAGAAAAATTACAAATAGGAGCTCAGCATCATTATGGCACAAATGATTAGGGCACATATCCAGGTCAAGGATAGAAAGACTTATGTCAATTGAAATTTTAAGTTCCTTAGATTTCACAGATTTTGATGTGTGTGTGAACTGTATAAAAGGAAAGCAAACCAACAAAAGGAGATTTGAAGCCAATAGATCATTGAACGTCTTAGAACTTATACATACAGATATTTGTGGTCCATTCCCTACAGTTGCATGGAATGGACAACAATATTTTATAACATTCATAGATGATTTTTCTAGATATGGCTACATATATCTCATTCATGAAAAATCTCAAACCTTGGATGTGTTCAAAAAATTTAAAGCTGAAGTTGAGAATCAACACAGTAAAAGGATTAAAAGCATTAGATCTGACCGTGTTAGTGAATACTACGATAGATATGAGGGTTCAGGTGAACAATGTCCGGGACCTTCTGCAAGATACCTCGAAGAATGTGGTATCGTCCCACGGTATACCATGCCAGGATCACCGACCATGAATGGTGTAGCTGAAAGACGAAACAGAACACTTAATGATATGGTGAGGAGTATGATTTGTCATTCTACCTTACCATAATCTCTTCGGTGAGAAGCACTCAAGACTGCGGCATATATCCTAAATAGAGTTCCAACTAAGGCAACTAATAAAACCCCATATGAACTTTGGACGGGAATGAAGCCTAGTATAAATCATTTTCATGTTTCGGGATGTCCAGCTGAGGCAAGGCCTTACAAGTCAAATGAAAAGAAATTGGATGCAAGAACAATTAGTTGTTACTTTATTGGAAACTCTGAAAGATCAAGGGGGTACAAGTTTTATGATCCCACAACTAAGTCCATTTTTTAATATGGTAATGCTGGATTTTCTGAGGATGTTGAGTTTGCGATGGGAGATAAAGGTAAAGACTTTATCTTTGAAAAAGAATATGTTGGCATTCCCTTAGGTGTAGTTAGAGTTGATAGGGATCACATTCCTATCATTTCTGATGACACAAATATTCAAGACAATGTTACTACATCAACTCAAAATGAAATTATAGAGGAACAAACATCAACACCTCATGATTTGTCATTAAGAAGATCTACTAGAGAGAGAAGAAATGCAATATCGGGTGAGTATATTGTATTTCTTCAAGAACAAGATGTAGACATTAGAGTGATGGAAGATGATCCAATCACCTTTCATCAAGCCATGCAAAGTGTTAACTCTCTAAAGTGGATAGATGCCATGAATGAGGAAATTAAATCCATGAAGGATAACAATGTGTGGGAACTTGTCCTATTACCCGAAGGTGCGAAATATATTGGTTGCAGATGGATATTTAAATCAAAAGGAATTCAAAAATGTGGAAAGATAGAAAGCCCGCCTTGTCGCAAAAGGATTTACATAAAAAGAATGTATTGATTATAATGAGACTTTCTCTCCGATTCTTCGAAAGACTCTTTTAGGATTATAATGGTATTAATTGCATTGTTTAATTTAGAATTGCATTAGATGGATATAGACAACATTTCTCAATGGAAACATTGAGGAAACAATATATATGGTACAACCAGAAAACTTTATTTTGGGAGACCCAAAGAATATAGTTTGCAAACTCAAGAAATCCATCTATGGACTCAAACAGACTTCAAGACAATGGTATTTCAAATTTCATCAAGTGATCGGCTCTTTTGGTTTTGAGATGAATTTGGTCGATGAATGCATATACCGTAAATTTTATGAGAGTAAACATATTTTCTTGTATTATATGTTGATGACATTTTGCTTGCCAGCAATGATATGAACCTTTTACAAGATACCAAGAAATTTCTTTCAAAAAAATTTAACATGAAAGATCTTGGTGATGCTTTTTTATTTTGGGTATTGGGATATATCAGGATCGTTCTCAGCATATCCTTAGTTTATCTCAAAAGAACTATATTGAAAAGGTTCTCAAAAGATATAGCATGCAAGATTGTAGACCATCTGATACTCATGTGGCTAAGGGAGACAAGTTCAGTCTTGATCAGTGCCCTAAGAATGATTTGAAAAAAAGGAGATGCAAAGAGTCCCTTATGCATCAGCAATTGGAAGTCTAATGTATGCGTAAGTTTGTACTCATCCAGACTTGGCATATATTACAGGGATGTTAGGTAGATATTTGAGCAATGTAGGACATGATCATTGAGAAGTAGTTAAAAGGGTCATGAGATATCTACAAAGAACAAAAGAATATATGCTCACATATAGGAGGTCAGACCAACTTGAGATCATTGATTATAGCGACTCCGATTGTGTTGGATGTCAAGATAGTATGAAGTCTACATCAGGCTAAATCTATCTACTTGTTGGAGGTGTTATTTCTTAGAAGAGTGCTCAGTAGTCTCTTATAGCATCTTCCACTATGGCAACAGAATTCATAGCATGTTACGAGGCATCCAATCACGAGATTTGACTGTGTAATTTTGTCAGTGGGCTGCGTGTAGTTGATGGTATTGAAGGACCATTAAAGTTATTTTGTGACAATAAATCAACGGTCTTATATTACAATAACAATAGGAGTTCGACAAAGTCTAAGCATGTAGACATTAAATTCCTGGTTGTTAAAGAACGAGTACAAAGTGGACAATTATCTATTGAGCATATCGGTACAAACTCCATGATTGCGGATACGCTTATTAAAGGATTGCCACCCAAAGTATTTCATGATCATACCATGAATATGGGTATCATTTCAGTTAAAGATATTCAGTTTTACTGGAAGTTTGTAATTTTTTGAAAATGCTTGTAAACAGTTCTATTTGGTATCTTGGTAATTCAGTTTGGACATTATAAATATTGTTTTATATGACAATTATTTTATGTTCACTATGTTATTCGTCAAGTATGATCTCATTCAGTGGACCAGTTGGACATTGATATGTTAAGATCACATTGCTATGATTTCCATACTACATACCCATGTTCTAATCCATGTCATTAAATTGTATTAACATACGTGACCATTAAAGGTTAAGTTGTTAGGATTGTAACATAGTCATTTTGATCCTATGATTGATACAGCTTGTAGACATGATTTGTGGATACACTTCAAAGTGATGACAGAAAGGTTGAGCTCATTTGGATATTATGTGATTATAATATTTACACATACAGTCCAAGTGGGAGATTGTTGGAATTAACATCCAACGATGGACTTATACGCGTATATATGGTAATTAGTTATACTGTCAACTTTAATTATGACCAATTATAAAGAAGTGATCAAATAAAGTTCAGGAATTCCTTTTGGGCATAAGTGTATTTTTTGTTACATGGGAATTAATTATGTACAGATCTATAGTGTAATTTTCAGATCTATGATGGGTGGAACTGAAAATAACCAAATCAAGCGGTTATAGAATGGGTCATGGTCCCAAAACAACAAACACAAGCGTTTATCTCCCTTTTGAAATCCCATCTTCATAGGGAGGTTGCGGACCCTCACTCTCGATATAGTAAGTCTCTATTTTGCCATGAGAGCAGAAGAAGAATCCATCAAGAAGGAGAGGAAGCGTGAAGCTGTTGGTTGATTTGGAAGGCCATCTACAAGATTTAATGGCATCTATGCAATCAGGTATCTTTTTCTTTGCTTTGCCATATTTGTTATATTTATATCACCACCAAGTATCCTTAATCATCATTCACACGTCTATTTATTTTTTAAAGATCTTTATGGAGATAGCTGATGAATCCACATTTCATCATCTTTATTCTATCATTTTGGCATCAAAAACCCTGGCAAATGCTTGCAAATATCATTAAATACCTCATCTTAGCATTCATGCATGTGCATTCAATTAGTGTATAAAATACTGTAATTAAAGCCAAAATTATAGAATAAATAAAAGAAAAGAAAAAGAATAAAATATTGTAAATATTTTATGACCCAAACCCCTGAGACCTAGGCATCTTGATGAATAGGTCGACAAGGAATAAAGTAGGGGGAGATAAGGTCAAAAATACAGTATAAATACCTATACTTTCTATTCATTCTTTATTCATTTTGGGGCCTATTTTTGGTTCCACTTTTTATACATTAAATAAAGAAACTTTGTACAAGAAAATTGTAGATAATTTAATAAGGAAAAATACAAAATTGATTTCATTGAAAAATAATACACAGATAAAAAGTTATGGTCTGAATAAAAATCTAGAATCCCAACTTCCCAGACCCGTATCTCACAAATAAAAACTTCAAATGCAGCAAACTCACTTTAATGGCATATAGAATAAAATAAGCTATTTAATGGCAGTGGTTTCGCATTTGGCGGAGCTACGGTTTGAAAGTTGAGTTTTGGACCCACATTGTATAATTGTACAGATTAAAATAATCAATTTATTTTTTATTCATTATTTTTGTATTTTTATATTTTTATAATTTCATAAATATTATTTATAATAATTATGTACATTGAAATCAGAAAAAAATGCAAAGAGAACTCAAAATAAAAATACTTGTATATAAAATGCATAGGTATTATACCTATGAATTTACCTATACAATAACTTTTTATAATTTATTAAAAATACAAAACATATCAGAAAAATAAAATAAAAATACAGTTAAGTGTGTAAAAGTATTTTATAATTTTATAAATAAGAAACAAAAATAAAAAAATTAAAATACACAAAATAAAAATAAAAGACTAAAATATATAGGTATTATACCTATAAGGGGTATAAAAGTAAACTTGTAAAAATATACCTCATAAAAACCATTAAAAATCATAATAAAATACTACATAAAATAATAAACATTTTTTATTTTATAACCATAATTTAATAAAATCATTTTCGAATTTTTATTGAATTTATAAATCTTTTTCAGGATCTTTTTCCTGGTTTGTCCACGTGGACCAACCAGGGGGCATTCACAGTTGACCTCGGTCAACTGTCTGCCCTAGACCCTGTAGCTGCTGTCAGACCTCGGTTTGACCCACTTTTTGTCGATTTTTCTGGCCTCCATCTTGCACTTTTTGAGATCGAGTCCTTCATGACTTTTGTCCCTCGATTCATGGTCTATCACGCCCTTGCGTTTTTTGGGGGACAGAGCCATCGATTCACCAGATCTGGCTCGATCTTTGGAGCATCTTGGTCATGGGGTCAAACCAAATATATGGCACCCTCCTCTTTCCATTTGAATTCGAGTCCCTTCGGTCCACCCCTCACCGCTTCTCTTGAGCTCTATGGCTTCGTGGAGGTGGCAGCTCCACAGAGGACCCTTCGGCCAAGGCGTACGAGGTCGGAGGCGCCTCCACCACCTCCCGCAACTCCAGCGGTCGAGGTACATCTCTTCCTCTGGTTCCGGCCATTGAGGACCCCCTCTCCCCTATTGTTCATTTGCATCATGTTAGCCATAGTCTAAATATCAAAACCCCTCAAAAAGATCGAAGTTTCATCTTGTGATTCGCCCAATCTCACTTCCTCGCCGGAGCGCAACTCCGGTCGAACACCCCCATGTCGCGTTACGCCTCGCCGCCACCATCCTGAGGTCCAGGCAGTTTGCCATGGACCTCCTAACCGTTTTTGCAGGTCAACGCACTTTGACTCGCGCTTGGAGGCGATTTTTGAGCCTCGCCGGAGCTCGCGAAGCCTCTCCAGCTCCGCCGGCCACCCGCGAGCACCCCGGCCTTCGCCGTGGTATTTTGACGCCCCCAGGAGGAAGAGGAGACCCCCAGGAGCCTCCACGTCCATTTTGACGCCCAACCGCCACCGGAGGACGGAGATCTAGCGCGGCGAAGCTCGCCCTCGCCGGCGCTCGTCGCTATTCTTGGTCCTCGCCTCCCAACCGTTGGATCAAGAAGAGTCTCCAGTCAGCCCAGCTACCGCTGGATCGAGCCTGTTCTCCACCGTCAGATCGTCTCCCAACGATCTAATCTTCGCCGTCCAACGCGAAGCGTCATCAGCCATTGGATCTGCGCCACGTGTTTAAGTGAAGACCATCAGCCGTCGGATCCACTTCGAAGGGGTAATTTGCAGAGACGCCCCTTTTATTTTTGTAATATTCTTTTAGTCCAGTAACTTTATATCGTAGTTTAAATATTTTGTAAAATTTGCAAGTAGCCCCTTAAACTCTCCATATTTACACTTAGGCCCCTTGCCATGTCACCTCACGTGACATGTTCACGTGAGGTGTGGGCATTTTGCAAGGGGGCCTCGACCCTTTTATTATTTCGTTCCAGTACCATGAGTTGTGATTTAAATGTTAAACTTTTGTGAAAATTGCATGTAAGCCCTCGGATTTTATGGAAATTACTTTTAGGACCTTGCCAAGCGCGTGCAAGTCACGCGCCCTGGTGGGTAATTTGCGCCGACACCCCTGTGGGTCTGTGTAATTGTATTTGGTCCATAAATATCAATATTAAGTGTTATATTTTGTGGAAAAATTGCTCGTATGCCCCTGGACTTTTGAGTATTTGCATGTATACCCCTGATAGGCTGTGACATTTTTGTATGCTTGCTTGATTTAATTAGGGCATCATTTTAATTCCAAAAATTCTCAAAAATTAAACTTAAGCTCCTGTGTGCTTGTCGTTAACGCCATATTTTTTGTTTCTGATTTTATTGCATTTTAATATTTACTAAAAATAAAAAAAAATCCTTTTTATCTACTGTCTAGCTTAGAAAATGCCAAAAAAATACTAAAATACCTTGAAAAATTCCAAAAGAAATTCTCCACTATCTATTTTAACCTATTTTAGTGTCAATCGAAAAATCACTAAAAATCTCAAAAGAAAAACCTTAAAAATTCAAAAAGACTCTAAAACTTCAAAAATTTATAAAAAATTCTAGAAAAGTCCAAAAAGTGCAAACTCAGTCCTTGTGTCTTCCTTATTTTATTATCTTTGTTTCAAGACTAATTTAGAGAAATTTTGAGATCATTGACATTTTTCTTTTCCAGTTTAGTCTCGGCCAGATTGTTGATTCACTGTTTGCTATATTTCAGTGTTTAAAAATACCAAAAATATTTTGAAAAATACCCAAAATTCACAAAAACAGTAAAAATTTATAAAAATACCAAAAAGATTTTATTTCTAAATTTTTGGCTATTTTTGCACATTTTTATAAATATTGTAGCACCTCTTTTCTCACCTTGTTTATATATTCCAATAAAAAATAAAAAAAATAATATATAACATTATAAAAATCAGAAAATTAGAAAAAAAAAACAAAATACAGAATTAAAAATTAAATAAAAAAATAAAATTTAAAAACCCACAAAAATATTTGCTTGCATAGTGTAGACACACTTCACATTCACACACACACATTTGCTTAATCTACCTTGTTTGCTCCATGTGTTTGAACTCTCTGCATACTTGCTCGCTATACATCTTTTGTGCAGAATTAAAGATAAATTCTAACTCCACATTTATTTCTTATTGTTTGATCTATAGTGTGGGTTAATTGTTGATTAAATACATTTTATTGTGGGTCACCGCAGCGACCTCGGTTGTCTCCGCCTTGTGTGAGACATACCATTTAGACCTGCGATAAATCGTGTTTATCAAATGGTGCCATTGCCGGGGAGCAACAACGAGTAGTTCATCGTTTGGTCTGCTTGTGATTGTGTGTCTACCATTGCTTTCACTTTTATCTCTCTTATTTGTGATATATTTTGTTGAGCTTTCTGACCACTCTTTTGTCTTCTTGCGAGGGACCGCGGAGCGAGGCAGATCGCCTAGGAGATCCGAAGCATCCTTGGGAAGCGGAGTCGGCCATTCTTTGGCCAAGCCGGCAGGAGAGAGTAGGAGGAGTGAGAGAGTGCTTAGTTAGCTTGCATTTTATTTTGTGAGAGAGAGTGACTTATTAATTTGTAATAATACAGGGACTTAGACTCTTGGACACTTCGGGCCTAATTTCCGGGTGTTTGTTCACCCGGGGGCTCACCGCAGCTTTTATCGCATTTTCCGATTGTCATTTTCCGGTTTTGTTTTCATTTTCATTTCTTTTGTGGATTGAGCCCTTAGTTGTAGGCCTTGCTTGTTCGATTAAATTAGGTCCAAACACACTAAAAACCATTGCATGCACCTATATCTCGTAGTTGGACTTAGTTTAATTAAACAGTCAATTCACCTCTCTTTGATCCGTCGCGCCGCAAGCTCATCCCGCCAAGCGCTTCTCCTAAACTCGATGTGTCGAGAGAAGGAGGGGTGAGCCTAGATCGGACCTTAGGATTGGAGATCGGTGATTGACTTGTGGTTCTTAATGCTAGAAGTTGCCTACCTTAGGATGATTTCCGCATTGCATACCGGCATGTAGTTTAGGTTTATAAATTCTGCTTTGCATCCCGCATGGAGAGAGCTGGGATTCGTTGTAAGTCTTCTCACTTTGCATCCATCATCTAGGCACAAAGGTGGGATTTCCACCTGGTGTCGACTTGCATCGGCTTTTCCGACTCTATTCTCCCTCTGTTTTTGGACAAAGTAGGATCAAAGAAAATACAAAAACCGTTAGGCGCTTGTTTGAATTGACTCAAAAGAAGCGATAACACCAAAAAATTTAAAAAAGGGACTGCTAAGAAAACCTTGACCAAAAATAAAATTGGTAATCGGATTCCTTGATTGGGGAGAGTAACACCCTCACTTGTATTCAGGTTACATGGGAAGGTCTCCTTCCAAGTGAGGTGAGTGCTTCGTAAGGACTAGAGCCAAAATCCCAACTTGTGGCTGCCTTGTGTATCGCCTGGATTTCCGAAGTATTGGCGCTACTATCGTACGTAGGCGAGTAGGGCTTGGTCGCCATTGGTGACTCACTATTGTGTGAGCATCGACCTTGTCCGAAGTACCGAGCATAGGCCACGCCTTCACGGGTGTGTCTGTCTCACCGTCTGCGTCCGAGTAGGATCTTGCATGCCCACGGGTGATTCCGTTGCGAGCGAGGTCCGAAGTATCGGTTTCGCCTATCGGCTTCCTCCCTCTATTTCTTTGGCTGAGTAGGGATCCAGGAAGGGTTACAAGGACCTTAAAAAGCGCAAGTTACAGGTTACACAGGAGGAGGACAAGTACGGGAATACTTTTCCGGCAGTACTCTCTCTCCTTTAGGCGTAGCGCTCTAAGGACTCGTGACAAGATTAATTCCTGAATTCAAGATAAAATTGACAAGATAAAAGCCGAACCTTCACGGCTTCATGTGTTGAGTTGGTGAACTCACCCCTGTTTTGTGTTTGATTGCTAGTTCTATTTAGGTCAATATCAAAAAGCCTCCTTCGACACCTTGCGACGAGACGCGGACATTCCTCATGCTGCCGTTCCCTCCGGGAACTTCCTGGGTTGGGTTAGGGGAACATCTGATGCATGCCTTCGCGGATCCAAACGTGCTCACAAGGCGCACAATAAGAATCAGACCGATAGAGACCTCATAAGGGACCATTTGAGCTGCAGATCGTAATGCTCCTAGAAAGGCATATTTCGAATAGAGGGGAGTGAGTGAAAGGTCCCAACCAATCACATCTCATATCCCACCCATGAACCGTACAGGAAACACAGCACAATTGTGCGCAATTTTGCTTCTCCTTTCTTCCTTCTTCTTCTGCATCTACCTTGCTCTTCCCAATAATCAAGATGATGGGACGGAGATCTCTTAGGCCGACATTGTCGGCACCGCTATCCAGCACTCCTCCTCATTCATCTAGGACAACCTCGGAGAGTCTGCTCTCCGAGCCTGAGTTTACCTCCACCCTGTTCCCCCTCGACCACCCTTCTCATTCTCCTTCTATCAGTCCAATAGTTTCAGAATTCAATGCATCACAGAGTTCAGGACATTCGACAGCACCTAAGATGGCCTCTTTTGCTTTTTCAGAGAATCCCGAGATGGCTGACAGAGGCGAGCATCCTGATGATCACGAGCACCCTCCATACTTCATTGATCAAGCCGCCATCAACAATTCCTTGCTAGCATCCCTGGAGACTATGTAGAGGCAGATTCATGACCAGGGTACCTTCATGGGTGACCTCATGAGAGAGATAGCTCAGATGAGAGAAAACCGACCTGGGGGCGGTGGCGGAGGAGGAGATGGACCAAATGCAGGAGGAGGTGATCCCGACGCTGAGAGACCACCACAGACCATCATGAGGGAATTGCACAACCCAACAGCATCCCTCACTCATCGTTGGATCAGCTCCCGCTGATCCATGGAGATTTCGAGCTTCGGCCCCATACCATTCAGCTTCTACCCAAATTCCATGGGTTACCGACCAAAGAGCCACATCTCCACCTCCAAGAATTTGAGATGATATGCAGCACGATCCATGATAGGATGATGACCGAGGACACGATCAAGATGATCGCCTTCCCGTTCTCCTTGGTTGACAGAGCCGCATACTGGCTTAAACATCTGGGGCGATTCATCGATACATGGGCAGATCTTCGGACCGCGTATTTGAAGAAATACTACCCTCTCGGCCGGACTAATGCAGCCAGAGCTATGATAAGCAACTTCGTCATGATCCCTAATGAACAGTTTCATGAAGCTTGGGATTGATTCCGAGAGCTCATTGACCAGTGTCCACATCACGACATATCCAAGCCCAATTTAGTGCAAAGCTTCTTTTGTGAGCTGACACCGGAGCTGCAGGGGCTTGTCAACGCCTCTTGCGGTGGGTCGTACTTTTCCAAGGGTGAAGACGACGTTTGGGCTATTTACGAGGGCATGGCAGAAAACTCAACCGTGATGGCCCAAGCCCGTGTCTACACGCAGCAGAAGCCCCCGCAAGGAGCGGGATCATTCCAGAGGATCGCCCGCATCGATGCCGGTCCTACCACTTCGTCGGCAGCCGCAACCCAAGCTGAATCAGCCACAACCGACATGGGCATCATTAGTGAGAAGCTGGACCGTCTCGAGATCCTCGAGAAGAAACAAATGCAAGGCATGGCCCAGATGGACCAAATTGCCAAGACGATGAGTGACCTGAAGACGCAGATCCTTTGCGTACAGGAGGCACAAACTCATTCCCAGCAGCCTCCCAGGTCACGGGCTGACCCCAGCAGTAGCAGTTCCAACCAACCCTCTACCTCATACCGCCAGGTGAATCACATCCAGGCAGAGCCGGTTCCACTGCTACAGTACTACCCAGCGCAACCACCATCTCCAGACACTCAGATAGTGGTCTACCAGCCAGAGCAGCCACTGGCAGTTCTTCCTCTACCCTCCTTCGAGCAGGAACCATTGATGGAAGTCAATGGGAATTGGTACGACCGGTACCCTCAGCCTGGGATCCGTCGTGATCACCCCGGATTCCGTTGGGGCAACGGTGGATCCTCATCCCAGCCGCAGAATCCAGCTCAAGGACAGCAGAGCAGCCAGCAGCCGCAGCAGCAGCAACAACCCCAGTATGCCCACCACCAGCAGTACCAGAGTGGTCCTCGTCCCGCCTATCAGGGACAACAGTGGAGGCAGCGTCAGCAGCCTCATCAATCTTATTCTCAGCCGATCCAGAACTATCCATACCAGCAACCACAGCAGCATCAGCCTCATTTCCAGCAAGGGAACCCATCCAGTTCTCAACCCCCCATTTTTGAGAACCCAGCTCTCGATGATCTTGCCCTCTTGCTCTCCGAACAGCGAGCATCCTTCAGGCAAGAAATGGATGAATTCCGGCAGGAAATGAGGGAAATAATAAAAGACAAGGCCGCCATACCCGCTCAGATTGAACCTAACCCGAACAATCTCAAAAGGAAGACTGAGCAGGTAGAGTTTACAGAGGATACCTCTCCTAGTGACTATTTGAGCGATATGTCTTATTCTTTGTATGATGTTGATTTTGTGACTACTAGGAGCGGTAGGATGCCAGCCGGCGGTGCCTCTTCTGAGCGACAACCACCAGCTGAACCAGGAGCGCCAGAGGAGAAGAGTAGCGGTGCTGATGCCGCTAATGATGATGCCGAAGACGGTAGTGCTGAAGCCACCAATGATGGAGATCCAGACGACGGTACTGAGGCCGTCGTGATACCAGATGTAGACAGTGGTGCTGATGCCACAATTTTGGATGCTGACCCAGAGCGCGGTGCTAATGCCGCGGAGACAGGTGCCAGTGGTGGTACTGAGGCCACCACATCCACTTTTGTTGAGCCTGCCTCTGTGATGTTACCACCTTTTGTATCTATGGACTGTGGTAACAAAAAGAAAAACAAAAATATGAATAAAGGAAATGTTTCTGTTCACATTGCGGATCCATATGTGTTGCATGATGATGATTGTATGGATTCTCCTCTTTCACAGGCACATGGACCTATTCCTAGCCCTCCATCTGAGGAGGCCCCTACCATCCCCTTCCCTGAGGCACTCCGCCGGGCGAAGGGGAACAAAAGAGAAAATCCCAAAAAAGAGCAACAGGTAGAGTTCGGCAATCAAATGATAGACAGATTCCATATTCAGCTGACTCTACAAGAAGCACTTGAGCACATCCCCCTCTTCAAAAAGAACCTGAAAGAGAAGACTATCGTCCGCAGGAAGAGGAGGAACCACAGAGATCAAATCCATGTGCTCACTCATTCCACTTGCTGCACTATTCAGAACAAGCTGACAGCCAAGCGACTAGATGCAGGAGCCCCCTATGTCAGATGCGAGCTTCAGGAGCAGCAATTTGATCGTACTCTATTAGACAGCGGCTCTTCGATTAACCTTCTTCCGACAACCTTACTTGACCGATTCGAGTTTGGTCCTCTTCTTAGGAGCAGGATAGTCCTTCAGTTTGCTGACATGTCGACTAAGAGGCCGAATGGGTTATTGAAAGACGTGGTCGTTACCATTCAGGGCCTGAAATTCCCCGTGGACTTCGTTGTGTTGGACATGGAGATCCCTGAGTCGGTAACCGATGCCCCCATCATACTCGGACGTCCATTCTTGGCCACAGCCAAGGCGGTGACCGATCATGACAGTGGGAAGGTATGCTTTCGCGTAGAGGGCGAAACCATACAAATAGAGACGATCGAGGAAACCAGAGCCAGAGAGCTGGAATGCTCGGAGCAGTCAAGCGAAGCCGCGCAGATGACAGAGGAGGAGCTAGACATCCACCAGGAGTGTGATTTTGTGATGACTGATGATGAATCCAACTGGACAGATCCTGTAGCACCGACCCTCGCCTTGCCTACAGATTCACTATATCTAAAGCTCATGGTAGTCGAGAGCCGGGAGAGCACATCCCTGGACGAGGATACACCTAAGGCTGACAGTATCGGGACGAGTGGTGCCGATGATTTCCATTCTTGTTCATCTTCTTCTGATTCCTCGGATTCAGACATTGACTGGGATGATTTTGATGACTATTTACCTTGTCTGATTCCTTCTGAGCCAACAACCATGACAGAGTGCGAGCCAGTGCAGTCTATTGATGATTCAGCAGGTCGCCCTTCGTCAGAAATTCATGCAGAGCAAGAGTTCTCCCATGCAGACCTGGTAGCTTTCACACAGACATACCAGAAGCCAGATCTGCCACCTCCCAGTTGTCCAGAACTGAAACCTCTGCCGCAGTCGTTGAAGTATAGATTCCTTGCGGGTGAGCCAGATATGCACCCAGTCATTATCTCATCTGGTTTGACTGGAGAGCAAGAATCTCGTCTGATGGAGGTTCTTGAAAGAAACCGCAAGGCGATAGGTTGGAGTATAGCTGATCTCCAGGGGATTAGTCCGGCTCTGTGCTCCCACCACATCTATCTTGAGGATAACGTTAGGCCGTCGCGTGAGTTCCAACGACGGCTGAATCCGAATCTTCGAGACGTAGTCAAGAAAGAAATTTCAAAGTGGTGGAGCGCCAATTTTGTCTACCCCATCTCCGACTCCAAATGGGTTAGTCCACTACATGTGGTACCCAAGAAGACGGGTATCACTACAGTTGTCAATGAGTCTGGAGAGGAGATCGCTACCAGAGTGCCCACTTCTTGGAGGGTCTGCGTGGACTACAGACGATTGAATGAGGCCACCAAGAAGGATCACTTCCCGCTACCCTTCATTGATCAGATTATCGAGCGGCTAGCTGGGAAGAGTCATTACTGCTTTCTTGACGGGTACTCTGGATATAACCAAGTGGCCATTGCGCCCGAAGACCAGGAGAAAATGGCATTCACTTGTCCGTTTGGGACGTATGCTTTCAGACGGATGCCCTTTGGTCTATGTAACGCTCCGGCGACATTCCAAAGGTGCATGTTGTCCATATTCTCGGACATGGTGGGTGACTGTTTAGAGGTCTTCATGGATGACTTCTCGATCTATGGCGACGGATTCGATGCTTGTCTTGACTGCCTAGACCGTGTGCTTCAGCACTGCATAGAGGTCAATCTTGTTTTATCTTGGGAGAAGAGCCACTTTATGGTAACTCAAGGGATGATCCTCGGTCATATCGTCTCCAACAGGGGCATGGAGGTCGATCCGGCCAAGGTGGATATCATTAGAAAACTCAATCCACCGTCCAACTTGCGTCAGTTGCGGTCTTTTCTGGGGCATGTCAGTTTCTACCGACGGTTCATTCAGGACTTCAGTCGTATTGACCGACCGCTTACTGACTTGCTAACAAAAGACTCCGAGTTTATTGTCAATGATAAGTGCCTTGCGTCTTTCGATACTCTCAAAGATATGGTTGTTTCAGCTCCTATCCTTCAGCCACCCGATTGGTCTCTCCCATTCGAGATCATGACGGATGCTTCAGATTTTACCGTTGGGGTTGTGCTTGGACAAAGGAGGGATGGTTTACCGTTTGTCATTCACTACGCCAACCGGACTTTGGATGCCGCTCAGCGGAATTACACTGTAATTGAGAAAGAGATGTTGGCCGTAGTCTTTGCTTTGGATAAGTACAGATTGTATATTCTCGGATCTAGAGTGACCATTTACACTGATCACACTGCCATCCGGTACTTAATGGCTAAGAAGGATGTCAAAGCACGTCTTACCAGATGGATCCTTCTGCTCCAGGAGTTTGATATTGAGATTAAGGATAAGCCTGGAGTCAAGAATGTGGTGGCGGATCATCTCTCCAGATTGGAGAATCTTGAGGAATCTGAGCCCAGCGCACCTATTATCGAGACATTTCCAGATGAGACGATCTTGGCTATCACCTCGCTCCCGTGGTATGCCAACATTGTGAACTATCTTGTTGCCAAGACTGTCCCACAAGGTTGGCCCAGGTAGAAACTCGAGACCTTCCTAGCGAAGGCCAAGTTTTACCATTGGGAGGATCCCGCCCTTTATCATGGAGGAGGGGACAACATCTGGAGGAGGTGCATTCCTCAAGAAAAGCATCATAGCGTCCTCACATACTGCCACAAGCTCGAGGCAGGAGGACATCATTCTGGAAAAAGAACAGCATAGAAGGTGCTTCAATCCGGCCTATGGTGGCCTACTCTCTTCAAGGATTTTGATGAGTTCGTGAAGAGATGTACTGACTGTCAGAAAATGGGAACCTGCAGACATATAGACATGATGCCCATGCAACCCATTCACTTTTGTGAGGTTTTTGATGCATGGGGATTGATTTCATGGGCCCATTTCCTAAGAGTCAGGGATTCGAGCATATTTTGCTCGCTGTGGATTATGTCAGTCGATGGGTTGAGGCCATCCCTACCCGAGCCGCAGATGCTAAAACCGTGTGCAAATTCTTGAGGAAAGATATCATTTCACGGTTCAGGGTACCGAGAGTCTTGATTTCAGACGGGGGGTCTCATTTCATCAATGACAAGGTTAGGGCCCTTGCAGACGAGTTCGGCATTGACCATCGGGTTGCCACACCGTATCACCCTCAGACTAATGGTCTTGCTGAAGTATCGAACCGGGAGATAAAAACAATCTTTCAGAAAGTTGTCCGCCCAGACCGAAAGGATTGGTCACAACTTTTGGACTCGGTCTTGTGGGCCTATCGGACTTCTTTCAAGAATCCATTGGGGACATCTCCCTTTCGACTCGTCTATGGCAAGCCATGCCATTTGCCAGTGGAGATCAAGCATAAATCCTTTTGGGCAGTTACTGAGTTACTGTTAGATCCCGAGAGTATAGGAGACCAGAGAAGTGCAGAGTTGGCAGCCCTGGAAGAGTTGAGAGATACAGTCTTTTCCAACAGCCTACAGTACAAAGAGAAAGTGAAAACATGGCACGATTCTCATATCAGCCATAAACAGTTTGAGCCATATCAGAGAGTATGGTTGTTTGATTCCAGGCTGAGATTATTTCCAGGAAAATTACAGAGCAAGTGGAAAGGTCCATATGTGGTCAGGAAGGTACATGACAATGGCAGCATCGACATATCCGAACCGTCATCTTCCTCTACCTTCCGCGTCAATGGTCAATGCCTGAAGCTATATCTAGATCATGATCCGCCGACCATTGACGTTGCCCCCATTCTTCTGGTATGAGATGTGTACTTTGACTCACACCATCTGCATCTCATACATGGTGATCACTCCCATCTTCCGCTGTACAGATCCATCTGTTCACATCACTCTTTCATCTGTTGATTTATTATCTTCTTTTCTTCTTTTCTTCTTTTCCTTTTCTATCTTCTTCATCTACCAAAAAGGTGCCACCCTTGTAGAAAATTTCCCATACTTAGGACGTACTTTGTCCTAAGTATAGGGGGACGTGCACCCCAAGTTCCTTCAGTTTCATTTCGATCCTCTCCATTGTCTCCTCTTCTTGTCTATACTTAGGGATATCTTACCTAAGTATAGGGGGAGACAATCTGAGTACGATCTGTTCATTCCCACCCTTGACCCTCCCTGCGTTGTGTACAGTCTGCTATACTTAGGATCACTTGATCCTAAGTATAGGGGGACAGTCAACTTCTCATTCGTTGATTCATTCATTTATTCTTTAGACTTGTCTATACTTAGTACGAGTTATGTCTTCTCTTTTCTCTCCGATCTATGAGGACATAGCTCAAGCTAAGTATAGGGGGGTCGTATATGCTGTGTATATACTTTAGCCATAACTCGTACTTTCGTATTTTCTTAATAATATGGCTAAAAATTCCTTAAAATTCATTAAAATATGTAATAAAAAGGTGTTCTGTTCCTCAAATTCTTTTTGTATATACTGATTAATAAATCAGGTGAAAATGTTTTTTGCAAAATGTTTGAAAAATAGTTTGGAAATCTGTGTGAAAAATCTTTTGAAAACTATTTGGAAAATATTTTGTTACATGTTTTCAACCTTTGTAAAAATATGTGTTTTGCAAAATTTATTTTCTTTGTGTGAAATAAAATATTTGAAAAATTATTTGCAAATGGTTTGAAAAAAGGTTGCAAAAATGTTTTAAAAAACTTATAGATACTGTTTTGAAAAACCTTTGCAAAATGATTTTCAAATGTGTGTACATGTTTGCAAAAATGTTTGTAAAAATTATTTTGGACTATAGTTTTCAAAAAGTGTGTGAAAAGACATAATGAAAAGCTTATGTCAAATAAGTTTGAGGAATACACACATCACACCAAAATCCATCTTATATATATGTATAAAACTGACCACTTACCCTTGTAAATTCTTAAAATCCACTTCTTGTAAATATAAGAAGCACCCCCGTGTAAATATTTTAACCTAGATTTCAGCCAAAAACTTTTTCTTTTCAAAAACCCCAAAAACATTTGCAAAATTAAAATCCAAAAACAATTGAAAAATCCTTTGAAAAATACAAAAAAAATTGCATATGCATCATCATCATCTTTTCAAAAATCCATAAAAAGTTCAAAAATCTTTGAAAATTGCATCACAAAAAGATTTTCTGCATTAGCATGGCATGAGCATTTTTCGGATTGAGTTTGATAGTTGAACAAGTCTAAGTAAAATCCGGAGATTGGAGCTTGATTGGACCTTAAAATCTACCTAATAACATGAACCTTATAGGAACTGGGTTTGAGGTACTTCAGGTCTAGTTGACTTAATTCTTTGAGGATCACGGGACTTAGTTCAATGGATTCTTGACTGCCTAAGTAGAGTATTTCGGAGCACACGCACGACTCTTGCCTAACTTAGACACATGCACCTTTCACATGGCTCAACTCAGTTGGAGTGGTGAGGGGATTGGATTTGCCGGTATGAGACGCACACAAGTGGAAACATTTGTCCTCCTCTAGGGAGGGAAGTGCACCCCAACCCGTCCAGTGATGAGGAAGTCTAAAGACAGGAGGCTGTGGGTTGCGATAAAGCTTCAAAAGAAGGATAGTCTACTGGCTCAAGAGGAAAAACTCCTTATGTAAATGCTGTTGTGAACAGTATTCAAAAAAAATGTTCAGGCATGTACAAAAATAAAAAGCCTGCAAAGTATGTACAAATGTTGTAAAGCCAATAAGCAAGCTTGAGTTCCAAAGTCATATCATGTGAGTCTGTAGCTGGATGACTTGACTACACTGGTCTTGCATCCCAGGATAGGTAGCTACACTGGCTACCGTCCATTCTTCTCTTCACCCCCTACTCTTGAGCTGGTTGCCACTTGAACTTAGAAGGGAATACCCGCTCCTCGAGGATGGAGTTATTGGATTGGGGAATCATTGGGTTGTCGTACTGGAGAAGTCAGTCACTTTTTCATTCTAGTTGGGGAAAGCCACTATCACTTACACTGTACAAGTCAGATTCATAGTCGTAAGAGTTTGCGTATGAGTTGAAGTATTTCTGACATGGCTATTGAGGAGACTTAAGCAGAGTTTTGGGATTCTCGAGAACTGTTGGATTTCAAATTCGGTTCTCATTAAGGTTCCACCCGCACTAAAATTCCAAAGGTCTGTCTTAAGCTCCAAACTTTGATTTTGTAAAGACAAGTTTGATAATCAAATAAAATCCAAGTTCTTATTTTTCTTTTCTTTTTGCACTTATTGCATAAGTGTTTGCTAGGGACTAGCAAAGGTAAAGTATAGGGGGATGATGAATCCACATTTCATCATCTTTATTCTATCATTTTGGCATCAAAAACTCTGGCAAATGCTTGCAAATAGCATTAAATACCTCATCTTAGCATTCATGCATGTGCATTCAATAAATGTATAAAATATTGTAATTAAAGCCAAAATTATAGAATAAATAAATAAAAGAAAAGAAAAAGAATAAAATATTGTAAATATTTTATGACCCAAACCCCCGAGACCTAGGCATCTTGATGAATAGGTCGACAAGGAATAAAGTAGGGGGAGATAAGGTCAAAAATACAGTATAAATACCTGTACTTTTTATTCATTCTTTATTCATTTTGGGGCCTATTTTTTGTTCCATTATACATAAATAAAAGAAACTTTGTACATGAAAGTTGTAGATAATTTAATAAAGAAAAATACAAAATTGATTTCATTGAAAAATAGTACACAGATAAAAGGTTATGGTCTGAATAAAAATCCAGAATTCCAACTTCCCAGACCCGTATCTCACAAATGAAAACTCCAAATGCAGCAAACTCACTTTAATAGTATATAGAATAAAATAAGCTATTTAATGGCGGTGGTTTCGCATTTGGCGGAGCTACGGTTTGAAAGTTGAGTTTTGGACCCACATTGTATAATTTTACAGATTAAAATAATCAATTTATTCTTTATTCACTATTTTTGTATTTTTATATTTTTATAATTTCATAAATATTATTTATAATAATTATGTACATTGAAATCAGAATAAAAATGCAAAGAGAACTCAAAATAAAAATACTTGTATATAAAATACATAGGTATTATACCTATGAATTTACCTATACAATAACTACTTATAATTTATTAAAATACAAAACATATCAGAAAAATAAAATAAAAATACAATTAAGTGTATAAAAGTATTTTATAATTTTAGAAAATAATAAACAAAAATAATAAAATTAAAATACACAAAATAAAAATAAAAGACTAAAATATATAGGTATTATACCTATAAGGGGTATAAAAGTAAACTTGTAAAAATATACCTCATAAAAATATATAAAAATCATAATAAAATACTACATAAAATAGTAAACATTTTTTATTTTATAACCATAATTTAATAAAATCATTTTCGATTTTTTATTGAATTTATAAATCTTTTTCAGGATCTTTTTCCTAGTGGTCCACGTGGACCAACCAGGGGGCAGTCACAGTTGACCTCGGTCAACTGTCTGCCCTAGACCCTGTAGCTGCTGTCAGACCTCGGTTTGACCCACTTTTTATCGATTTTTCTAGCCTCCATCTTGCACTTTTTGAGATCGAGTCCTTCATGACTTTTGTCCCTCGATTCATGGTCTATCACGCCCTTGCGTTTTTTGGGGGACAGAGCCATCGATTCACTAGATCTGGCTCGATCTTTGGAGCATCTTGGTCATGGAGTCAAACCAAATATATGGCGCCCTCCTCTTTCCGTTCGAATTCGAGTCCCTTCGGTCTACCCCTCACCGCTTCTCTTGAGCTCTGTGGCTTCGTGGAGGTGACAGGTCCACAAAGGACCCTTCAGCCAAGGCGTACGATGTCGGAGGCGTCTCCACCACCTCCCGCAACTCCGGCGGTCGAGGTACATCTCTTCCTCTGGTCCTGGCCATTGAGGACCCCCTCTCCCCTATTGTTCATTTGCATCATGTTAGACATAGTCTAAATATCAAAACCCCTCAAAAAGATCGAAGTTCTTGTGATTCGCCCAATCTCACTTCCTCGCCGGAGCGCAACTCCGGCCGAACTCCCCCACGTCGCGTTACGCCTCGCCGCCACCATCCTGAGGTCCAGGCAGTTTGCCCTGGACCTCCTAACCGTTTTTGCAGGTCAACGCACTTTGACTCGCGCCTGGAGGCGATTTTTGAGCCTCGCCGGAGCTCGCGAAGCCTCTCCAGCTCCGCTGGCCACCCGCGAGCACCCCGACCTTCGCCGTGGTATTTTGACGCCCCCAGGAGGAAGAGGAGACCCCCAGGAGCCTCCACGTCCATTTTGACGCCCAACCGCCACCGGAGGATGGAGATCTAGCGCGGCGAAGCTCGCCCTCGCCGGCGCTCGTCGCTGTTCTTGGTCCTCGCCTCCCAACCGTTGGATCGAGGAGAGTCTCCAGTCAGCCCAGCTACCGTTGGATCGAGCCCGTTCTCCACCGTCATATCGTCTCCCAACGATCTAATCTTTGCCGTCCAACGTGAAGCGTCATCAGCCATTGGATCTGCGCCACGTGTTTAAGTGAAGACCATCAGCCGTCGGATCCACTTCGAAGGGGTAATTTGCAGAGACGCCCCTTCTATTTTTGTAATATTCTTTTAGTCTAGTAACTTTATTTCGTAGTTTAAATATTTTGTAAAATTTGCAAGTAGCCCCTTAAACTCTCCATATTTACACTTAGGCCCCTTGCCACGCCACCTCACGTGACCTGTTCACGTGAGGTGTGGGCATTTTGCAAGGGGCCCTCGGCCCTTTTATTATTTCGTTCCAGTACCAGGAGTTGTGATTAAAATGTTAAACTTTTGTGAAAATTGCATGGAAGCCCTCAGATTTTGTGGAAATTACTTTTAGGACCCTGCCAGGCACGTGCAAGTCACGCACCCTGGTGGGTAATTTGCACCGACACCCCTGCGGGTCTATGTATTTGTATTTGGTCCATAAATATAAATATTAAGTGTTATATTTTGTGAAAAAATTGCTTGTATGCCCCTGGACTTTTGAGTATTTGCATGTATACCCCTGCCAGGCTGTGACATTTTGTATGCTTGCTTGATTTAATTAGGGCGTCATTTTAATTCTAAAAATTCTCAAAAATTAAACTTAAGCTCATGTGTGCTTGTACGTTAAAGCCATATTTTTAGTTTCTAATTTTATTGCATTTTAATATTTATTAAAAATCAAAAACTTCCTTTTTGTCTACTGTCTAGCTTAGAAAATGCTAAAAAATATTAAAATACCTCAAAAAATTCCAAAAAAATTCCCCACTGTCTATTTTAACCTATTTTAGTGTCAGTCCAAAAATAATCACTAAAAATCTCAAAAGAAAAACCTTAAAAATTCAAAAAGACTCAAAAACTTCAAAAATTTATAAAAAATTCTAGAAAAGTACAAAAAATGCAAACTCAGTCCCTGTATCTTCCTTATTTTATTATCTTTGTTTCAAGACTAGTTTGGAGAAATTTTGAGATCATTTGACATTTTTCTTTTCCAGTTTAGTCTCGGCCAGATTGTTGATTCACTGTTTGCCTTATTTCAGTGTTTAAAAATAACAAAAATATTTTGAAAAATACCCAAAATTCACAAAAACAGTAAAAAATTATAAAAATACCAAAAAGATTTTATTTCTGATTTTTTTGGCTATTTTTGCACATTTTTATAAATATTGTAGCACCTCTTTTCTCACCTTGTTTATATATTCTAATATAAAAAATAAAAAATATAAAATATAAAATTATAAAAATCAGAAAATTAAAAAAACAAAATACAAAATTAAAAATTAAATAAAAAAATAAAAAAAATAAAATTTAAAAACCCACAAAAATATTTGCTTGCATAGTGTAGACACACTTCACATTCACACACACATTTGCTTAATCTACCTTGTTTGCTCCCTGTGTTCGAACTCTCTGCATACTTGCTCGCTATACATCTTTTGTGCAGAGTTAAAAATAAATTTTAACTCCACATTTATTTCTTATTGTTTGATCTATAGTGTGGGTTAATTTTTGATTAAATACATTTTATTGTGGGTCACCGCAGCGACCTCGGTTGTCTCCGCCTTGTGTGAGGCATACCATTTAGACCTGCGATAAATCGTGTTTATCAATAGCATATGTTTCATTAATTAGAAATTGGCATGCGTGTAATTAAAGATGATTCATGCCTTTCCCCCTTTTTTATTCACACGTTATAACTATCACTTGTTGTAACATTCTTTTTGTAATGTTATTCCATGCTATTGATGCAATAATTAATGCCCTTTATCATTGATTTTGTCAATAGGAGAATTGATTTATAATCTTTTTTGATTTGTATATGCCATGCTTGTACATGTATAAGAAATCAAAAGTTATAATTCTTGTGATTGATTTAAAGTTTACATAATTTGTTTTGTTATGAAAGGAATACCCATCAAGTTTAGTATATAACATATTAGTCATGCTATAGTAGTTCTTTGTGTTGGGTATTTTGTCTTTCCAGTCCCACCTTGGGAAGTTGCAACACTTTATTCCCCTTCAGTGACCTCTTTGCAAAATTTGGCTGTTAGAATTTTTTTTTACAGTTGGAGAGAAGCCACTGGCTTTTTCCCATCCGATGAGGTTTTTCGGGTACAACCCCAATCAGCTGCCCCAATTTCCATCAGAGAATAGACCAAGGGTTTGCAGAAACCCCTTCCTCCAGATGTGAGAGAGAAAGAGAGTGTGCAGTTGGGCTCTTCCTCTCTTCTCCAGTTGATCAAGCAATGGTTGGAAGAGGATCTTCTCCTTATCGCAGTAGCAAGGGCTGCGGGCTCGAGAGGAGCAGCGGGAGAGGCCGCGTGTTGGACGACCTAAAGGGGGCCAAGCCATCAGCTTTAGATCTCCATCCAGGAACCAACAGGGAAGCCCTTCACCTTCTTAGATTTGAGCACTTTTGTATTTTATATATCTAGAGTAATAGTGGTTGATTGTTCAAAAACTATCGATTTTGCTCGTGGCTTGTATCACGATTTTGTTGGGCAATAAAACCGAGAACATTTGGCTTCATTCCGACCTAATGGAATCATTGTAGGTCTTGATCCGTAGTTTTTCCCATGCTCACAACGAGCAAGGATTTCCCACGTTAAAAATCCTTGTCTCTTTGGTTGCTTTTTGTGGTTTGCATGTCATCGTAGTTGTCTGGTTTTCGAGTGGGGAAACCATATTTGTTGTGTCATCTTTGTTGCAGGACAAGATTTAGGGATACTTATTATCCCAACAAGTGATATCAGAGCACATGTTGGGCAAGATGGGCAAGGATGATGATGGCACGGTGATTAAGCTTACAAGTAGCAATTGGCAGATTTGGAAAACCAAGATGTAAGACATTTTATATTATAAGGACCTCCACGACCCGGTGGAAGGAGAGACCGCCAAGCCGGAGAATATGTCTGCAGGTGAATGGACAAAGTTAAATTGAAAATCCATCTGGACTATTCGAAAATGGCTTGACATATTTGTATTCCATCATGTGACTGAAGATAGAAATGCAAAGGAGTTATGGGACTAACTGTTCGAGCTCTATGACTAGAAGACCACAACCAACAAGGCATTCTTGATTCGAAATCTGGAGAATTTGAAATATAAGGATGGGATCAAAGTGATGGAGCATCTGAATGACTTCCAAAGCATCGTCGACTAGTTGAGTTCCATGGGATTTGGCGCTTGATGATGAGTTGCAGGCACTTGTCTTGTTGGGTTCATTGCCATACAACTGGGAGACTCTAGTTGTCATTGCGAGCAGTTCTGCGAAGGAGAGCAAGTTGACCATACCCATGGTCAAGAGTAGCCTCTTGAATGAGGAGATCATGCGTCACTCATCTAGAGAGACCTGCTCTTCTTCACATATGTATGCATCTGAGAGGAGAGGAAGATCTAGTAGCAGAGGAAAGTCACAGGAGTGGCAGAAATCCAAGGACAGGTCCAAGGGTAGAGGAAAGTATCATTATTGCCAAAAGCCTGGTCACTGAAAGAGAGATTGCAGGATATGGAAGAGAAAGCAAGCTGAAGCCAAGAAAAATCAAAAGAATGAAGATGGGAATGTAGCGGCAGTTGTGTCAGATGATACGCAGATAAGGTGATTCTCACCATTCACGATCAGTGTTTGCATGCAGGGAATGACTTGGAGACGATCGTTGATATGTCTGTATCCTATCATGTAACTCCACACAGGGAGTTCTTCACCACTTACACCAAAGGTGATTATGGGCGAGTCATGATGGGTAATAAAAGCTACTCTAAGATCATGAGCATTGGCACCATCTTGATTCAGAGCGATGTTAGGTGTTCAATAACATTGTATAATGTATGGCATGTTCCTGATGTGCACCTTAGTCTTATATCTGGCTCACAACTAGATAGTGAAGGCTACCATCTGAAATTCGGTGGCAGCAAGTGCAAGATTAGCAAGGGTCCTCTCATCATGGCTAGAGGAAGTATGTGTTGCACACTCTATATGACTAGAGTGAAGGTCATGGATGACAGTCTAGATGCTAGCGAGGCAGACACATCAGATTTGTAGCACCGTCGGCTTGGGCACATGAGCCAAAAAGGCTTGCAGTTTCTGAGGAAAAGATAGTTGATCCCATACCACAGTGAAATCACATTGTCTCCTTGTGATGCATGTGAGGTTGGGAAGAGCAAAAGTGCACTATTCAGAGTCAGATCTAAGGTGAAGGGATACATTCTATATCTATTTCACTGGATGTTTGTGGTCTCATGGACATAGCCTCCTTGGGAGGCAATAGGTATTTTGTCACCTTCATTGATGATGTGTCTAGGAATATATGATGTATGTACTGAGGACAAAAGATCAAGTATTCGATTGCTTTAAGAAATTTCATGCCATGGTTTAGCGTGAAACGAGGAAATTGTTGAAATATCTGCGCATGGACAATGGGGGAGAGTACACCTCCCTTAGCTTTCAGGGCTATCGTGCATAGGCATGAGAGGACGGAGCCCGACTCACCCCAGCACAATGGTCTTGTTGCAGGGATGAATAAGACCATTATTGAGAGAGTTCGTTGTATGTTGAAGACAATGAAGCTGCCCATTACCTTTTGGGTTGATGTGGATAACATCGCATGCTACTTGATCAACCGATCTCCATCAGTTCCTCTGAGTTTCCAGATTCCAGAGCATGTTTGGATAAAAGGACCTCGTATATGCTCATTTGAGGGTGTTTTGGATGCAAATCTTATGTGTTGGTACCAATGGAGCATAGGAAGAAGTTGGATGATAAGGTTGTCCCTTGTATCTTTGTTGGCTATGGAGATCAGGAGTTTGGATGTGGTCTATGGGATCAAAGGAAGAAGACTGTCACTGAGCACATGGGTTGTGACTTTCTATGAGAATCAAACATTGGTTGAGGATAATACTGAGAGTGATGATGCAGATGATATTTCCACGGATGATGACAGTAATGAGGACACAGACCTCTCTCCAGTACAGGGTACAAGTGTAGAGGATGGGTAGCTAGAGCAGTACGAGCCAGATGCAGACCCCATTAATGCAAATTTAAGGGACCTGGGGCAGGGGGAGCAGCCTTATCCACGTACCGAATAGTAGAACCTCATGTCAGGAGATCCAAGAGAGTACGCCAGCCATCATTACGTTACCTCAATTAACGATATGTGATGCTTACCGATGAAGTTGAGCCGTACACCTTTGAGGAGTCACATGAACATAAGGACAAGGATCATTGGCACAATGCAATGAATGAAGAGATGTTATCTCTTAAGAAAAAAATATACTTATGACCTTGTTGAGCTTCCTAAAGGCAAGAGTGCATTGAAGAAAAATGGGTTTACAAGCTAAAATCAGATGATGGTGCCAAGCAGGGCAAGTACAAAGCCAGATTGGCGGTGAAAGGGTTTAGCCAGAAAGGAGGAGTGGACTATGACGAGATCTTCTCCCCCATGAAGAAGATGAATTCAGTGGGAGTGGTGCTAGGACTTATCGCTAGCATGGACCTTGAGCTAGAGCATATGGATGTGAAGATGACGTTTCTTCACAGTGATTTGAAGGAAGAGATCTACATGGAGTATTGATGAATCAATGATTCATCTACTTTATATGGTGATTTTGGTAGAATCCACTTAATAAATCACCAATTAAATCCCTTAAAAACAATTTATTCATCTACTGTGATTTTGGTAGAATCCTCTTAATAAATCACTAATTAAATCCTTTAAAAACAATTTATTAACATTCAATAATGTGTTAAAAATTAGAGTTAAGTTCTGTAATTAAATAACCTTATTTTAACCTGGATTGAGCCAATTATTTTATGTACAAAAATAAAGTATTTTGACATAATTTTCCTTTTATTATATTCTTTGATTAGTTAACTAACTCATCATAAAGAATTCAAACCGTTTTATCAGAAAATCAAGAGAAAATTACAAAATCTAACATTGTATATTCTATACATATTTTATCTTTGTTATTTTTATTTTACAATTTTTAACTTATAAAAAATCATAAAATTAGATTAATTATGTATATATCGTATATAAATTAATTCATTAATTAAAATCAAATTAAAAATTCAAAAAAACACAAAATACAAAAATATGATGTTTTTTATATATAGAGTACCTCCAAAAATACTTTTCGTACAGATGACCTATTTTGATTTTGGGTCCTCCATGAAGTTGTCGATCTCGCCGAGATGAACAACTTTTATGTTGATCACTTTTTTATCTGACTTCATTTACCATTTCTTTTTTATTTTTCTTCTTATTTAATTTTTATGTTTTATTTTTTATTCAGTTAATCCTTAATTTTATAATAATAATAATTGTTAAATTTTAATTTTATTTATTTATTTATTCCTTTTTATTTTCTTCTCTTCTCTCTTTCTCTCTCTTCATTTCCCCTCTCCGACTCACGTGCCTTGCATGTGACCCGGCCCCTCTCCCTTTTCTCTCACTAGGCACGTGCACAGCACGTGCCATCTCCTCCCTCCTTTGGTATGTGCTGCGCATGTGGTTTCCTCCTAACCATTACCCTCTTCCCCTCCACGTAATCGTCACTGCCTTTCCTCCCCATAACAGTCGCCCTCCTCCTCATCCTATAAGACAATGCCGTCGACCTCCCCTCTTCCTCATCTGCCACCTTTGGGTTAGAAACCTCGAGCTCTCGCCCTACACTTGGTGACAGCAAGACCCGAGGTGAGGTTGAGCGATGCCATGTCTTTCTTCCTCCAGCGAGATCCAAAGGAGGAGTACCTCCTTTGCTACATAAGCTCACCATTGCTGTGAAGCTTTGCGTATCCCTCCGTGCGCTCAAGGCAAGGACATGTTGGAGCTTGAAGCTCTAACTCTTACAGGAGAATCCCACGACTCCCTTCCATGTATAGCATTCTTCCTCCATTCTCCTCTTGCTCCTCCTCCCTTTCTCTTCTTCTTCTGCGTTCACCAACATCCCCGCACACTCGATGCACACCACCACTGGTCACTGCCATTCCACCATCGCCTTTGTCTTCGACCTTCACCTCCACTCACTTCACCCATGCCTCCACAATGACTACATCTCGTCAATATCCACTTCTCCACCTCACTAGCCGAGCCCACACACCCCAAATCACATCCACAGAGCTCAGCACCGCCAACCCCTCCTCGACCTTTGTGTTTCACCTGTGTTGACCTCGCCCTTACTGCCCGCATCGAGCTCCGATCGTGTGTCGACCGACCTTTATTGAGCCCGCTCCCATCGATTGCCTCCACCCGTGGGCTCTGGAGCTCTAGCTCTGTCATTGGACAGCCTCATCGTCACCCTCATGCCCTCGACCGACGGTGAAGGCCACCTTCAGGCGCACCGGCGCCTCCTCACTCTCCTGCGGCCACTACCATACCCCCCACCGCCAACTCCGTCGTGCATCACCGCCTTCTATCCACCGATGCCCACCAACACCCTCACTACCGTTGGATCTGATCTATAGCCTTGATCCAATGGCTACGAAGGGGCCACGAAATCCCTCAGCCTCGGCTAACCCGAGGCTCGGTTCGCACCTGCACGACACAACCACGTGGAGGCTCGACACCTAAGCCACAGCCCCACCTCTCGAGCCTCCCAAGCCACATGCACCATACGTGAGGGTGGGGGCAATTTGTAGTCAGGCCCCCACACTCATGAATAATTTCAAAAGAGTCCCCGCAACTCAGTTGTACGTGAGGAGCATATGCTGCATGGGAATATTACAATAAGACCCCTCTAGCTTTTAGTAATTATAGAGAAGTCCCTCTAGAGACCTTTCTGAAGAAATAGCTTTATTTTTATTACATTTTAGTCCCTAAAATTTTATTTAGCATATCATTCTCATTTGAACTCTGATTTTTGCGCACAATATATCACTTTGAAGCTTATCCCATGCTTTGCAATCTTACACACTCTCTGAACAAATCAGCGCTTGATTTATGTTGATTATTATTTGAGGTATAATTTGATTTATGCAGGCTGATTTTTGATAGATTTGTGATATTTTATGAAGAAAGATTTGATTTAATCTGCAGTGACTCGATTGAAGAGATTTAAATTTGATCATTTTCTTGTAAATATTGTTGATGATCCTTGAGAAATTAATCTCTACAGGGGGCTTAATTGACGAGGCATTAATTTCCACGATATTTTATATAATTTACATCCATTTATTTGAGGATTGAATTACAGATAATTTTGAGGTCAAATCTTCTTAGATAAAAATCATCAAGTGATCTCATTATTTGTAGAATTATTCATGGATTAATCTTTAATATGTAGCCTGAAAATCAATTGATAAATATTTCCTGAATCCATCTTTGATATGTGATTTCGAGGAATTAATTGATCATCTTTTTAGGATTAAGATTATAAATCACATACCATGCTCACCGTGCCTCTACTCGCTGCAGAAGGGTTGGGCGAGTTGCTGTCATCATGCTCGAGCCCAGGCGCACGCTCTGAGGAGCTAAAATGGAGTGAAGGGTAATCGAATTCAAAAAATGGAGGAGCTAGGGTATATGTACATTCTAGTGGTTAGGTGATAAAGAATGAGATGGTGTGGCTTATTAAACGATCAATCCTCGAGGAGTCAACGACACGTGAAAGCTCAATGAACAAGGAGAAAAACTAGTGAAGGAAGTAACCCAAATCGATGACTACATAGATCAAGGAAAAAGGTAGAAGTTGGTTCAAAAGATAGGTCTGATAGAGCTAGAACCTGGGGAGAAGAGTTGACCAAGGTCAACTCTTAACTCCCCCTAGTTGGTCCACGTGGACTAACCAGAAAAAGGCAACACAAAAATTATTGTAAATTAAATATTAGTTATCAAATGAATTAACTAAATTAAAGTTATAAAATAAAATTGTTTATTACTTTATGTAGAATTTTAATATGATTTTTGTTTATTTTTATGGGCTTATTTATTAGAAGTTAGTATTTAGGGTTTCATTTATAGGTATATTGACCTATGTTTTGAGTAATTTGTTTTTATTTTGTATTTTTAATTTTATCATTTTATTGTATCAATTTATATATTTATAACTTATTTTTTATATATAAATATATTTTTATTATATTTTTATGATCTATTATGTACATTTAAATAAATATAGGTATATAATCTATAGGTATAAGTATAGGTATTTTATCTATGTATTTTTGTATATTATTTTACTTTAGTATTTTAATTATAGTTTTATTCTATTATAAATATGTACATATACTATAAATAATATTTACAAGATTATAAAAATATAAAATAATAAAAATAATAAATAATGAATAAAATGAATATTTTATTCAGATATATTACATAATGATGGTCCAAAACCAAACTTTTGTACATCAACTCCAAATTAAGTGAAACCACCTTCATTAATAGCTTATTACAAGTTATATAAAATTATTGATACATTTGAGTTCATATGAGAAGATATGGGTATAGGAAGTTTGGATTTTGGATTCTTATTTAGAGTATAAAAAGTACACTATATAGTATTTTTGTATAAATCAATATTTGTATTTTTATCTACAACTTTTATGTACACAATTTCTTTATTTAAGGTATAAATAATAGAAAATAAAATAGATCCCAAAAAGAACTTATTGATAAATAAATGAATGAGGAATTTTTGGATTTTTGACCCTTATCTCGCCCTACTTTATTCCTTGTCGACCAGTCATCAGGATGCCCAGGTCTCGGGATTTAGGGTCATAAATACCTTTGGCATTTATTCTTTTTCTTTTCTTTTCTTTTCTTTATTCTATAATGTTAGCATAAAAAACTTTATTGTATATACAATAAATGGAATAAATAATGAATGTTAATTTGTACAAAATAATGGTATTTACATGCTTTTAGCTAGGGGTTCTAAGGCCAAAACGATAGAATAAAGGTGATGAAATGGAGGTTCATCCATTATTGATATATAAGGAAAGCGGTTTGAGATAGGTGTCTCGATGATGGATGAAGATCAAAGCGAGGAGAACTCTCTTCCTCCTCTCCCCAGCTTGCTGATACGGGTATAGACTTGCAAGTGAATTGATCTTAAGCACATCTCGACCGATGGTCAAAGGTATGTCGCAGATGGAAGGCTTCGTGTGTAATGATGTAGGGATCTATCTATTTCATCCTCGGTTATGTCGAAAGGTTGAAGGGTGGAGGGTAGAAGAGAAGCGAGAAGGGAGAGTGATGAGGTGTATCATAGTCGGAGGGAGCTTGATTTGGAAAAGGTTTGGTATTGGGTTGCAGATGCGAAGAAGTGGAGTTTTGGGGGAAGAAGGTGGACATCAAAAAATTGAAACAAAAGATAAAAAAAAGAAATAAGATAGGAATGTTACCGGAGATGGTTTCGTCAGAGATTTGAGAGAGCTCAGCAGAGCTCTTCTCTTGTCGCCACCTTGATCATCTACAGGCGAAGGCAGAGCAGAGAAGTTGGAGAAGTTCATGAGGGAGATGCAATGAAGGCGACGGTCTTCGGATCTCACTGGAGGTTGATGGTCGAAGGAGGACTATGCTTTCACCAAGGCTCTATCCTGAGCTTGCTTCTA
The DNA here is from genome assembly GCA_037367405.1 of Ottelia alismoides. NCBI lineage: Eukaryota > Viridiplantae > Streptophyta > Magnoliopsida > Alismatales > Hydrocharitaceae > Ottelia > Ottelia alismoides. The sequence goes on along the minus strand of JAZKJV010008238.1, from coordinate 720,182 downwards.
ATGGAGGATTATCGTCTACGATGGAGTTGACTAGGGTTTTGAGGTGAGACATTAAGGTTTGTGAAGGAGTCACGAGGAAACGTGGAGGAGAGGAAGAGAGTGGGCAGTCATGGCTTGCGTGAAGGTGTCGATCGGAGAGTTTGAGGAAGGAGAAGTCTCAGCCATTCGATCGGACGAGATCGACCGACCAAGAGAGGGCCACGTGGTGAGATGTTATTAAAAGAAAAGAAAAAGGAGATAAAAAGAAAAGACAAAACAAAACAAAATGGGAAAATAATCCGGGCCATTAGATGAAGGGGGTACTTCATCCAACTGACCAAAAATAAGGGTGGCCAAGAGGGCTGGAGCTGCCACATGTTGCTCCCACAAAATTAAAAAATTTAAAACAAAGAAAAATCAAAACAAAATATAAAATATGTTAAATCAAAAGGCTTACTTTATGAAAGTTATTCATCTTGATGGGATCTACAACCTTCATTAAGGGATCAAAATCAAAAGATATCATTTGTACAAAGTATATTTTTGTTGGCATTCTATGTACATAAAATATCTGTTTTTTTACGTTTTACAGTTTTTTGTGATTTTTAAATAAAATTCAAAACAAAATAAAATAAATTAAAATTTTTTACATATATATAATTTTTTGATATTTTTAATAATTAAGGAAATAAAGAAATTAAATAAAAAGGGACTTATGTATAGACTCTATGTACTGACTCAAAGTGATCCATTTTCTTTGATTTTCTCACTGTTTTAAAATTAGATTTTTACACACTTTATTAAAACATAAATAAAAAATAAATGAAAAGGAAATACATTGAAAGAGTCAATTATGTGCATAAAATACTAAGGTCAAGTTAGTCAATATATACAAATATACGTTGTGGACCCAAAATTCATGTTTCATATATGAACTCAGATTCTTTTGAATTTAGTCTTGGTTTGTAGATAATTAAATATGCATTAACTTGAAAGTGAGTAGGGGTTCATATGTATATGTGAGAGATATTTGACTTTACGATTTTTTATATTCAAAACTATGATTTGGTTTTATTGGACAAATATACAAGTTAGTATTTTTCTAATATTTTTTCCTTTGTTAATGTTAGAAAACAATAGAGTTAATTTTACTTATTTGGAATTATATAAAATAATGAAATTGTGAGAACTTATGTTAATATACATGTAATTATGTACACACAAATTTGGCTTCTTATTAACATTATTATGATTGATAAAATATGGACATTATTTACATATGCATGAATGATAATAATGCAATGTTAGTGGTTAAATGCAATCAATCACTTGAGAACATCGCTCTATTTTTATCTTTTAAAATGATGAATTTTAGATTCATCACCAACTTCTTCGATTTCTTACTGCCACTCCACGTACCCATTCCTCTCTCTTCTTGTGTATATCGAGAGCTTTCACATCCCTTATCCTTGCCATAACTCTCATCTCACGTGAGATCTTTATAGAATGTTGAAACCACCCCGTTTAACCAACCGACTCCTGAACAAGACTCTTCTCTCCGCCTATGTTTTTTGTTATCCGACTACACAAGAGAGTATACACGAGCCTTGTCCTTTCTCCAGTGATAGTGAGAGCAAGTGAGTGAGAGTGAAGAAGGAGCATACCCTTCGACGAGATCCTCCGCTCCACCAACCGTGTTGAAACACCATAAGGCGTTTCTCGAGCTTCAAACTTCCACCGAGCTTGTAAAGCGAAGACCCGAAGCCCTCAGGATTTGACCCATGCCCCGATTCATCTCTGGTTTCTTCTCCATTCCCTAGGTTTGATCCCAGTTTCCCTTTGTTGATTTCTCCTATTTTACGACACTTGCATATACATATCCAGATCAAATTGATCATCTTTCCACCATCGCCACACTTCAGTCATCCTCGCGAACCACTCTGATTCCCCTTCTTCTTCTTCCTTACATCCCCTCACATCAGTCAAGTTCTTCTTTCTGAAATGAAGAAGATCCACTAAAGCGCCTTCTCCACCTCCAACGACCCCCAATTCGCCTCATTTCACCAGCAAAATACTCTACCACGCTTCATTTATCTTTTAACGAGTGTGTGTACTCCAATCCTTTAAATGGTCGGAGTTCTGTAGGAGCTCTGTTCAATCCCTTCACCTTCGATGAGCATCACCGATCCACCAACCTTGACATCTTCAGTTCATTGCCTAGCATCATCGTCTTCATCAGACAACTGTAAATCTTCCTCGACCTTCACGGGAGTTAGAGGAGCAAGGAGGAGGGAGTACACCCTTATCGGAGTACAGCCATGTCCGCTACAAGTGGAGGAGTGGGATTCCTTCATCGAGTACATATGCCATCGATATCATTGATCGAACAACCCAGCTCATATATACACCTCACTTCATTATGAACAACCACGGTGGAACCGACCCAAGGATCGAAGCATTAGAAGTGCCCACATGGCTCGAAGCTAAGCTGCGCCTGAGCCTAGCCCGTCATACCCCCTCACGTTCCCACTTGGTATATTTGTAGAAGTACCTTGCTAGTCACCTTATTCATATTTATATCCCCATGTGCCTAGAGATTTGCAAATAAGCACATGTAGCTCTTTGTATTTACACGTTGGTCCATTTTAGACATGTTTGTGAAGTTTTATGTATTTTTAATTGTATTTTTATTGCATATTAGCTCCTGGATTGAAATTTGAATATTTTGAACAGCTTATATCCTATTAAAGTAATTTTGGTCTTGTTTAAGCTCCTGCAATGCTCTCTAATTTGGTATAATTGATCCTCTGATTTGATCAGTGTGTTTCCATTTAAAAGTAAGAGTAATATGGTGTTCATTCCTATTTGAATTCAAGTCCATTAATGTATTATCTTTCAATAATTGAACCCTGATTTTGTTTAATGGATCTCGAGTTTAGTTAGTTCATATAATCATTTATTTCATCACACTGATAGACTGATTGATTGCTAGGATTTCATAAATAATCTTTAGATTTTTGTTTAGATATATGAATGAATTGATTCAGATTTGGAGCATATGCCAATCTTTTAAGGGCTAATTGACTTAATTGGATCCTTTATTGAAATTTAATTCATTAGCATTATGTTGTAATTGTGCCTTTGAGTGTATAGTGTTGCATTGGAGTCCATTTTGTAGCATCACATTTTACTTGCATATAAAAATTAATTAATAATCATGCATTCATATGTCTTGTCAACATTGACTTAGATAGAATCACTTAATCCTAATATTTAAACCCTAACTAGATCATCGAAATGCTTGTGTCCTTGTGTTCGATCCTAGACTTATCCATGCATAAATTCAAGCCAAGCCCCTCTTCACAGAGATAATCACCGTGGTTTTATTGAACTCCTAGGTGGCTCACACTACAAAATGTAATTAACATAGACGCTTATCGCTTCATCACGTAGGACCTCTCTGACCCCACTCCCCTTCGCATCCATACCTCCAATCCCCTCCTCATTGTGCCTCGACCTCCATCCCGCCACCCATTATCGGACTCTAGCTCTAGAAAATCTTGCATTGAGAGCACCAAAGACTGGTAACGTCCAAGTAACAAGGCAAGATCCCCATCAAAATCCTTGACCTCCACACATATGTTGGCGAGCTTATCAAGATTTTACATCATCGTATTTGGGGTGGTCATCATCTTGTGACAATGGATGCGCTTCCTCGTCCGCTTTTGAAGTAGCTGTGATATAAAGAGATCATACAGTGCCCGTTTGAGATCTCGTTGAGATAGTTCCATCTGAAGCCATATTCTCATTCTGAAGGTTGAGTTCTAGAATAGATCATGAAGAGTGTTGAGAGAGCGTTGAAGATGAGGTTTTGTGCCTCACGCATCGCAAAAGCGTGAAGATCGCATTGTATGTGATCTTGGCCGACTAGTCATACTAAACACAAAGGGCAACAAAAATTATTTTTTTTCGATGAAACCACATGACATGGGAACGATTCTCAAGTTTTTTCATCAAGATCACACATGATAAATAGAATTACCTCTTAAAGCATGATTGCGATCCATGAATCTCTAAGCGAAGAGACCTCTTGTCTCAAGTTCGATCCGACATAGAGAGCACTTGTGGGCACATGGATGAGAAACATGCTTCCTACAATCTGAAGCGTCGATTCGAGCGAAGGACCTCCTGATTTAGTCCATGAGATCCGTTGTCTCCTTCACGAGCACAAGGTGTCGAACAAGACATAATTCCACGAGCGATCAATTCAACAGCACAACGACAACATGACACCGATCACATTCTCTAAACCCTATAGCAGTGGATGGTCACAAGGGAGAGAAAAAGACCTTGGACGTGTATGAAAAGAGAGAGAAAGTTGTTGCTTCAACTTAATTGTATAAAGAAAAAGGCTAGGTTTAGCCCTTTTTTATATAAAATTGGATGGCTAGGATGCACTCCTAATACAATACTAATTGAATCAGTGACCAAGACTTTATTGCAATAAATTGTAATAGTAATAATTAGTTATAAAAAGAAAAAAAATAAATTGAAGACATTCTTCAACAAATTTAACCCAATTAAAATCAATTTCATTCTCATAAAAGAATAGAGCCACCTTTCAAGAATGAGGAAAGGGGATAGCCTCCTTCCTCATTGAGGAGGGTGGATGCCCCCTTGATTGGAGAGAGATTTTGTCTCTCAATCTTCTTTTAATGTAATCTTATTACATGAAATCTTTATTCATAGAATTATTTGTCAACAAAAACAAATAATTTGCAAATTATTTGTGACAACTGCAAATAAATCATTGATTAATTATGAACATATTCATCCATCCAATATTAAATGTAAATCACATTTATATTTAATTGTAGAATGTGAATCCAATTCATATTAATATATAATTTGTGAATCCTATTAACAATTAAATATCTTTATTTATATATATATGTAATATTATGGATCACACCCACAATATCTACGATAGTTGTGGATAATTCTATCCACATTAATCATATCCATGATAATTAAATGCAATTTAATTGTCTTAGATGCCTCTCTTCATATGTCCAAATAATGCGAATCATATTCAAATTATTGATGATAATTAAATCATATTTAATCATCAATTTTCGGATGCTCAGATAATGTCAGTGATGGAACTATTCTTGAACTTTCTGAAGAACAATGTACCTTCTCGGTGGATACTTGGAGATAATGACATGTCGACTACATACTCCATGTATAATGACTTGGTAACTAGATCTAATATCATAATCAAGTCAAACAATATATCTAATCTTCTCATTGCATCCGAATCATATTCAGATCGATGGCCAACATTTGTACTAAGATTAGATAACTGATCTATTAAAATCCAAACCTGTTCTATCACTTCCTCAGAATGGAAGTGTCACGATTATATAATTGATTAAGATCACATCACCATCGACTATTCTTAGTATTTTGTACATCATGTAACTAGAAGACCTAGAATAAACCTGAAATTTTGCTCATATTTGAATTTTATTCTTTAGGGTTTTATCGTTAAGTTTTCTATTCGATCATTGTGAGTTGGTATCGATCATATGCTTTCAAAACGAATATAACATACCTACAAATCATATCATGCTTCCAAAGCAAGATTACCAATGATGGAATTTGGTTGGTCCCAATATCTCATGAGTGAGCACATATCTTTCGGTTCACTAGCAAACATGTATGATCCCTTTGAGACATCGTATTACTTATATGCCTTTATATGCACACTAGCTCGTCGGTGTATAGACCTTGACTAGACCATGAATCTAATGGTCTTCCCAACGTACATACTTAGATATATAGTAACACATCTGTCTTTGGTCAAAGGATGCTTGCATGTATCCTGTCAGCATATGATATAGGTCTTAGTTATATCGATCTCAATAAGTTAACTCATTGACTTAGCCAATCCAACACCTCTAAATGTCTATTACTATGTACAGGACCTGCATCAAGAGATCGGTCGGATATCAGCCTTTGGAGTAAGTATCGACGTCTCCTTCTCAAGTTGGAGATCCTTTCTCAATAATCATTTGACGGTGCTAGTGAGTCCTCAATCTAACTCTTTAGATATTACCTCAGTACCAGCTTCTATGATCCAATCATTGGATCAACAACTACATGATAATCAAGATGGACATGATACATGACCCCTAATTTTACTAAAGGACCTTAGAAGTGCATTCATTTATTAATTTCATATAGGGAGTGAAAATCAATAACTTCTACTGATATAATAAAAAGAGTACAATAATATTTTATCGTAGAAATGGTTCACCCTAGCTCACATGTCCAACAAGCATGCAGAGTCCATAATGTTGAAGTGGATGGCAAGTGTTGGAATGGGGCATCAAGAATCCTAAAGGTCAAACCGGAGGGCTTGTTGGGATCGAAAGAAACGATAATGTCGTTGGTATGGACCACATAGATGAGACCGACGTAGGGAAGGATCTTGAAAAATGACCACACGCTCCCCAAAGGGCACGTGCCCGTCCATGACTCGTTGCCTACCCATGCAAAGGAGATCTCGTTAAGATCCCGTAGATGACGACGATCACGTAGCTGCCCCTATCGGAGTCCAGGTAGGTGATGAGGCATGGAAGTAGTAGCACTAGATGATGTGGGGCTTGCAGGTCCGGCACTTCATCGGGTCGTTCGGGACCTTGTCCCTGAGGATGTACTCCACCACATGGCCCTAGGCATCGCATATCACATTGATGACATCGCTGAAGGTGGTGAGGGGAGGGGACGGATGTGCTCATTGGTGAGTATGTTGAGGGCGTTGAGGTTGATGGTGGAAAGTAACAGTACCATTGGATTGTGTTTTTGGTGTATCTAGTTAGATTAACTCATGAATGGTTAAATCAGGTTGACACGCAAAGGGTCAAATTAACATTAGGGTTCGTGGTGTTAAACGAAGTAACTTTACGAGATCGAGCAGAAATGACAACGTTTGCTGGGTTGAGAAGGTAATTCACAAAGATTCCATGGTTAGTGGGGGTAAATCCCTTTCCATTCAAATTAAAATTATGTTCAAATCAACTTCAGATGAATCTTTATAACACATTAACCTTGTTGTCGAAGATCAAAATTTTGTTATTCAAACTAAATACTATACTCGTGTTATAACAATCGAGGGCTATGAAATGGACTCATGTTACATGATTTGGTGTCCATATTAGTTGCGTTGAACCGAAATGTGTAATTTCTCATATTTCCTTTCTTGTCTTTGTCAAACAAGGTGAACCTTAAAGTCAGAATTCTACAAAGTACAATCTATCGTTTCAAATCAAGTAGGGAAGCTGCAATTAATCCGAGTCAAGAAAAGAAATGAAAACTCATATCCTTAATAAAAAATGCAAAATTAAATATCCTAATACATATCTATCATTGCCTAAATATGGATAAAATAGAAAAAAAACATATCTGCATTCGATTGCATTTTTTTAAAACACACTTCCAGCTTAAAATTTAGGCACTTACTCAACTCCATATTCACAGGAAAAATATTTGATCGTATTTGTATCCATGTACTAAAAAAAGAATGTAGTATCTATATGCACGTCCAAATCTATAAAATAAAAAGCATATCCCTATTTATATCGGTATCTGAAAAAAACGAATAACATATATTTTTACAAATATCGAAAGTTTATCGAACATATTACAATATGCTCGAATTTTGAAAACAATCATAATTTACATCTTTATTCTCCTTGGCACATCCACATTTTTTAAATAATAACAAACCATCGGCCACTATTACATGTGATTTTATTCATCTTAAATACGTGAACCTTCAATATAAAATTATGCTAAAACACTTGAGTTTCTTTTCCCTTCAAGTTTATCTCTAATTACACTTTAGATATTTTCCTCGATGATGATACCATTGTACATAAAGGCCTTTATTGCACAAGGCTTAGATCCACACAAGCTGAAAGTCGATAACCCATTTGAAACACGCAGTGATAGTTTTCATTACAAGTTGAGTTTATTAGACTTAATTGGTGGTGGATATGAAATTGTCGAATACATCTTGACCTATAACCAATCAAATTAAACGGATCTTAGATCGGATCACTTTGAAGCTAAAGGATCTAACATTGTTTTCACCCCTAATCAATCTCATTGGAGGAACGGGAAAAAATGGATAGGATGGATGGCAATTAGGGATGCAAACGGTTACGGATATATCCGTATTCGATCCGTCACCATATCCGTTTTATACAGATTTTGACATTTGTATCCGTATCCGTTTTAAAATATATACGAATATGGATATCGTTTTGATATCTGCAAACATCAGTATCCATTTTAAAATAGATTAATTTTTAACCCTATATAACATAATTTTATACTTACTTTTACCATATTTGCATAATTTTTATGATACAAATAGATTTAGTAAATTTATATCATGTGTTTTCCATCCAATTCGTATATATTTAAGTCGATTCTATAGAATATTTCTAACATTACTCGTATGCGATCAGTATCCATTTTACATCCATATCTGTTTTTTAAAGATATGGTAAGATAGTTTTAATATTCATCAATATCCGTATCCGCATCCATAATCGTATTCAAAAACAGATAAAGATATAGTAATACCTATATCCGTATTAATATCCGTCCGTTTACATCACATCATATTTATTATTCCAATCCTCCTCTCTTTCCAAGGAGCTTTGACCATTATTGAACACAAATACCCAAATGTACTCAAACCACAATTTGAAACTATATTCCAACCTCGCTGACATCTCTTCAAATATTAGTGGGATCAGAGAGATCATAAAACCATTACATAATACCATTACAAGGATTGAGTAGGGTGGAGCATTGGGCTCGATCCGGCCCAACCCGGGAAAGCCCGGCCCGAACCCATCAATTTTCCGTGGGCTTTGGGCCGGGTCGAGGCCCGCTTTTTTCAACAACCTGAGGACCCGGGCCCGGCCCAAGGCCCGCGGGATCGAGCTCGGGTTCGGGTCGGGTTCGGGCTCGGGTCGGGCTCAACCCGCACTTATTTTGATTCTATGAAGTTGCACTTTCATTCTAATTTATTGTTATGGGTATAATTCATCCATAACACATGAATATTAGATGTATTGTTACGATATAGTATTACAATTGATGGATGAAGGAAATATTGGATGTATTGTGACTATATATCCATGTCCCCTAATTTAGTTCTAATATGATATTTTGAAATATGAGGGCCTGGGCCCGGCCCATTTGTACTTCGGGTTCGGGCCCGGCCCGGCCCGATCATAATATTTTTGAAAAATGAGGGTCCGGGCCCGACCCATCTGTACATCGGGTTCGGGCCGGGCCCGGGCTTTTGCGGGTCGGGTCAGGGTCGGGTCCGGGCCGGCCCGGCCCAATGCTCCACCCTAGGATTGAGTTTGGACTAGGATACATATATCTAGCATGGACCTTGATTATTCATTTTCACATCTATTTGCAAGGGGGTCTTTGGTTCACTCGCATGATTTTTTAAGATTGATGGTTTGGGGAGGACTCATTAAGATTGGGATTTATATCTTCTTCAATACCCCTAGATTTTCTCAAGTAAACTTTCTTAAACACTCTATATCTCATATGTGTCTCCCCGGTGAATCACTGCCATCTAAAATTGACGGTCGGACCGTATGTTGAACCTGTCAGTCTTCAATTTGGTCCAACACGGTCGAATCGTCGGTCCAAACCAGTTGGACCAATGATGATGTCAACATGACGTGATCATTCCTATAGACTCGAAAAAATCAGACCGAGCTTAATTTATTGGTCCGACCGATCGAACTGATTTTTTTGAATCAATAAGATCGAATACATATATTTAAGTATGTATGTAAATATCAATGAAATAATCGTTTAAAATGTCGATTCTTTTAATAGAATAAGATGATTATCTATTCTGATTAATACTATACAAATGTTCACATATTTTCTAGCATTATATACGAATACAATAATGTAATCATTTACATACAATTGCTTTTAGAATGCCACCATATCTTAAGCATCTTAAGAAAATATATAAAATATATATTGTGTACATATGTATTCTCTTTCCTAATTAAAGTGTCGAGGTGAGATCGTGCGCCCAAATTTTAGGATTTACGATACGAGTGTGTAGCATCCACTAATAATCCAAAGGCATATTAGCGCACTATCTTAGGGTGCGTTTGGTTCATGGGTTATCTGTGGGAGTATTACCCGTTTTTGTATTTATGTGTTTGGTTTGTGGGTTAAGGGTTGGAAGGGTTTGTGTGATGTGATTGTATTGAAATTTGAAAAAGTTGGTAGTTATTATGATATAATTATATTGGAATTTGAAAAAGTGGGTAGCTGTTGTAATGTGATTGTATTGAAATTTGAAATAATGAGTAGAAGTTGAGTATTTTATTATTTTTAAATGAAATGATGGTATAATATATATTTTTTGATGAAAAGATGGTGGGCCCCTGAAGTGGGTTAGGAATATGGGTTTTGGGGGTAACCCACCCAAAATGGGGGGTAACCCCCAACCGAACACACCCTCAGGGTGCGTTCTTGTATCGGGCTACCCCATATTTTCTTCCTCCACGTGGGTCCCATTTTTTAGCTTTTTAAAAAAATTAAATAAATCAATTCTCCATCATCAATTCCATCAAAAAATAATATATTATACCATCATATCATATAAAAATTATAAACTACTCCACTTCTACTCACTTTTTCAAACTCCAATACAATCACATCACAATAACTTCTCACTTTTTCAAACTCCAATGCAATCACATCACCCCAAACCCACTTCTAATCCACCCCCAGTTTAACCCTCTATCTAAACACCAAAACCCAAAAATGGGTTACCTGCAACCAGTTTAACCCACCTAAACCCACTATCCAAACACCCCCTTAAAGATTTGCCATGTATATTTGGAGATCTGGTTGAAGTTCAGTGTTCATACATATTGAACTAAGGATTCGATTAGACCTGGCTAGAGTGCGGGCCGGACTGAACGGGTCAGGGTTCTAAATCCTCATGTTCAAGGACTGGGCTGGGCCGGCCCACGAGCCATACTCCAAGGCCCAAGCCTAGCCCATGGGCCGAATGTAAAGTATTTTTCCTTATTTGTTACTCTAATTTATATAGATAATTAAGTTTTTAGCATCATCCAATCTTTCCAAATCTAAGTAACCATAATATGTGTTACTTGACATGTAAACTATAAAATACGATGTAATATTGATAATGTAAAATAAAAACTTGAAGTATATTATGTTAAATGTATCTAAAATGTAAATTTTAAACCCATATTTTTATATGTGGGGGCCTGGTTTTGTGGCACATGTCTACAACCGGCTCAGTTGACGGGCATGCCAAAAAGCGGGTTAGGTTAGCCCGTTCATGAAATCTCTTGGCCCAAGCTTGACCCATGAGCGGGCTGGGCGGGCCCTGGGCCCATTGGTCAGGTCTAGATCCGATACTTACATTTAGAGATCGAGCTTAAAATATGATCATTTTTCATGCAAATCCTAAACCGATGCATACCTTAAGTCCGAATCAAACGCCTCCAAGCAGCATTCCTCGATTGCGACTTCTTCCATGCCGACAATATTCATGCTCCACTGATCTTTCGCCATAGTCTCTTATGATGAAGATGAATACTTGGTGAGATCTCTCTCTCTGCAATGGGAAAGTGATGTGGGGATGATAGTAATGGGATTTTATGGACACCAATTGAAAGGATTAATGGACTAATAATACCCATTCAATTAGTATAAAAATCGCTTTAATTATTGTTTTTTCTATTTTTGCTTATCTCGACGGTAAATGTTGATGAATAAGGAAACTGAGTTGGGGATCTAAAAGTTGCATTCATTATACCCTCCATTTCCTTCCTCCTTCCTAAATAACATCATATTAGAGGTAAGTGATGAAGCATCTTTAAAAGATCATGGTGGGTATTCGGGTGGGTGGGTGGGTGGGGGTGTAGGAGCTCATAAGAGTGACCACTACTAGTAGAGCTCCATGGTAGTTGTGGTTGTAATGATTTCATGTTGATGATATCATAGACGATGAAAGGAGGGAATTTGTTTGGAATTAGTAATGTAGAGGGAACTTGGTGGAAAACTTGACATATTGTAGTTAATTGAGAGCGTAAAAGTTTGTGGAAGATGTAAGTTGGTTTGATAGGTGGGAAGGGACTATGATGTTATAAAAGGAGATTTTGCTATTTTTCATAACTTTTTTTATCTTTTATAGTCAAACTTATTTACATGAAAAATGCACTTTAATGATAAGGTTTTGATATGGGATGGGTAAATTGAAGCAAGCTTACATAGTGATGCAATTAAAAGAATGTAAGGTTACTTTGGAAAGACTATAACAACATATATAAAAGTAAAAGGGATTTTTACCCGGCAGACCTAATAAACTTTGCCAATCACCTCCACGACCTTTGAAACAACCTAGTTCCTCCCTCGACCCTGTAAACTTGCCAACTCTTACCCCATGAACTCTCCGGGTAATATGTTTTAAGCCCGTGGAGGTTTTTGAGGTAGTTTACAAGGTCGACGGGGGATTACATTGTGCAAAAGATCGTAGAGGCATTTTAAAATGTGAATGATGATGACAACTAAATTCAATAAACATCAAATAACGAAAATAAAATATTTTGTTCTCTTTTTTGGTGGTGAATGTTGGCAATTAGGAAATCAGGCAAAAGGGTTCAGTCACCTTTCCCGCTCCACTCCGCCTCTCCCCGTTAGGGTTTCCGCTCTCTTCACCACCCTTTCCCATGGCGCCCAGGTCATCGTCCAAAGGCAAGGGAAAGCCCGGCAAGGGCAAGGCCTCGGCGGCGGTGGACGGCCGCTCCTCAGCCGCGAAGTACGCCCAGGAATGGAGCACCTGGGCCATGAAGAAGGCCAAGGTCGCCGCCCACTGGGGCTTCATCCCCCTCATTATCATCATCGGCATGAACTCCGACCCCAAGCCCTCCCTTTCCCAGCTCCTCAGCCCCGTATGAGATCCGATATCTCTCGATTTTGGGATTTGCTAATAAGTGCCCGAAACATCCGATCTTTATGCTTTTTTGATGTCTTGTTAGTTTGAGATTTTAATGTTTGATTCGTCGACGTGTATTTTTGAAGCTTTTGTGATGTGTTGTTTGGTTGATGTTCTTTTCTTGCTCTACTTGTGACGGTGATCTTTGATGGGAGAAAAATAGTGGTATACTTTGGTATGTATTGAACCATGTGGAAGTGTTCGTTTCCGTTAAATCAATAGTTTATATTGCTCCTTAGAATCTTTCCTGTATGCATTGGATATACTCTAATCATATCGAAATTGGTTGGTGATTTTCATCTGATGTTCGAGATACAACAATATCTCAGCGAAATAACAACTTTCACAAAAAAATGTATGTTGAATAACTATATGGGAAGTTTGTTTTCTTAAAAGATATGTAGTAAAATTGTTGTCACTGAACATAGAAGGAAAAAATATTCCTTATGTAAGCAAAGTATTGAATCTGGCTGTTTGGGTTAAACCTTAGGGTGTTGGAGAATAACCCCAAGATAAGGGCGCTATTCCCCTCCCCCCTCGTACAATTATTCTCCTCCTCGCCCCCTTATTCCACAATTATTCCTATCTTTATTCCACCTTATATGCCTTTATTCTATCCTATTCCTATCCTTTCAGCCAAACAGGAATAGTGCCTTATTCTAGCTTATTCCTCACCCTTATTCCTGCTTATTCCCGAACCGAACACACCCTAAAAATACTAAGTCAATACTTTTGAAAGGTGGATTTAGCCCAAAAATGAAATCATTTTTTCAAATGGTGACACTGTATCTCATTGGGAATGTTATTTTCTTTTGCATCTATTAACAAATTTTTTATATTACCAAAGGAATCTGTATGTTTTCCTTCTTTTTCCTTTTTTGAAGACCAACCATTTCCTTTTGTGTGTTTTTTGGGTGAGGAGAATGTGGCAAGCACCAACCCTCCGCGGGGACACTTTAATGATCGTTGGGAGCAATAAGTGTGACCTCAGTTATTGATGGAGGAAGCATCTCCGACGAGGGAAGAAGGGGAGGAGTAGCAAAGCCGTATAATCTAGTTGTGGAGTCATGGTCTGATGGTCGGACTGTCATCTATGTGAGATGGTTTGTCAACCTTAATGGAAAGATGGAACATATCGTTAGGAAGCTGCTCAATAGCTTTTGATCGTGTTCACTTTTTTTTTGTTATGCAGTATACATTATTTTGAGCTATGAGGCATTTATAGGAGTTGTTGACATGTGATTTATACTTCATTTCTTGAAAACAATTTGATCAAGAAAGTTCTCTTACTCCTGTCTTGGGGACAGGGTATGATCTTCAGTGCTCATGTCTGTACCACCAGGTACCTGGTTCTGAGAATATAACACAGTTTCTTGTGTTTGGTTATGTTTAGTGGTTGAGAGAGTATGGTACCATTTCCCCTCCACAAGACAGTTTTTTAGTCCTATAATGCACTTGTGGTAGAGTGAATATTGTGAAAAAGGGTTATAGTTTTAGAGGTGGAGGTGCGTCTCTTATTCAATGTTTGATGAGATTTGCAGGTCTATTCATGATGTTTGATTGGAGTTTTTTGTATTAGAATCTGGATGATGGTCTTATTGCTAAATTTGGTAAATAGGATTTATGGGGAAGTTTTTTAGGATTCAGGTTCATGTCGCTGCTACAACATGGTGTTATTTTTGATGGGGAGAAATTGTCAGTCTTGGGAGCCTTCATGGTTTTCTAAATGGAGTTGTCCTGTCCCAGGTTTTGCACATTTTATGTGCTTGGTATATGTAATGTGGAGTTTTTCTTTTTCGTTTTATTTTAAGTCGGGGAAGGACATCTTGGGGGGAAACTTTCCCTTTTTTTCCTTTTTGGCAAATGGTTATGAATGATGGTGGCTAATAGTTGGTCTCGTTAAAAATAATCACTGAGCTATTACTTAGGTACCGAGCTCCCCTATCACCTCTCTTAGACAATTTTAATGATTTTTTTGATGAATTTGTTCTGTCCTTTAGATTGATAACTGGATTGTTATGGGCACGCGCCCAGCAGAAATGTGTGGAATATCGGTGTCATTTCCGCTTTTGTGGCTTATGAGGTGATGATGGTTCTATTCTATAATATTCTGTTAAAGGAATTTACTTTTTATGTGGAGAGACTAGTGATGAGGGTTTATAAGTCCAAGTTGTCACCAGTTTCGATGCCACATGCATATTTTCTGCTTCTGAATTGGAAGACGGAGGACATCTCTTTTTCCTTCCACTATGTTTGTGGATGAAGGCTTGGTAAGAGATCCCCTGTGCAGTGTGGGATTCTCTCTTATTACATCTTGGATGATTTTAAGGGAGGTAGATTGAAATGGGCCTTAGTCCTTTTAGGTCCACACAGATGATGTTAAGCATGGTTGCCACTCGCATCATGTGAACAGAGGAACATCTTTTTGGGGATGCTAAATTAATGTTCAGATACCGGTGCTCGATGCATTTTTTTTCAAGTCAATGCAGATGGGTGTTGGTCAAGTATTTTGGGAATTTTCAGTTTATTTAAAAAGTTTGTTGTCTGATTAAGGCAAAAAGGATGGTTGTGGATGATAGCCATGTTTTTTTTTTGCTTCGATGGAACAAAGGTTTGGAGGGGTTCATTATTTTCATCCTGGATTACAGTATCATAGTATCGTTTTAGACCTGAAATGGTTCTTAAATTCCCTTCTGCTTGTATAGATTTTGCCATGTGTTAGATGAGGATGTGAAGCTAGAATGCCTAGCTTGAACATCAATGACCTTTGATATATTTCCCAATTCCTCCATGCCATTATGCCCTTTGGTCTGAGATGCATAACATGTCTAGTGCGTATTTATTGGCATGTCATCATCCTCGATATCTTCTTTGATTTCTTTTACATCGGTTGTCTCCTTCAGTGTGTTGACTGTTGTTTTGTGGGGGCATGGAGCTAATAAGCTGAGCTCAGATTGAGTTTTTTCAGCTCTTTTTCTATAGGAATGGAATCTGTAGCTCAAAACTGATTTTAGTGGTCATGGAGCTGTTAAAACATATGCTTTGTTTTGGATGGAAGGGAAAGTAAACGTGGACTGTTTGTTTTTCACCCTTTTACCTTTTTTATTCTGATTCCTAACTAATTTCACATTGGTGGAAAATGTAAATGAAGCCAGCGTCTTTGTTTCATTATATGGTACATCCCTCATCCATTTCTTAAGGAGTATGCAAGGTTGCACCTACCTCTAATTATTTATTAGATAAATGCTTAAGGGAACATTTTATTGTTATCGACCTTGGTAGGCATGGCTGCTGTTCAGTTTGACTTCAAACAAAGTTGAGTCTAGCTGAAGTATTGTATTTGTATGCTTGATGGAGTTCTAGTTTAGCTCAAGAAGAATACAAGGCTCTTGAATTGAGCCAGAGTTAAGCTTGTCTCAGGTCCTTCGGCTACCGTCGCACTCCTGCAATTCCGATACTGGTTATCTGTAACTTTTCCTTTGTTGAATTATTTATCATTGCTCTTTGCTGTTTGGTTGTGAGATGATGAATAAGGGACAAGTTGGACCTATTTGTTGGTTTTGTTCAGTTGATTTGCGGGATAAAGGTATGTATAGCCCTCTGGCATAATGATTTCCGTCGTCTTTATGCCAGAGAAGATATTATAGCTGTTTCCAATGATCATCTGCTTGCTGTTCATTTTTTCTGGTATAAGAATGAACGGAGCGATATGTTTGTGTTTCTTTCAAGAAAGTTTTTCTCCAGTGGCATACTTTTCTGCTGTAATATGGTTTGTTCAGTTGTTAAATATGATACTATGGACAGTTCCTTAGAAGCTCACTGTAGTTTGGATTAAGGGGTACCTCGATTAATTGGGGTCACGTAGGGCATCTAGTTGACGACAAACCAGGGGCGATGCCCTGTTGGTATAGACGCTGCTTGTCATGGAGATGATTCTAGGAATATTGCAGGTTGTTTGGACAACATGCTAGGAATCTAGGATGAACTTGGACAAGAGGGTCACCCAGAATAATCAACACTAAAAAAACAGGTTATGTAAATGGAATCTGTAAAGGAGGGTTGTGGTAGGCAGTTGACAAACAATGTAAAATTGTTAAATCCCTTTTAATGTTGATTATTACATATGATCAGGGGTTTTTATCATTTGTCCCCCCTTTGAGATATTGCAATATCAGTTATACCCTTCTCTTTTTGGGAATATCAGCTGTGCCCCTGACTTCTTGCCGTTCTATCACTTGTGCCTCCAACTTCTTACTTTGTTTATCACAAAAGATATTACTTCTTTTAAAGTTTTTTTCCTACTCTCATCTTTACAGGGAGAATAAATATGAAGTTGGTTCCGATCAAGGCTAAAAAAATCAGACTAGACAGACCAATTGGACTGGTTGGGTTGGGAACCGGCCTTGATCCGGCCGGTTTGATCGGTTTCATGTAATTAATTTTTAAAAAATACAAAAAATCAGGTTCGATTGGTGGTTGGTTCGAGGTGATTGTGATTGACCTAGTTTTGGTAGTTTGGTAAATTTTCAAAAAATAAAGGTTTATATAATTAAATAATAAGGTTTTCATTACTTGTGCTTTCTTAACTTCTGCAATATCGGTTATGTGCCCCTCTTTTTTAGATTATCAGTTGTGCTCTTACCTTTTTAGACGAGGATCCCAACGTTTCTTTTGAAATTGGCTAATTAAATGCTTGATAGGTCACATGTTGGCTAATTAAATGCTTGATATTTCACATGAACTTTTCAAAAAAAATCAAGAACATATATGATAAATTCTAAAAAAGGTGGGGGAAGTCGCTAATGCGGTGTTTCATATGGGAAGTTGGATTAAGATGGATGTCATGTTGATCGATCAAATCTTCATCATGCATGTGATGGATTAGTTTTAGACTATTAATCCGGTTATTTGAATTGATAACATGTAATTTACTTAAGAAATGGTTTGTTACAAATGTTCCTTTACTAGCTTTTATTGGTCCATCATACAATATATTAAGGGCCGTGGACATGGCACTGTTCACGGCCCTGTTGCATTATTTTTTTAATATTACCAATGTTTTATTTATATATATGTTATGTTTATATATATTCGATTATATATTAGGTACCATTAACCCCATGTGAGTGATTGGTAAGGATGAAAATCGATACGGATATATTCGAATATCTACTTAACATATTGGAAAAATTATCGCATACGGATATCCGTATCCGAATATTAATCGACTATGGATCGAATATGGATATGTCTTGTAAATTTTTTTCGAATATAGATATGGATATGGTAATGGCTTAAATATTCGGATCTGGATCCGGATATCCGAGTACAACATTTAATATTGTTTTATATATTAGTTAACGTAATATAAGATACTACTCATATTATTATATTGGTATTATATATTATATAATGCACTATATTAATGATATTAATATACTTCCATTTGTTTGAGGATGTCCACGAACAAAAGTTACGAAACTCTATCCCTCCTTTTGCTTCGGATAAAGAACACATGTCATCTCGACACTCACTTTTATTATGATGCAACTTATTTAGATTTTATTGTCATTTTTTTAAAATCATTATGAACTTTGATAAAAATTCAATTCGTAGTATGCGATCTTTATTCGATCCGTGTTCGTATTTTATGTTTATTGGGTCCATATGTATATTCACTTTTTATTCGATTTATATTTGGACTGTCTTTTTATTCGATCCTTATTTGGGTCCACTTTTTATTCGATACGTATTTGGATTCGATAAATATCCGATTCGAATTCACATTCATATTTTTTAGAATATGGTTTTCTTAGTGCATATCCGAATTATATTCGTATCCGATCTGTTTTCATCTTTAGTGATTGGGTGATATTTTGTATGTTTTATTTCAATATAAACATGACGTTCTTATCATGTGTACGGTGGGAATTTTCTAGAGATGCCATATCATGTGCTTCCTCTAACACGTGCTATGTACCTTTTTTAATACGAGCACGTTAGGAATGGATGACATGGAGGTGTTCGACGATCAAAATATGAGGGTTACTTGGTCTTCTCATCATCTCTTTTAAAATATTAAAACCTAAACTTCCTTTTGACTCTCTGTTGAAATGAACCCAATGCTTCTTTTCACCTCGACCCTCGACGGCGTTACTTGGAGTACCCTACAAGAATCACAGGAGTGTGGCCGATCAGAGAGCTCGGGCTGACAACTCCTCTAAGGTCCTCTATCGTCGATGTACATTTTTGTTTGTTCGATTTGTTCTAGATTCTTCTTTATGGTGAATTTCTAAATCGTAAACTTCCTCTATCTGGTATTCGGCCAACATGGAATAGCCCAAAGCCCCTCTTTGCCTCCATCCGAGACGGGTTTAGTTGATTCCGACTGCGAGAATCGTAAGATTACTGGCGATAGAGGACATTGGGATGACAACTCCTCCAAGGATTGGTGTACACGGTCAATGATATGTTTGTTTGATTTTTTAGCAAGGAGATTCATCGACCAACCATGCAAGAGCCCATCTGAAATCACTATTGAGACAACCCCACCAAAACCACTTCGATTTTGAAAAGATTGTAGATTTTCTCTCTTTTGGTATGGTTTAGCAGCACATCTGAGGGTCGGTACATCATCGATATCTTCCTTATTTAATGTATTCGTCTTTGATTTTGGAAAGATTGTAGGTTTACCTTCTTTGAGTAGATTGTGGTGTTTAGTTGTGAGTGAGATATGTGTTTGGGCAGCAAACGTCGAGCGTCAACTCAGGCTCGCAATTTTATGTAGCCTATGATTAATATATTGTTATTTTGAGAAAATTAAGTGAGCAATTGATGACACGACAAGCAACTCAGGTATAAGGTACTCAAAGGTCGTTGCGACCCAAGTCACCAGACGTGGTCAATCCAGAAAAAGAAACCACCAAATAAGATCAAATCAACTCAAAATCAAATAGCGGTCTTGCTATTATTTTAACCTGGTATAGCGACCAGGGTCGAACACAAGGAGCACGTGATGGCCTTGCGGCCTACGAAGTAGTCAAAAAAAAGAGATAAAAATAAAAAGAAACTATTTTTAATGGATTTTAATTTTTTTTATATTTTTTTTGGATTTTTAATCAATTAAGAAAATAAGGAAGCAAGAAAAACAATCAACTTCAAGCAATTATTTAATGCATCAAAAATCAGTCAAAAATTCCAATAAAAATGTTTTTGTGTATTTTATGATTTTTACTATTTTTAGTGATTTTTTGCGATTTTTCTGATTTTTATTTAATTTTCTAAAAATGAAACAATGCAAAAAACTTAAGGTAATGTCCAGCCGAGCTTAAGAGACTTAGATAAAATATCTAAAAGTCCCAATAAGCCTGAAGGCAATTTTCCTGTAAAGAGAAAGAAACAAGGAAAATTTAGACACCTTAATTATTATTTTTGGGTTTTTAAATTAATTATAAAATTTTTATGAGCTTTCAGGCGTTTTTCGATTTTTAAGAGTTTTATATGATGAAAAATAGCCAAAATTGGCCAGAAAATCAAACAAGCCAAAACAAACAGTAGGTAATTTTTTTGTAATTTTTAGTTAAGCTTTAGTATTTTTTTGTTAATTTTTAAAACAGACAGTAACAAAAATGGCTGTTTTGATTTTTTAAAAATAGCAAATAAAAGCAAAAATGTCTCCAAAAATTCTAGAAAATTTTACAACATGGCAGGAGCCATGTGTCCAATTTTCATGGAATTTGGAGCAGATTTGATATTTTATTCAAAAATAAAACTTAGGTACTGTGCACAGGGACCTGAATGCAAATACCCAAAGCTCTGGGGGGTCCGGTGCAAAATTCCCAAGGAATCACGCACGCGGCACGTGTCTGGGGCACACAAGGACCTATATGTAAAGAAATTAAGTTCCTGGGCTAAATAATAACACGTATTAAAAGCCCAGGGAACTTAATGTAATTTACCCACTAAAATAACGTACATGCGCATAAAAACTACTCACAGGGGCATATCTGCAATTATCTAAAAACATTCATTCATTCCATAACATTGCAGAACTACAGAGCTAAATATGCAAAATACCCAACAAAACACGTGTCGATGCACGTGCTACACTACAAACAGGGGCATATATGCGAATAAAATAAAACTCAGGACCAAAGTGCAAATGTACCAAAAATAAAACAACTATCTAACGTATTTACAGGACTATACGCTAAATAAAATAAAGAACATGGCCTAAGGATAAATTACCCTTTATTAAGTCGACCGACGGATGGGCGCCACGTGGGTAGATGGACGGTTGGGAATGGGTGGCGCCCAAAGCTGCTATCCCTCGGGCGAATCGAGTGGTCCAGGCGTCGCCACGTATAGTCGAACGGTGGAGAAGTGCGATGGCTAAACCTTGGCCATCGGACGGTCTGGATCAGTCCTCCTGAAGATCGTGCGGTAGCTGCTGCTCATGGAATGGATGGCTCAGATCGAAACTGGAGCACTGAGGCTGATCGGACGGCAGAGAAGGATGGTGGACGAACTGGGCTCCGACGAACTTCGCCGGGCTCGTGACGGCGCTGGTCTCCTCCTGGAAGCTCGCTGAAGATCGGAGAAGGAAGCTGCGGGCCCTCCGCGTCTGATGGAGGCCTCCGATGACTCAATGGAGCTCCGAGGAGCTCTGGAGAGTCGGGCGGAGGCAGAGCTGCTGGACCAACTGGTCCAAGCCCTCAGATGGGCTTGGATGTACCTGCAAAGTGCATCAGCAAACTCGCGGGTCGAGGGCAAACTGCCTCGACCCCGTTAGGCGGAGTGAAAGTGGATGGTGAGGCGTAGTGGTCGAGCTCCGGCGAGGGGGTGGACGGAGGGGCTCGAATCCCCAGCTCCTGTGCGAGCTGGGTTGAGTGGAGGTGCGGAGAAGGTGCGCGGGGGAAGGGCGAGTGCGATGATGGATTCCGATGATCGAGTGGAAGGATGAGATGGTCGGAATCGGCGATAGTCGACGACAGCGAAAATTGGGGGAAAATCGAAATTCGGGAAATAGAGAAGAAATCTAAGCTACCTGGGTGGATGGGTCAACTGTGGGCGAGCTGGGGCAGCTCTGGGTCCTTGCCTCGAGGACCGTCGTCGTCCGAGGCTCTGGCTCCTGCTCTGGGCGGAGCACGATGGAGCAAACTTCGCCGGATCGATGTCTCCTCACTCCCTCCTCGCTGCAACACCCTCTGGGGCGACCTGTCACTCTCGGTAAGACGGTGGAGGTCACTGGTTGGGGAGCAAATGAGCCAAAGATGAGGAATGAAGTGGCGGAGCTCGAGATTTATATGGGTGCAGGTCCGGCTAGAAGTGATCAGGTAGGGAAATGTGGAGCGCGGATCCCGAGGCTTAAGGAGATGGTGATCGGGTTTGGACAGGAAAAAGAGGAGAAGTCGGGTCGGGTGTCCGAAACCCGTGGGAGGTGGTCCTGGGGGGGAAGTTGACCGGGCGGTCAAGAACCCCCTGGACCAATGGGAGGCTGCCACCTGGAAAAGATTTAGAAATTAAATTAAAAATAGCAAATGGCTTATTTAATTAAAACTCAAAACATGAAATATTTTTGTTTTAATATTTTCTATTTTTTGTGATTTTTAATTAATTTTTCAAAAATAACATAAGGTATTTACATTATATAGCTATATATAGGTATATGTACAATATATGGTTTTGACTTTTGATTTTTAATTTGTTATTTTTATACATTTTTATTCCCATTTTATATTTTATTTATTTATATCATAAAATAAGGAATAAAAAGATATTTTTATTTTATTTTTATTATTTGTATACAATAGTGAAATAAATATATATTTACATATATATATACATGGTATATTTACAATGTATTTTTGGGTTTTGAATTTTGTTCTTTTTATTTTGTTTTTGTTTTAATTGTTTTTATTTTATTTATTTACACCATAGAATATAGAGTATTTATAAATTTTATGGAATTTAATTTTATTTACTTACAGGGTGAAATAAATACAAGTGAGTGGGCTATATACATGGTGAATGTACACAAGTGATGTTTTTGTTTTCTTTTTAATTTTTTCTATTTTTATCTTGATTTTATACTTATAAATATATACAAATATTTACAAGCCCTTTTTAGTCTATTTTTTTGGGAGGAAAATATTTTTATTTTATTTACATATATATTTACACACATGAGCCCCTATCTCCCTCTACTTTGGCTTTTATGCGGCCAGGCCCATGTTGAGCCCTCCCTTGGGTTAGGTTGTTCAATATTTATTCTAAATATTTCCCTCTTTTTTCTTTTTGCTCTTTATTCTTTTATTTTTGCACAAAAACATGCTAATTATTACTATTTACACCATGCATGCTTTTGGTAATTATTTATATTTGCAAATATATACATGCATTTGCAAAGGTTTTTGTAGCTAAAATATAAGAATAAAGAGTGATGAATGAGTATTCATCACCCCCTATACTTAACTTTGCTAGTCCCTTAGCAAACACTTATTTGAAGAAGAAGTGAAAAAGAAAGAAAGAAAAAGAAAAAGAGAATGTACATGGATCAAGGTTGATTATTAAACTTGCCTTCATTAAATTAAGGTATGGAGCTCGATCAGATCTTTGGATTATTAATGTGTCGGGACCTTATTTGGATTTAAGTTTAAAACTCAACAGCCTCTAAGTTCCACTAATCTATAACCAAGACTCCTCAATGCTCCAGATCAGAACAAGTCATCAATCACAAACCCTGAAGACCATGAATCTTTCCTTGTCCTGTGAATGTGAGGTATAAGCTCTCCACCTCAGAAATGGCAACTTGACAACCCTCCCCAACAAGGTAACTCTATGACCTCAATCTGGCCACTCTTTCCTCGAGGAGCGGGGTATTCCCTTCTAAGTTCAAGTTCAATCGGCTCAAGAAGAGGAGGAAGAAGAGAATGGGTCAAGGCCAGTGTAGCCATGTACCCTTGGGAGCT
Source organism: Ottelia alismoides (assembly GCA_037367405.1). Taxonomy (NCBI): domain Eukaryota; kingdom Viridiplantae; phylum Streptophyta; class Magnoliopsida; order Alismatales; family Hydrocharitaceae; genus Ottelia; species Ottelia alismoides. The sequence goes on along the minus strand of JAZKJV010008238.1, from coordinate 696,131 downwards.
TGACCAGTGTAGCCAAGTCTCCCTGCTGCAAGCTACATAAGGTGGATCATGAACTCAAGCTTTGCTTATTGCACTCTATATACATATTCCGGTGGGATTATCATTTTCTATCAGACCCACCACTTTTTTGGAGTTATTTTCTTTTTGCATTTTTTTTCAAGTGCATCTATACAACATATACATGTGCAGCATATATACAAGGAGTTTTTCCTCTTGAGCCAGTAGACTATCCCTCTTTTGAAGCTTTATTACAACCCACAACTCCCGTCGTTAGACCTCATGGCAACCAGACCAAGTTGAGACGCACTTCCTTCACTAAAAGAAGAAGAGAGGTTCCGCCTAGAAGTACTACCTTCATATGCTACCCCAAGTCAAGGAAGACTGCCTCCTCACCACCTCATCCGTAGAGAGCTCGGTGCAAAGTGCTGGTGTCCAAGTAAAGACATTGTCTATGTGAGTCATGTGTTGTTGTTAAGTGCTCTACTTAGGCTCATTGAGATGACATGTGATCATAGCCTAGTGGGCTCAAAGAATTAAGTCACCATGGACCTGAAAAGTCTTAAACCTAAGCCCTATAAGGTTCCTCTTATAAATTAGGTGGATTAAGATCTTAATCAAGCTCCACTCCTCAATTTGATTCCAGGCTAGTTTAAATGTCAACTATCATCTAGAAAAAAAACTATATACATATGTACAAAGATGCTATTTACACCATTTTTTTTCAAACATGCAAAATTTTTGAAAAATGTTTTGAAATCATGAATGGATGATGCATGAAGTGCAAGTTTTGCAAAAAGTATTTACACACATTTACACAAGATTTTTGCAAACTTTTGATTTTCAAAACATTTTGGAAAAATTTTGTACTATATACATAATTTTGATAAGAAAATATTTACACAAGCTTTACACAAAAGGTTTTTGAAAACATTTTTACAAAAATAATTTGTACACTAGCTATTTATGTGCAAATAAAAGAATTTTTATGTTCATGAAAATTTTTTAATTTTTGTGATTTTTAGGGTTTTTAGCCATTTTATCTATTTACACACTCACGCAAAGTACGAGTTATGGCTAAAGTATATATGAAGTATATACACCCCCCTATACTTAGCTCGAACGATGTCCTCAGAGTCAAGAGCGATGAAGAAGACATAACTCGTGCTAGGTATAGGGAAGTGAAAAGGAAGGCTATATACAAAGACGAATGAATGAATAGAAAGTCAAAAAGGAACTCGGGTCTTCCCCCTATACTTAGGATCAAGTAATCCTAAGTATAGCAGGCTGTACACAAAAGGGAAACCGAGTGGAGAATATACAGGGTCTACCCCCCCCCCCCCCCATACTTAGGGTAAAATATCCCTAAGTATAGGCAGCAAAAACAGGGGTAGACAGAAACAAAAGAAATACCCAAAGGTCTCACATCCTCCCTATACTTAGGGCAAAGTGCACCCTAAGTATAGCATAATCAAAGATGACAAACGGGAAGTGGGACTAAAGAATGTGATGATATGGACATCTGGATCTATACAGGGCGGAGGATCAGTGAAAATCAGGCGTGAGATGCATTAAATGTGAGTCAAAGACCACATCTCACGCAAAATGAATAGGGGCAACATCTACGACCCGCGGCTCATGATCTAGAAATGGTTTGAGCCGTTGGCCGTTCACACGAAAGGTACTCTCAGAAGACAACTCGGATATATCAATGCTACCGTTGTCATGTACCTTTCTCACCAAGTAGGGTCCCTTCCACTTGCTCTGTAGCTTCCCTGGAAATAAACGAAGCCTCGCATCAAACAACCATACTCTCTGTCAAGGCTCAAAATGCTTGTGGCTGATGCGAGAATCATGCCATTCCTTCACTCTCTCCTTATACTATAGGCTGTTTGAGAAGGCGGTATCTCTCAACTCCTCCAGGGCTGCTAACTCTGCCCTCCTCTGGTCTCCTACACCATCTGGATCCATAAGTATCTCAGTGACTGCCCAAAGTGACCTGTGCCTCAACTCAACAGGCAAATGGCACGGCTTGCCATATACGAGGTGAAAGGGAGATGTGCCCAATGGTGTCTTGAAAGACGTCCTATATGCCCACAAGACCGAGTCCAAAAGCTGTGGCCAATCCTTTCGGTCAGGGCGGACGACTTTCTGCAATATAGTCTTGATCTCCCTGTTCGACACCTCGGCTAGACCATTCGTCTGTGGATGGTAAGGTATAGCAACCCGATGGTCTATACTGAACTCTCTAGCAAGGGCCTTCACCTGGTCGTTGATGAAATGAGACCCCCCATCTAAAATCAAAACTCAAGGAACCCCGAACCGCGTGATGATGTGCTTCCTCAAAAATCTGCAAACTGTCCTCGCATCAGCGGCTCGGGCGGGAATAGCCTCAACCCAACGACTAACATAATCAACGACCAACAGAATGTACTCAAATCCCTGACTCTTAGGGAATGGACCCATGAAATCGATGCCCCATGCGTCAAAAACCTCACAGAAGTGAATGGGCTGCATCGGCATCATATCACGTTGTCCACAAGTGCCCATCCTCTGACAGTCAGTACACCTCTTCACGAACTCATCAGAGTCCTTAAAGAGGGTAGGCCACCACAAGCCGGATTGGAGCACTTTCTGTGCCGTTCTCCTCCCAGAATGATGTCCTCCTGCCTCAAGCTTGTGGCAGTAAGTGAGGACGCTATGGTGCTCCTCCTGAGGAATGCACCGACGCCAGACGCTATTCCCTCCTTCGTGGTAAAGGATGGGATCCTCCCAGTGGTAGGACTTGGCCTTCGCAAGGAAGGTCTCAAGCCTCTGCCTGGGCCGATCTTGTGGGACTTTCCCAGCAACGAGAAAGTTCACAATATCGGCATACCACGGGAGTGAGGCGATAGCAAGGATCGCCTCATCTGGGAAGGTCTCACAAATGGAATCAACATGCTCAGACTCCTCAGGCTGCTCTAAACGGGAGAGATGATCCGCCACCACATTCTTGACTCCAGGCTTATCCCTGATCTCAATGTCGAACTCCTGGAGTAGAAGGATCCATCTAGTCAATCTGGCCTTGGCATCCTTCTTTGCCATGAGGTATCGGATGGCGGTGTGATCAGTGTACAAGGTCACTCTAGATCCAATGATATAAGATCGAAATTATCTAGGGCGAATACTACGGCTAGCATCTCCTTCTCTGTGACGGTATAATTCCGCTGCGCGGAATCCAATGTGCGGCTAGCGTAGTGGATAGCAAAGGGGACTCCATCCCTCCTCTGTCCCAGCACGACCCCCACGGCAAAATCGGAGGCATCCGTCATGATCTCGAATGGGAGAGACCAATCAGGCGGCTGGAGAACAGGAGCCTCAATAACACACTGCTGGAGAGTCTCAAAGGATGAAAGACACTTGTCATCGACAAGGAACTCGGTGTCTTTCGTCAAGAGGTCAGTCAATGGCCGGGCAATCTTGCTGAAATCATGAATGAATCGCCGGTAGAAACTGACGTGCCCCAGAAATGACCGTAACTGCCTCAAATTGGACGGCGGTGTGAGTTTTCTAATGAAATCAACCTTGGCCGGATCAACCTCCATGCCCCTGTTTGAGATGATGTGGCCAAGCACCGTCCCTTGAGTCACCATGAAGTGACTCTTCTCCCAAGAAAGCACCAAGTGAACCTCTATACATCGCTAGAGTACTCGATCTAGGCAGTCAAGACAGGAGTCGAATCCGTCGCCGTAGACCGAGAAATCATCCATGAAGACCTCCAAACATTCCCCTACCATGTCCGAAAAGATTGACAACATGCATCTCTGGAAAGTCGCAGGGGCATTGCATAGTCCAAATGGCATGCGTCGGAAGGCGTATGTGCCGAAGGGACAGGTAAAGGTGGTCTTCTCCTGGTCCTCAAGAGCGATGGCCACCTGGTTGTATCCCGAGTACCCATCCAGGAAACAGTAATGGCTCTTCCCTGCAAGTCTCTCAATGATCTGGTCAATAAAAGGCAGGGGGAAATGGTCCTTCTTGGTGGCCTGGTTGAGTCTCCTGTAGTCAACACAGACCCACCAAGAGGTGGGTACTCGTGTAGCAATCTCCTCTCCCGACTCACTGATCACAGTCGTGATGCCCGTCTTCTTGGGCACCACATGCAAGGGGCTGACCCACTTGGAGTCGGAAATGGGATAAATAAAATCTGCTCTCCACCATTTTGAGATTTCCTTCATGACGACCTCTCTCAGGTTGGGGTTCAGCCGCCGCTGGAACTCACGCGACGGCTTCGCCCCCTCCTCGAGATAGATATGGTGGGAGCACAACGCTGGACTAATCCCATGGAGATCTGCTACGCTCCATCCGATTGCCTTGCGGTTCTTTTCAAGAACCCCCATCAAACGAGATTCTTGCTCTCCAATCAGATCGGCGGAGATGATGACTGGGTACATCTCAGGCTCGCCCGCAAGGAATCGATACTTCAGTGAAGTAGGGAGCGGCTTCAGCTCTGGACAGCTGGGTGCTGACAAAACTGGCTTCGGAAGAAGATGCGTGTATGCTGCCAAATCTGCCTGGGAGAATGAGAACGCACTCTCACAAACTGGATCTGAAGAAGGCTGCTCAACGGAACTGTCTCTGATCTGCTCGGCATCTACCTCCTCCACAGCTGAAGGCTCTGTGGGACTCAGGTCTGGCATGTGATCCTCGCAATCTGCCCAATCAGACTCTGAATCCGAGGGATCTGCATCACAAAAGGTGGCATCAGCACCACCGTCACACAAGGTGGCCTCAGTACCACCATCATCACTAAACTCTGTGTCGCGGTCGAGACCCGGCTCTGCTGCCACTAAAGTATCCTAAACCAGGGCTGTGCTCTCCAAGCTCTCCTCTGCTGTCATCTCGGCATCAGCGGTGTCTGAAAATGAGAGGATGGCCTGTGCTGCGGGGTCTGCCCATGCTGCCTCGTCGTCTGTGATCACAAAATCACAGTCCTGGTGGATGTCTAGTCCGGCATCTGTCAGCTGCTCTGTATCTGTACTGGTCTCTGAGCATGCTCTGTCTCTGGCTCTGCTGTCCTCGACCGTCTCTATTTGTACACTTTTGCCCTCGACGCGAAAGTATACCTTCCTGCTATCATGATCGGTCACTGCCTTGGCTGTGGCCAAGAACGGACGACCGAGAATGATGGGGGTATCGGTCACTGAATCAGGGATCTCCATGTCCAACACTACGAAGTCCACGGGAAATTGCAGGCCCTGAATAGTGACGACAACGTCTCGCAACAACCCCTTCGGCCTCTTGACAGATCGATCAGCGAACTGAAGGACTGTCCTGCTCTGTCTAAGAGTGCCCAACTCAAAACGATCGAGAAGGGCTGCCGGAAGGAGGTTGATAGACGATCCGCTATCCAATAGAGTCCGGTCGAACCTCTGCTCTCTGATATGACATTTGACATATGGGGCTCCTGAATCTGGCCTCTTGGCCGGCAACCGGTTCTGGATCGCGAAACACGTGGCTTTCGTCAGCACATGGATCTCTGAGTGGTGGTTCCTCCTCCTCCTCCTCCTGACTGTAGTCCTGTCTCTCAACGAACGCTGAAGAAGGGGGATGTGCTGCAAAGCCTCCTGAAGGGTCAGCTGTATGTGGAATCTATCAATCATGCTCTGGATGAACTCCTCCTGCTCTCTCTTTTTTGGATCTTTTTCTTTTTTCTTCGCCTTCCCCATCTGAAGGGCTCTAGGGAAGGGGATCACAGGGTCCTTCTCAGATGAAGGACTAGGAATAGGTCTAGACGGCTCGACGGCCGGATCCGTACATACATCAAGCACCGTAGTGGGACCAGAATAAATTAAACCTTTTCCTTTATTCACAACATGAATCCGAGATACATCAGAATGAGGAAAAACTACAGCTCTCTCAGAATGCACACCGATGGTCTCAGTACCACCACGGGCTGGATCTGCTGGACGTCTCGCGGCCTCAGTACCGCGCTCTGGCTCGACATCTCGGGTGGCGTCAGTACCACCTCCTCGAACTGGTGAAATGGCGGCCTCAACACCGCCCGGGGAATCAGCATCCTTGGTGGCATCAGTACCACCGTCATCATCTCGAGCGGCCTCAGTACCGCTCTCCTCCTCATCATCTGGCGCTCTAGGTGTATCCTCCGTACGTCGCTCAGACGAGGCGCCGCCGTCAGCTGGTGTCCTACCACTCCTAAGTGTGACAAAATCAGCATCAAATAGGTCTGAAGATATATCATCAAATGGATCACTAGGAGTGACATGCTCAGTGTAAGCTACCTGCTCAAATTTCCGCTTCAGGCTGTTGGGGTTCGACTCGATCTGGGCAGGAATAGCGGCCTTCCCTCTCACAATGTACTGCATCTCTTGGCAGAACTCGTCCATCTCCCGTCTGAAAATAGCCTGCTGGTCCGTGAGGAGGCGGGCTATGTCGTACAAGGCGGGGCTCTCGTATGGTGGACTATGGGAGCCCGACGGGTAGCCTCTCTGGTAGTGAGGCTGCTAGAACTGGTGCTGCTGCTGCTGAGAGGGGTAAGTGGGAGGATGCTGCTGCTAGTGTGGCTGGTGAGGCTGCTGCTCACGCCTCCAAGACAGTCCATGCTGATAGGGACGAGGAACGTAGGATGACTGCTGCTGCTGCTGTGAAGGGTAGACTGGGGGCTGCTGCTGCTGCTGGTGATCTCTCTGCTGGATGTACTGGCCTCCCTGACCAGATGGCTGCTGCTGGGGCTGGGCACCTCCGTTCCCCCACCTGAATCTGGGATGGTCTCGTCGGATCCCAGGCTGAGGACGGTCATACCAAATCCCGTTGACATCCATCAACGGCTCTGCATCGTACTGGGATGGCGGGAGTACTGCCAGAGGCTGATCCGGCTGGTATACCACCATCTGCAAGTCTGGAGATGGTGGTGACTGGTAGGAGGGTTGCTGTTGCTGGTACGGCTCCGCCTGTACAAGATGAACCTGTCTAGGCTGCTGGTGTGAGCTGGAGCGCTAGGACGAGATGCTGCTGCCGCCGGTATCGCCTCGCGACTGAAGACGGGGCTGTGGAGCCATCTGTGCCTCCTGGAGACACATGAGGTAGGTCTTCATGTCGCTCAGAGTCTGTGCCATTTGCTCCATCTGAGTGATGCCCTGGCACTGCTTCTTCTCGATCAGCTCCATCCGATCGAACTTCTCGCTAATGATACCCATATCCGAAGCAGATGACTCTGCCTATGCTGCTGCTACTGCGGATGAACTGGATGGACCGGCATCGACCCGTGCTATCCTCTGGTACTGCACGGGTCCTGGCTGCTGCTGGGGTCTGCCCTGAGTGTACAACCTGGTCTGAGACATCACCATATAGTTCTCAGCCATCTCCTCGTAGATGGCCCAGACCTGGTCGTGATCCTTGGCGAAGTACGACCCGCCACAAGAAGTGTTCACCAAGCCCTGGAGCTCTGGTGTCAGCCCGCTGAAGAAGCTCTGCACAAGGTTGGGCTTTGAAATATCATGGTGCGGGCATCGATCAGTCAGCTCACGAAACCTCTCCCATGCCTCATGGAATTGCTCGTTGGGGAGCATGGAGAAGTTGCTGATGAGGGCTCTCGCTGCATTGGTCCACCCGAGTGGATAGTACTTGTGTAAGTACTCGGTGCGGAGCTGCTCCCAGGTGTAAACAAACTTCCCCAAATGCTTCAGCCAGGTGGCTGCTCTGTCTGCCAAGGAAAAGGGGAAGACGATCATCCGAATCGTGTCCTGGTCCACCTGACGATCGTGGACAGTACTGCAGATCATGAGGAACTCCTGGAGGTGGAGATGGGGCTCTTCAGTAGTGAGTCCATGGAAGCGGGGGAGTAACTGCAAAGTGTTCGGGGGGGAACTTGAAGTCCCCCATGATAGCTGGAAGTACGACCCAGTGGTGCATCAGTGTCGATCCGAGGTTGTGCAACTCCCGCATCGGTCTCGGTGGCTCTCCTCTGCCTGCCGCGGCGGCTGCCGCTGCGGCGGCGGCTGCTGCCGCTGCTGCGGCTGCATCGTCTGGGATCCTCGGCCTGTCTCTCCTCTGCTCTCGCTCTGCTCTCTCTGCTCTCATCTGCTCCATCTCTCTCCTTATATCGAGCATGAATGCTCCCTGATCCCTCAACTGCTGCTGAACGGTCTCTAGGGAGGCGATCAAGGTGGAGTTGATCGCGCCCTGGTCCAACACAAAGTGCTCAGGCTGTGGACCTCGGGAGCGATCCTCGGAACTGCCGGCCATGGCGTCTGCAAAATCAAATGAGCCAAACTCAGGTGCTGATAAGTCTGCTAATCTCTCCTCTTGCTCATGTCTCTCAGAACCGAAAGAAAGGGGGTTGAGGGGGAACAGGGGGGAATCATACTCGGGCTCGGAGAGCTGGTCTCGGCTCTCGCGGGCCAACTTAGATGAACGGGTAGACGTGCTCGAAAGCGGTGCAGCCAGAGGCTGCCTAAGAGATCGTCTACCCATCATCGTGATCTGGCGAGTAAGGCGGATGGGATCTGGAGAAACTATGATCAACAACCAAACCCTCTGTTCACCAACGCAACGCGAGCTGAAGACCGTAAAGGCTCGGTCAAATTATCTTGTCTTTTTTATTATGGTGAACAAACAATCTATCAAAGCGATTACGTGACCTGTTGGGATACCCGATGCTACCCCAACCGACTGACCTGTGCAGAAGAGTCGGTAATCAGTCGGGAATAGCACCGGAGGGCTCTACCTAGTGAACGGGTCACTCTCTCGCACAAGAAAACCAAGCAATGAGGGGGTTGCTCTCCCCAAGATAAATTTTTAAGTCAAGTATCTTTTAGGGTCAATAGCTTAAACAGTCCCAATTTTATGGTTTTTCTTTTTAATATTTTTCAATAAAAACAAAGGCCTAACGAATTTTTCGGTTCTCCTGGTTATTTAGTCAAAAACAAGGGGGAGAAGACGAAAAAGCCGATGCGCGATGAAATCAATGATGCATGCAAAGATAGAAATGCGTACCTTCCTCCAGCACTCTACATGCAAGTGATCCACGCAGAAATGTAAAGACAGAAAGTAAACTACCTAAATGGTGCAGCGGTGAAAACCGAGTCCTAAACATGCAATTCTACTCGAAGAACCGTCTAACTGATCACCGATCCTTCAAGCCAAAGGTCCGGTCTCGGTCTACCCCTCCTCCTCCCGACACATCGGGTTCAGGAGCAGCGCTTGGCAGGGCAGGCTACGACACGTAGGCTACGAAGGGGATGAGTCAGTTATTTTTATTAGTGAGTTATTAGTAGGTCCAATTAATCGCACTATAGGAACAGACAGATAATTAGGTGTGGGGATCCTACTAATTACGGCACAGTCAAGCAGAAAATCCTAAGTCTAGGGGCTCGAGAAAAACTACTGAAAACCGTAAAAGGCAGCGAAAAACCAAAAGCCGCGAAAAATCGCGAAAACTCCTAAGGGTCCCCCGAGCACATCGGTGCTCGGCGAAACAGACCCGCTACACAAGCCAAGTCCACAGTCTGAGTCTGTCCCTGTATTATTACAATAATCCAACAAAATAAAATAAAGTCTAAACTAATCCTACTCTAATCCTCTCCCACTCAACCTCTCTCTCACGCTCTCCTGCGGCTCCGTGCAGAAAGGAGCCGCCTCCAAGTCCCGCAGTTGCGTCGGCTTCTCGAAAGCAGCCGCCTCGGTCCTCGGGCCCTCGCAAGAAAGAAGACAAGTGTCAAACCAACAATAATATAATCAAATATGAACAAGAAATAAAAGACAAGGGTATATGTGCAAAAATGACAAATAAAATAAACGAACAAAAATCAAACAAAAACAAAAATAAAAGAAAATAAAACAAAACAAAATAAAGCAAAAATAAAAGAAAACAAAAAGCCGCGAAAAGCCGCGAACTCTAAAAGAGCCGCGGAAAGCCGCGAAAAAGAAAATTAAAATAAAAAGAAAACTACTAAGACGTGCTCCCCAGCAACGACGCCATTCTGATGACACGACAAGCGACTCAGGTATAAGGTACTCAAGGGTCGTTGCGACCCAAGTCACCAGACGTGGTCAATCCAGAAAAAGAAACCACCAAATAAGATCAAATCAACTCAAAATCAAATAACGGTCTTGCTATTATTTTAACCTGGTATAGCAACCAGGGTCGAACACAAGGAGCACGTGATTGCCTTGCGGCCTACGAAGTAGTCAAAAAAAAGAGATAAAAATAAAAAGAAACTATTTTTGGTGGATTTTAATTTTTTTATATTTTTTGGATTTTTAATCAATTAAGAAAATAAGGAAGCAAGAAAAACAATCAACTTCAAGCAATTATTTAATGCATCAAAAATCAGTTAAAAATTCCAATAAAAATATTTTTGTGTATTTTATGACTTTTACTATTTTTAATGAATTTTTGGGATTTTTCTGATTTTTATTTAATTTTATAAAAATGAAACAATGTAAGAAACTCAAGGTACTGTCCCGCCGAGCTTAAGAGACTTAGATAAAATATCTAAAAGTCTCCAATAAGCCTGAAGGTAATTTTCCTGTAAAGAGTAAGAAACAAGGAAAATTTAGGAACCTTAATTATTATTTTTGGGTTTTTTAAATTAATTATTAGAATTTTTATGATTTTTCAGATGTTTTTCAATTTTTAAGAGTTTTATATGATAAAAAATAGCCAAAATTGGCCAGAAAATCAAACAACCCAAAACAAACAGTCGCTAATTTTTTTGTAATTTTTAGATAAGTTTTAATATTTTTTTATGAATTTTTAAAAGAGGCAGTAACAAAAATGGCTGTTTTTGATTTTTTAAAAATAGCAAATAAAAGCAAAAATGTCTCCAAATATTCTAGAAACTTTTACAACATGATAGGAGCCATGTATCCAATTTTCATGGAATTTGGAGCAGATTTGATATTTTATTCAAAAATAAAACTTAGGTACTGTGCACAGGGACCTGAATGCAAATACCCAAAGCTCTGGGGGTCCGGTGCAAAATTCCCAAGGAATCACGCGTGCGGTGCGTGTCTGGGGCACACAGAGACCTATATGCAAAGAAATTAAGTTCCTGGCCTAAATAATAACACGTATTAAAAGCCCAGGGAACTTAATGTAATTTACCCACTAAAATAACGCACATGCACATAAAAACTACTCACAGGGGCGTATCTGCAATTATCCAAAAACATTCATTCATTTCATAACATTGCAGAACTACAGAGCTAAATATGCAAAATACCCAACAAAACACGTGTCGATGCACGCGCTACACTACAAACAGGGGCATATATGCGAATAAAATAAAACTCAGGGCCAAAGTGCAAATATACCAAAAATAAAACAACTATCTAACTTATTTACAGGATTACACGCTAAATAAAATAAAGAGCAGGGCCTAAGGGTAAATTACCTTTTATTAAGTCGACCGACGTATGGGCGCCACGTGGGTAGATGGACGGCTGGGAATGGGTGGCGCCCAAAGCTGCTATCCCTCGGGCGAATCGAGTGGTCCAGGTGTCGCCACGTGTAGATCGAACGGTGGAGAAGTGCGGTGGCTAAACCTTGGCCATCGGACGGTCTGGATCAGTCCTCCTGAAGATCGTGCGGTAGCTGCTGCTTCTGGAATGGATGGCTCAGATCGAAACTGGAGTGCTGAGGCTGATCGGACGGTGGAGAAGGATGGTGGACGAACTGGGCTCCGGCGAACTTCGCCGGGCTCGTGACGGCGCTGGTCTCCTCCTGGAAGCTCGCTGAAGATCGGAGAAGGAAGCTGCGGGCCCTCCGCGTCTGATGGAGGCCTCCGATGACTCAATGGAGCTCTGAGGAGCTCTGGAGAGTCGGGCGGAGGCGGAGCTGCTGGACCAACTGGTCCAAGCCCTCAGATGGGCTTGGATGTACCTGCAAAGTGCATCAGCAAACTCGCGGGTCGAGGGCAAACTGCCTCAACCCCGTTAGGCGGAGTGAAAGTGGATGGTGAGGCGTAGTGGTCGAGCTCCGGCGAGGGGGTGGACGGAGGGGCTCGAATCCCCAGCTCCTGTGCGAGCTGGGTTGAGTGGAGGTGCGGAGAAGGTGCGCGGTGGAAGGGCGAGTGCGATGTTGGATTCCGATGATCGAGTGGAAGGATGAGATGGTCGGAATCGGCGATAGTCGGCGACGGTGAAAATTGGGGGAAAATCGAAATTCGGGAAATAGAGAAGAAATCTAAGCTACCTGGGTGGATGGGTCGACTGTGGGTGAGCTGGGGCAACTCTGGGTCCTTGCCTCGAGGACCGTCGTCGTCCGAGGCTCTGGCTCCTGCTCTGGGCGAAGCACGGCGGAGCAAACTTCACCGGATCTATGTCTCCTCACTCCCCCCTCGCTGCAACACCCTCTGGGGCGAGCTGTCACTCTCGGCAAGACGGTGGAGGTCACTGGTTGGGGAGCAAATGAGCCAAAGATGAGGAATGAAGTGGCGGAGCTCGAGATTTATATGGGTGCAGGTCCGGCTAGAAGTGATCGGGTAGGGCAATGTGGAGCACGGATCCCGAGGCTTAAGGAGATGGTGATCGGGTTTGGACACGAAAAAGAGGAGAAGTCGGGTCGGGTGTCCAAAACCCGTGGGAGGTGGTCCTGGGGGGGGAAGTTGACCGGGCGGTCAACAACCCCCATGGACCAATGGGAGGCTGCCACCTGGAAAAGATTTAGAAATTAAATTAAAAATAGCAAATGGCTTATTTAATTAAAACTCAAAACATGAAATATTTTTGTTTTAATAATTTATATTTTTTTGTGATTTTTAATTAATTTTTCAAAAATAAAATAAGGTATTTACATTATATAGCTATATATAGGTATATGTACAATATATGGTTTTGACTTTTGATTTTTAATTTGTTATTTTTATACATTTTTATTCCCATTTTATATTTTATTTATTTATATCATAAAATAAGGAATAAAAAGATATTTTTATTTTATTTTTATTATTTATATACAATAATGAAATAAATACATATGTACATATATATACATGGTATATTTACAATGTATTTTTGGGTTTTGAATTTTGTTCTTTTTATTTTGTTTTTGTTTTAATTGTTTTTATTTTATTTATTTACATCATAGAATATAGAGTATTTATAAATTTTATGGAATTTAATTTTATTTACTTACAGGGTGAAATAAATACAAGTGAGTGGGCTATATACATGGTGAATATACACAAGTGATGTTTTGTTTTCTTTTTAATTTTTTCTATTTTTATCTTGATTTTATACTTATAAATATATACAAATATTTACAAGCCCTTTTTAGTCTATTTTTTGGGAGGAAAATATTTTTATTTTATTTACATATATATTTACACAGATGAGCCCCTATCTCCCTCTACTTTGGCTTTTATGCGGTCAGGCCCATGCTGAGCCCTCCCTTGGGTTAGGTTGCTCAATATTTATTCTAAATATTTCTCTCTTTTTTCTTTTTGCTCTTTATTCTTTTATTTTTGCACAAAAACATGCTAATTATTACTATTTACACCATGCATGCTTTTGGTAATTATTTATATTTGCAAATATATACACAAATTTGCAAAGGTTTTTGTAGCTAAAATATAAGAATAAAGAGTGATGAATGAGTATTCATCAGCAATCACAATCTCTGATAAGCATAGATAATTCGTTTTTATTGAAATTAGGAGATAAACACTTGGGAATAGGTTTGAGAATTACAATTGTATGAGATTTGCTTGAGTTTTTATATATTCTATGTTGATGAATGGTATATGGGAAATGATTTTTGCTCTTTGATGTCAAGGAAGAGAATATTAGAGCTCTGTCTTCGATGCTCCAATCCATTTATTATGTTTTCCCTGTTATGGATATCTTCATGAGGCTATTTCAAATTTCTCTTTCTATTATCATTTATCAGTATCCACTTATTAAGGCATTGACATGGCACAACTTTATTTTTCTTTATATATCTTTAGCATATCCTATGTAATCATATACATTTTTTACATGTTCATACACATCGTCAACAACAAGATTCTATTTTCCTATTTGATATATTAGACTTTGAGAAGGATGTTGAACTCTTATGCTGGTACCTTCAATTTAATTTCTAAATTTCTCATTTTTAAACGACTTATGTGTTTAATCTTATAAGTTTGTAGAAAAATATGATTTGAAAATCAGATTCATTCACTTTCTACATCGCAAACTACCGTCTCACAGTCTGTTGAAATACATATCATTACACTTTCTGAATTCATTGATGTTACTCAGAGTATCCAGTAGAGGTAACATCCCTGAAATTCATACTCTTCTTATTTTCTGCCATTTTAATCTACCTTACAACAATTCAAGAAATTTGTTAGAGGAAATAGCAACACCATCCATATTTATTTGGGTGTCGTTTAAGGATGAAACTTAGGATTGCGGATTGAGGTAATACAAATGAAATTTACATCACAACTTTTGGAGATGTTGCAGAAAAAATTGGATATGACAATGCCTCAACTTCAAAAACTACTTAGCTGGGTAAAAATTTAAGTCTTTCTTACAATAGGCAAAATTAAGGCTTGTCTTTAATTACAAAGTTCTTAATAATAATGTTACTTCTTATATGAAATGTATATATCAAGATGCATTGGAACTGTTGGGGCACCTCGTCAATTCACGTTTATGGAAAAGATATATATTTTTAATGTAAGAATAACAAATAAAATCATGGATTTGTTAGTGTAAAAGATTTCACTGCTACTTCGGTTCAAGAGATTAACATCTTACCCATGTTGGGTACTTGACAACATTATGTATCGCTTCGTCTCTTTCTACACTAATATAATCATTTTACAAGAGCAATTTAATACTTGCTATGTTTCTTTCTTATTTCATATTTTACAATGCTTAGGACTTCACACATCTCCATATAGGATATATAACATATTTTGACAATTGCTTCCTAATATATACATATGAGCTTGATTACTATATTTTGATTTTTTTTGTTATTAAAAGAATATGTGTAAATATTTTATAAACGAGAACATACTTTGCCCAACTTTATCTAGCAGGATTATCAGGATTTGATATCTTTTGTTATTAAAAGGACATGTGTAAATTTTACATGCATAATCATATTTTGCACAGCTTTATATGTGTTATTATGCATTGTACAACCAACCCACCTTTTCATGTATAACTCTTATGTTTATTCATTGATATTATTGTATTGTCATTGTCAAGAAAGTATTTACATTTGCATGTGTGACACACTCTGTATAAAATGATATTTCTTCCTACGTAATCTATTGTAATATAAGATATTTGTCACAACTTCTGAGGTGTTTTAGATTTATTTGTAATACAACATGTTTGTCAATCTCTTCGAACTGTTTAAAATTTATTTTCTCCATTTTTCTTTTTTTTTCAAGCTACTTTCAAATATTTTATCATTCTTTGAATCAAAGCATGGCAATACAAATAAACTCATTTCCATTCATTATCGCATTAAACCTCCAAAAAATAAAGCTCCCGGTGCAACGCACGGGTTTTACACTAGTTGTTTATAATTGGACATGTCTTGCATGTATCAACCTGGAAAAATTAGACAGTAAAAAAACAGTTGTCAATATTCGGATCTTGTGAAGTTATCATAATTAATTCACCTTATATATCTATTAGAATCAGCTTTTGTTTTAAGATAATATATTTAATTTGAAAAAATAGATCAGTAGGGTGTATAATACAAATCGAAAAATATAGATACATATACGAAAGGACAGACTGTATGCTTTCAATCCCTTACAAGTTTATACATAGATACAATTTACGCATTCCACTGAGATAAAAAATATATTTTAATATAAAATTTTGAATCGACTTACTGTATATAAAATATATCATGTATGTGTCATTCTCTGACTCAATTAAATTATGTATCCGTATGAATTAGGTTCAGTTTAATCCACTGTAATCTCCTTTAAAAAGAAATCGATACTAATTACAACAAGAGAATGCTATTAACTGGTTAAAGAAATATCGTAATAGGTTATGATATCTCATGATTAAAGGAGAGAATTTGATAGCTTTAAACAAGACTTAAGACTTACTCATAAAGAGTCACATGGATGACCGTAAGGAGTTGTATTAGCCTAAGAGGCACGCCGCAAGGGGACGTAGGATTTTCAAAGAACCACTGAGGCCAAAGTTATCTCTATCGTTGTAGCTACACTCTCATGCCATGCCATGTACCGCAAGAGCTAGGGGTTGAAATGTTACAAGATAAATAAATGAAAAGTTATGCAAATAAATAGTTTATAAGGCAGATCATTGCAAGTATGCAAGGAGACGGTTTATAAAGGTAAACACTTACAAGTGTGCAAGGAAGCGATTTATAAAGGTAAACCGAGACAAGTATGAAGGAAATGGTTTATAAAGGTAAACCAATACAAGTATGCAAGGAAACAATTTATAAAGGTAAACTATTATATGTTATGCAAGAAAATGATTTTATAATAGAATAAACCATTAAATGTTATACAAGAAATGATTTAAGAAAAGTAAACCATCACAAGTTATGCAAATTAAGTCATCTTAACAGGGGCTAACATACAAAGTAATTTATATGATAAAAGAAACTTTTACATGCTATGCATCTTATGAAATATACCCTACAAGATGAAAGACATATATGCTATATATTCTAATGCATATTACATATGCACACTCATGTTTATAAGAGAAACCAAACTGCATATGTTAGAGAATGAACTTAGACATGCATGGGAACGATTAGGCACGCAATGATATTTTTCCATGAAACTCAAGTACATGCAGTATTTGGGTTAAAAGATCGCTAGAATTCCCATGCATGTACCCTGATACATACTGGGCATTAGGCCCATGCAAAATTGTGTTTATTTATTTTCAGATGCAGAACAATGTTGATCATGCAGATAGGATCGTCTGGCAGTTTCGTCAAGATATTTGATATGGTACCATTTTCTACATGAACATGATATCTATATGTCCACTGGAACTAATGAAATGTTATTACATTAGTTATTTATCTTTTACAGTCATACCCTTATTGTTGATGTAATGATGGAACTCTCAGTTCGAATGAATTTTATATATCCTTTTGAGAATGATTTTTATATGCTCATTGATTACCATGCATGAATTGGTAATGGTTCGATCGTGCGGTTTTATGCTTCATGCTTCCATTGGTCGGCGCGACCCATTCTGTTACAGAGGGTGTCAAATACTAATATATTATTTGTGACTAGTCCTCATGATCTATAAATTATGTTTTTGTTAGCAAAAAGAAAATATATAAAAGATAATCCCATTAGAAGTGACGTGTTTCAGTCTTTTAAGTAGATCAAGAACACATAATCTTCAATTGTGTAGCTCGCTTTTTGTGTTCCATTTACAATTTATTTAAGAACTCAGGTTGCTTACTCTCATACTTGAGCCCTAACTCAAGAATCCACCCACATTTGCCCTTACCGGACAACCAATAAAGATTATCAGAGTTTATTCAAACACAAATTAAAAATTGTCAACATTATCATTCTATAACTGCACTTCATTTTTTTATAACTTGCATGATTGATCAAGATACATGGTTCACACTTGAACCCCAACCCTTAGTATACACCTATTTGTCCTCATTGCATCACCATTAGAGTGCGTTTGGTTATCGAGTTACCCAAGAGTAAATTGAGGGAGGATAACTAGTTTTTATATTTTGGTGTTTGGATAGAGGGTTTTGGGTTGAGTGGGTTTGTTGTGATGTGACTGTATTAAAGTTTGAAAAAATAAGTAGTTATTGCGATGTGATTGTATTGAAGTTTGGAAAAGTAAGTAGAAACTGAGTACTTTATAATTTTTAGATGAGAAAATGATATAATATATTATTTTTTGAGGAAATGGATGAAAAAGAAATGATTTATTTAATGTATTAAAAAGAGAAGGAAAGTGGGCCCCACGTGAGAGATGAAGTGTAGGTTTTGAGGGTAATCCCCCCAAAAGAGGCTAAGCCCTACACGAACGACCCCTTAAATTTGGCTAAATATTAGATCATTGATAACTAAAAGCTGACATCATGAAGACAAAGTCAAGTCCTTCCTCCTCTGTTGTTAAAAAAATTATTATTTTAGAAATTCAATCTCATGGAACCTTGTTAGAATATATGTTAGAATTATATTGTAAGCTCTTAACAAGTTGTCATTAAGTATTGTAATTGCATTATTCCAAACCAGAGATAAAGTAGGATTTGCATGGTTAGTCAGGTCCCTTAATAAGAACACTTTTTTTGTGCAATTAATCTTGTTGGGTACGATGTAATTCATGACCTAATGTTAGATCAGAACAACTAAAGTATAATAGTTCTGGGAGTCGATCCGAGGTACGTCGTTCCTCTTGTGCGAGAAAGCGAGAGAGATATAGAGAGAGGGAGAGATGGAGAAGGTCGGGGGCTCCCGTTAGGCGAGCGATTTCAGTGATGCATTTCCCCTCCGTCTGGGGAGGTTTTATATAGGGCGTATGCCCTCGCCACGTCCGCCCCTTCGACCACGCCCCTTGCGGTTACGGCCTCCGTGAGACCCGGTCGTCGTAACCGCCGGCTCCGCAATGGCTGGCGGTGGTTCTTGACCTACTTGGTCATATTCCATTCTACATCTCCCACTTGACCAAGTGGTCAAGACATATATACTCCCACTATTCGTGTAGTATATACATGGAGATTTATCATGTGAGGATCATTATCTATGAAACCTCTTTCTTGACTCATACATTCCTGAGTCCCATTAAACCAACACTGTTTAATGTAGGTTCCTGCTGCTATTCCCTTCGTTAGGGAATCAGCCAACATGTCACTGGCAGGTATGTAGGTTACCGTGATTTCTTGCTTCGCCACTATATCTTGTACATAGTGATATTGGATCTCAATATGTTTTCCTTTAGAACTATTAGCCCCACTATTGATCAAGCTTATCGCAGCTTGATTGTCACAATACATTTCAATTGGCCCTTTTACCAATTCGAGGCTTAGGTTCTCTAGAAAACGTCTGATCCATACAGCATGAGTGGTGGCCATGCTACATGCAATGTACTCAGCCTCCTGTGTATGTCGAGATACACATCCTTGTTTCTTGCTACCCCAAGAAACGGCTGCACCACCAAACATGAGCAGGTAACCTGATGTGGATTTTCTATCATCCACATCCCCTCCGAAATCGGCATCGGAGTATCCTACCACCTCAAGCGATTCTGCTTGATACACAAGTTTTAGATGTACTGTCCCTTTCAGATATCGAAGAATCCTCTTTACAGCTTCCCAATGTGCTGGACTGGGATTGCTTTGATATCTACTGACTAAGCTTACTGGATAAGCTAAATCATGTCGAGTACACAACATTGCATACATTAAACTTCCTACCGCTTGTGCATATGGTACATCTAAAGATTTCTGTCCCTTTCCGGGACATTGACTCTTACTGAGTCTCTTTCCCATCACAAGTGGTGTTGGAGCTGGAGTGCTGTTCTGCATTCCAATCTCCTTAATACAGTATGCAAATATCTTTCTTGACTAAGGCTCAATGTCCTTGAGTCCCTGTCTCTTGTTATTTGAATTCCAAGAACATAGGATGCTTCGCCCATGTCCTTCATCTCAAATTCATTGCTCAATTTTTGTTTGATTTCATTGAGAAATTGTATGTCATTATCTGCGAGCAGAATGTCATCTACGTACAATGACATGATTGCAAACCTGCTCCCACTCTTCATGACATACACACAGGTATCCAATTTATTTGAAACAAATCCAAATTGAATAACTTTCTCATGAAATTTGAGATACCATTGCCGTGAAGACTGCTTTAAGCCATATAATGACTTTCTTAACCTGTAAACCTTTTTCTCCTGACCTTCAACCTGAGATCCATCAGGTTGCCGCATATAAATCTCCTCCCTCAATTCTCCATTAAGGAAGGCTGTCTTCACATCCATTTGGAATAATTCCAAATCCATATATGCGACTATGGCTAAGATCATCCGAATGGATGCAAACTTAGCCACTGGAGAGTAGGTTTCCTGGAAATCTATTCCAGCTTGCTGAGTATAACCCTTGGCAACTAATCTGCTTTGAATTTGTCAACAGTACCGTCAACTCGATACTTTTTCTTGAATACCCACTTACATCCTATGGATTGCCTACCTTCTGGCAAATCACATAATTCCCAAACACCGTTTCGTTCGATTGAGTCCAACTCATCTCTCATGGCGGCCGACCATGATTCCGACTCAGATGAAGCCATAGCTTCATCAAAGGATATGGGATCTGTACAATCCACGACATCCTCATCCACGGTGTAGCACGATACCTCGCATCCATAGAAATGATAATCTTCCATCCATGCGGGCCGTGTTCTGGGTCTCTTGTTGCCAATTATACTCGTGGGTTGTGTGGGTCCACCCACTTCCTCTAAAGGATCATCATGTTCTATAGGTTCATTCTCTATATTTGGATGATCGATATCATCCTCAAGTTCTTGTCTAATGCTCAAGTCGTCTTCATTGTCCTGTAAGACAATCAGAGGATCTGATTCCTCTACTTCATGCTCCTTTTCTTGATGATTTCAAGGAAAGTAGCATCACGACTTTCGATCAGGCCTTTTGTTTCATGGAAGAACCTATATCCTTTAGAATTCTCACTATATCCAATAAACTTGCACTTTAATGTTCTGAAGTCTAGCTTGTCTCTAAGCTGACTCGGTACCAGAACATGTGCTACACATCCCCATTTCTGGAGATGGCCCAACTCGGGCTTTCTGCCATTCCATATTTCATATGGCGTTGATTCTACGGACTTGGTGGGAATCCTATTCTGTATGTAGTTCGCAGTCAACACTGCCTCTCCCCAGAATTTCTTGGAGAGTCCTGAGTGTGAAAGCATACACCTTACTGTATTCATCAATGTTCGATTCTTTCTTTCCGCTACACCATTCTGTTGTGGTGTATAGGGCATTGTAGTCTGCCTACGAATGCCTGCCTGAATACAGTAATTCTCAAAGTCCTTTGAGGTATATTCCCCACCCCTATCTGTCCTAAGAGTCTTGATTGGTTTTCCCAATCTTGTCTCCACTTCCGTCTTATATCTCTTAAAAGTTTCAAGTGCTTCCGACTTTCTTCCTAAGAGATAGACATAGGAGAACTTAGAGTAGTCATCAATGAATGTTATGAAGTATTCCTTATTTCTATATGTGCTGACGCTCAGTGGTCCACTTATGTCTGAATGGATCAAACCTAATAACTCCGTTGACCGAATTCCGGTTGAGAAGGGTTTTCTCATCATTTTACCGGTCAGACAGTGTTCGCAGGGCAATGTCCTTGCACCCGTGATCTTAGGCAACAAATTTGCCTTAATCATTTGATCCATATTAGAATTTCCTGGATGACCCAGTCGCATGTGCCACAAATCATAATCAGACAAACAACACAAGGAATAATCAGAAGAGACATTCATTGATTCACTAGAAGTTATTACAGGAAGACAAAACAGGTCATGCTCGGGTACAAACTTTCCCATCGCATAGACCTTCTTATTCTTGCCTATTGACACACGTTTATTATAAAATCTAACTTCGAAGTCTTTCTTGAGCAACACTGGGACAGATATCAGGTTCCGACGTATCCCTGGGGCATATAGTACACCATTCAGTACCATAATACTATCTCCCAGGTCAAGTCTGTATGTCCCAACACCTTCCACGTCTAGGTAGGTGTTGTTCCCCATGAAGATCCTCTGTTCGCCTTTGCTCAGCTCCTTGAAGTCCATCAGGTCTTCCTTCGTCTTAGCGATGTGTCTGGTTGCTCCAGAGTCGATCCACCATCCATCACTGTCCGTGATGACGGAGTTGCATTCCACGACTGCCGTGAATTCCATTTTCTTCTTGCCTTTGTTTTCAGGCACTTTAGAATTTCCCGACTTCTTCTTGTTGGGGCAATTGACCTTGAAATGGCCATATTTGCCACAACCGTAGCAAGAGCCGCGTGGGTATTTCCCACTCTTTCCCTTGAAATTTGCCTTGGAGGGGCCTAGCCTTTTCTTCGCGTGCACAGCATTCGCTTCTTCTTCCTCCTCGACCTCAAAGATCTCAGCTTTCGATCTTTGTTTGGAGAGGTCCTGCTCAATTGCCAACTGTGCAGGTAAGTCCGTCACGGACTTAATGTTGCCATTCATCCTCAGAGATGTGGCAACCATGTCGAATGATGGAGGGGAGACTTCCTAGTATGATGCGATCTGCATCCTCTCCGGAATTGCGCAATCAGCAGCCGCAAGATCCTTGGCCATCACGATCATCTTGTTTACGTGCTCGAGGACGCTTTCAGATTCCTTCATTCTACACGAGTTGTACTTGTGTAGAAGAAGCTGGACGCTCACCTCCGATTTGGAGTGGTATTTGTCCTTAACCGCGGTCCAGAGCTCGTAAGCTGATTCGCAGGTCTCAAAGACCCGAATCAGGTTCAGATCCATATGGGTCAGCATAAAGCTCCTAGCCCTATTATTTATTTTCTCCCACTATTCGCGGGACCTAATTTCATCCACAGTTGGATTCTCAGATAAAGTTGGGCCGGGTTTGTCTATGATGGTGTGTATGCTATCGTGCAACAGGCCATAGTAGATCTTCCTACTCCACAACTCGTAATTAGTACCGTTAAGGTACTCTATTTTCCCCACCTCAGTGGCAATGGTTTTGCTTGTCATATTTGATCTAATGAATATAGAAATTGTATGAGATGGTGTAAAAAAAATCGATAATTTATAAGAGTAAAAAGAAACAATCAAGACAAAATACAATTAATTTTAATCAATTAAGCATATGATTTTAAAAGAAAACTAAAAAAACTTGATTCTTGATGAATTACCTACAAGCAACCGATTGAAGCAAAGAACGTTTTTTTTAAGAGACAATCAAGTGATTAAAAAAATTGCACCTCTAATTAATATAAACTTTGATTTCTTAACTTCTTAATCAACATGCAAAAAAAACTTTACAGATTAACAAAAAACGTGAAACAGGTCTTCCCCCCTTCCCTTTGATGTTTTAATGAGAATAAGACAAAACAATATTCATACACAAAAAAAAGGGCACGACTGCCAAAAAGCTTCAACCTTAATAAATTTTTAAACACATGCAGATTTCGATGATCTTTGAATGCTTGAGACTTGCGAATGCATGCAATAATCCTAAGTCAAAAGCATGCATGCACATTAATAAAATCCGAGATGTGGACAAAACAAGGCAAAAAAAAATAGTACCCGTGATGTGAACAGTACCACAACAGTTGTGTGCATCTGTGAACCCGTGAATAGACAGTAGGGTTGCGTGCGTCCGTGAACCCGTGAAGAATTAATGGAATTTAAAAAAAAATGTGCATCCGCAATCATTAGGACACTTTCCTTTTTAAAAAAATATAAGACAAACCTGAGAGAGGTGCGAAACCTTGTTAGGGTTTCAGATGGTCGAGGCGGCAAAAAAAAACGGAGGGACTGTGATCGTCTTCTATTCGCGGCGGCGATGCTTCAGCTTGAGAAGATCAAAGCCGACCAGATGAGCTCTGATACCAGTCTGGGAGTCGATCCGAGGTACGCCGTTCCTCTTGTGCGAGAAAGCGAGAGAGATATAGAGAGAGGGAGAGATGGAGAAGGTCGGGGGCTCCCGTTAGGCGAGCGATTTCAGTGATGCATTTCCCCTCCGTCTGGGGAGGTTTATATAGGGCGTATGCCCTCGCCACGTCCGCCCCTTCGACCACGCCCTTGCGGTTACGGCCTCCGTGAGACCCGGTCGTCGTAACCGCCGGCTCCGCAATGGCTGGCGGTGGTTCTTGACCTACTTGGTCATATTCCATTCTACAATAGTTTGATCCAAAGATATATATCTATGTCTCAACTAATATATGTTTATGATTCCAATAAATTGATCTCTGATCTAAATAAGATGGCATTTTAATCTATAGATTGATAGTTGAGTAATACTCTTGATGTGAGTCCTCAACGTAGGAACAAATACTCGAAGTTATTAAAAGAGTTAACTTGACAAGATTAAGATATACAAAGCCTAGTATAATAATTGTCACAACATAAACATCCATCATTTGACTTGTGACACATACACATATGTATGTATGTATGTATATGTAAATGCATATATATTAGGGGTGTCTGTGTTTGTATTACTCAAACAGTAGATTGATGGCTTGACTAAGGATTATATGTCGACAGGTTGGTGTACATAACAAGTCTACATGAGATATATGATCTCTTAAAGTAATCATACATGTTTATGTATGATAATTCGGTTGATAAATCTCACTCATGTGATGTTGGGTAAAATGAATTCCAAGGGTGGTCTTGTTTTGGAAACATGGTACAGATTGAGAATATAAATATATGCTTTTGGAAAGCATGTGATTATTATTATCCTATGATCAAATGAACTATATGTTGCTTAATCTTATAAGGAGGGAAAAATGTGGGAACATATACTTTTCGATAATTCAGGTATCCAATATGCATCGAGTATTTGGAGCATAATAGGTTGCACTCCACGACTCTTCCATTTTGAGGAATTAATGAACATGATAGATTATAGTCGCTCTATTAAGAAAAGTTGGATGAGATGTAATTGGATTAAATCTTAGTTCAATAGACCTAATCAAGTTCCAAATATGTCCGAGTAATCCAAAAAAGCTTGAGTTTATCAGTGATGAGGTTCAATTTTCAACATATTGGTTGGACAAATTAAGCATCCATTATCCTTGATATCATATTTAGAGTGATGTTAATCTGATGTATATTGACATGTGAGCTCCATAGTAATATCTAAAAGTATATGTGTTTGCTAGAGAAGGATATTCGATATGTTTGTGTTTTAGTCGAAATCTCATTATCTATGATATCTTTATCCAAGATAGTCAGATTGAATCTAGATATCCTTTAAATCACGAGCTCATTTAATTGGATTCACATGAATCAAGGATTATAGTAGTGAATTTGATTTGAAATATGGATCTGGGTTGATTAGGTTAACTAGTTAGGGTTGGGCCCCGATCAGGGTGGAGCGCCTACCCTTTCCCACTTAAAAGGATGAAGGACAAACCCTACATGCTTCCTCACCCTCTCCCATTTGACATTGTCCACCCTATTCTTTTCTCTCCATTGGTGTGCCATCTTCCAAGGAGAAGAAGGTTTGTAAATGTGCTTTGACTACACAATAGAGAGCCCATTATGTATGATGCAATTTGACGATCAATATCGGTAAAGGTGTAAATGAGAACAAGCATCTCATGAATGACATGAGAAAAGTTGGTCATCTTCTTCTAATATTTCAAGATAGTACACGATTTTGAAAAATGAGAGGGTGGAAAGAAGTAATGTGAGAGGGATGGTTTGGTGGTTAATTTGCAACGCATCGGTTGTGAGTAGAAACTCATGACATTTCTCATACGAGACTCGATGAATAAGCTCATTGAGTGTTGATCCATGTTAGGATACCCAAGGATAACTTGAATCATTTGTGCATAAATAATGAAGGTGTGATTCACCATGATGGTGCATAAGTGATAACCCTCTTCTTAACTACGCAGATGTCTTAGATTAACATAAAGTTAATCCATCACAAGAGGAGAAATACTTCCAATTGCAGAAGAGAGTCATTTAGGGTCGAAAAAGATTTAAATGTGCTAGATGTGGAATAGGTGAGACTATGAGGAGAAGTTGTTGATAAAAGTCATGAGGTGTCATGACTATCTACTACTTGTATCGAAACCTTAAAAGATCAAAGGACGATGATGACCACCTAATTATCATTGTTTATTAAAAAAACTAATTATCATCTGGCATCAATGACTTCGACGTGTATCTGTTAGTAGGATCAATAGATCAATAAAAGATAAACATTTAGGTTTTCTAACAGTCCAATACTACCCACCTATGAATAATGTATTCGAAGTAAAATGTTCTACGTTATATTTTTTTGGGGAAAGGAATAAATTGCAAACATATTCCAGTTCTTACATATTATTACTTGACATTTATTCATACTCATTGGCATGTATGGTGTTTTGTTTTCCTGGTACATCATAAGTTGAAAAACTTTTTAAAGTGAGGTAATTAATTAGCAAAAAACAAATCATAAAGAAATCTCATTTGAAGACATCTTTCATCAAGTAGTTATCATGATTTATCAAAAATAATAATGACTACTAAGATTACTCGAGCATTCCAAAACTTGCGACCTTGTTGAAAACAGGCTTCAACTATATGGCAATTCCTAATTAAGCCCACGTTAAATACATGCCTCTGTAAGCTTCCTCCATTCTTTTATGCCCACGTTAAACTCTAAAGTTGAAATTTCAAGCCCTCTCTTTGTTACATTTGAAAAATAAGAATCTGATTGAGAAACAACACATAGTTGAGACCTCTTTTTGTCCGTTACCCTATAAAATATCAAGCCCTCCATGGAGGACCCAAAATCCAAATCAGAACACAAAACTTGTCAATTGCACTTACATGCAGATATATATGGGTAAAATGCGACTACCCTCTGGGGAGCTAGCTTGATTCTCGTCGTCTCATTTCCTTATATTTTTTTATTTTTTTTGAAAAATACTTCCGTAGATTTTCATAATTATACCCCTATATTATGTCATTCAAATTTTGTGAGAAACAGAGATTCCAACGACCTCCATCTAGACATGGTCAATTTCAATAATTCCGAGACTGTTAAAAAATGACTGTCTAGATGGAGGCTGTAAGAGTCTCTGTTTCTTACGAAACTCGAATGACATAATATAGGGATATAACGATGAATTTTTTCACGGATGATTTTTCAAAAAAAAAATAAAAACTTGGGAAAAATGTGATGGGAGGAGCCAAGTTAGCTCCCCTAAGGGCAACCCCAATTTCCTCTATATATAAAGGGTAAAATAGGGCTGCCCTCTAGGGGAGCTAGTTTGGATCCCCGTCTTATTTTTTTCATTTTTTATTTTTTTTGAAAAATACTTTCATGAATTTTCGTAACTATATCCCAATATTATGTCATTCAAGTTTCGTGCGAAACAGAGACTCCTACAGACTATATCCGAGGGCGATTTCAATAATTTAATTTGCGACCGTTAGAAAATGACTATCTGGATAGAGGCCGTAGGAGTCTCTGTGTCGCACGAAACTTGAATGACATAATATAGACATATAACGATGAAAACTCGTGGTTTTTTTAAAAAAAAATTAAAAAAAAAAGAAAAATGAAGAGGAAAAACCAAGTTAGCTTCCCTCGAGGGAGTCTTATTTTAATCATATATAAAAAAGGTCGATCTTCCTAAACTAAAAAAAGACTGCATCATATATGAATTACAAACATACATTATAGAGCTCTTGCTACAAAATATATAATTACCAAGATATCCATAAATAACATACGACCAATTAATCCCACTTCCATATGGTATGTATATCAACATCAACTCAATTCAAACACAACTAACCACCTCTCGGCACCCTTTCTTCTCCTCCCCTCCCCCGCCATACACCACGTCCAAGTTGTACAGCACCGGCACCATCGTCGCCGAGCACACCGCCACCAGCACCGGCCCGAAGATCCACAGCAGCAGCGGCATCGTCGTGTAGAACACGCGGTTGCCGATGGTGTTCAACCCAAAGCCCCTCTCAAGGAGCTCGCATACATACTCAGGCGTGACGGAGTACCCCTCGCCGTTGGTGGCGGGGGGCACGTTGATGAGGAGATTCACCTGGTTGATGTACCGTACCGAGAGCGAGTAGAACATAAAGGCGAGGAGGAAGCCGAGGAGGATGGTCACGTACTTGAGGGACATCATGAGCTCCCCGTGCGCGCCAAATACCACGTCGTTGAGGGGCCTCTTGATGCTGTAGGTGCTGCTGAGCACCGCTGCCAGGCCGCAGCACAGGAGGATGGACGTCGTCGCCATGAGGGTCACCCCCATGATCGCGTTACGTATCGACTGCACTGCCAGTATGTTCTTCTTGTCGTTGTCCTGCTTAGCCATGGATGAAAGCCGATCGGATAAGGTTCAGATATAAGTATTTTGAAATAACACAAGGGTATACATGTAAATATCCTTGTAAGAGATGGAGAAGGATCCTCTCCTGTGGCATGGGATGCAACAGACATCGAGCAATTCCCACAAATTCGCATTTTTTGTGCGTCTGAATTATGTGAATTCGTGAGAACCGCTCGATCAAGATCGAGCGACTCCCGACTTGCAGCAGAGTCTGCTGCAATCCATACCACAACAGACGATCCTATTCCGTAAGAGATATACATTGGTTTCCCACACGCAACCAAATGTCACACGATAGCAATGCTATATATATATGCACGGGCACACACATCTTTCATGTTTTAATTATTAAATTATAAATCTTAGACAACATAGATATGGAAATCGATTCCAATACGTCCGAAGATCAAATCCATGACATCAATCAACACAATCCATGCGCTTTTTAGCCACCTCTCTTACGGTGAATGATGTGGGATATCCAAAAAGCAAACATGAGAAACAGCATCATGAGATCCTCTGCTGTGGTTCTATGGCTGCATTAATCGTGTGAACCGCTATATTGGTCAAGCGGTTCACACGATTTTGTACGATACGAGCTACAAAAAGTGCAAAATCATGCGTACACTGTAAGATCAAGATCGAGTGGTTCGCACAACCACAACAGATTTTGCTGCATGTTGGCCCACAACAGACGATCCGGACCCCCTTTATGGGGGTCGTCGGATGACCCTAATAGGGGACCGATCATCCCGACCCAAGACCCATTTTGATTCTATAATCTAATATTATAGCAACTAGATTACTGTAATTCCAAACATGGCCTTCATGAGGATGGCGAGGAACATATATTTCACACTAACATACCTTCATCATGGCGAGGGCCCACTGGCGGCGGCCGGCGGAGTTGATCCCGATGATCGTCTGGTGGGGCTGGACACGGACGCGGCGCCACAACCAGAGGTGGTAGGTGAGGGAGAATGCGAGCGACAGAGGGATGAGGACGAGGTCGAGGTAGCACTTCCTCCACTCCATCTTCTTCCTCCTACCTCCGTGACCCCTTGGCCTTCACACAAGCACATATATATATACACGTGTGTGTGTATAGAGAGCTCTCGCTCTAGTGCTCACAATGAATGCAATATTTGGAGGGTGATTAGCGTGATTGTCACAACATTCGATTGGTTGGCAGGAGTCCAAAGTGCGAGATTGCATGGCACCACTACTATTTGCATCAGCTTTCCCGTTTCCACAAGCCCCATTCATTACTTTCGTCTCTATTTCCTTCTACTTTAGTCTCCACGTTACTAAAGGAGATGGCCTAGATTAGTAAAAAGTGGCGCCATGATTATATATAGATTAATCACGTACTCGGTTCTTTTTACATCACACGCACCTATATGTATAAGTAATTGTAAGGTCTAGGGTTCTACCGTGTTTGGTTTTGAAGCAATTATCGGGATAAAGCATACGTATGTCCCGTGTATCCGGAGCAATTCCTCTGCAGTATTTCAGATTCTGATGCAAAATCGTGGAACACCGGAGTCGCTCGATCAAGATCGAACGGTTCGCGTGAATTCCCTATTTTTGTGGGCCCATACTGTGGAAATTCGTGTGAACCGCTCGATCAAGATCTATCGGCTCGGATTGATTGCAGCAGACTCTGCAGTACTGCAAAGGATCCACTCTACCCGTGTACCGACTACATGCTGGACGTACATCATATTTTAGATCCCTTGGTTGGAACATTTAGACCGACATTGTTGCGTCCGAGGATTAGATCTCCTGCCGGACCGTTATCGACAACTTGTTGGATTCAAATTTGATTGGAACTGTTGACAACTATACAAAATACTTAAAAATCCTAATGTTACATGTATTGCTTACAACAACTCATGAACGTCCGTTCTTGTAAAGTCCTATAGTCTGAGTAGTCGTTGAAAAAAGATCGATAAATTGTCTATATTAATGGAACTCGGACAGGGTTCCGAGATTCCAAATATGGGATTATCCAAAATCAACGCGATATTATACATATATGTGTGTGTCAGTTCCCAGAAACTTGGATATATATATATATATATATATATTAATTTTATATATATATATATATATATATATATATATCACGTTTATAATCAATGCACCCACAATGCAGCTGTAACGAGAAAAGGTGCATGGAAAACTTTGGATATCCTAAAAGATGGGCATCATGGAATACGATTCTTGGATATGGAAGCTAATATGTGTATATATCATGTGCAATATGTAGAACAATGCTTCGGCTCGCCACAATATACCTAACACGAGGCGAATATATGCATGTGAAGCGTTTTGATGCGATTGTTTTTGCAACGTTGTATTCTATGCATGCATATTCTTTTTGGCTTTTTATCACTCGTGTTCCTCTTATATATTATATCAATTATGCTCATTGTTTTTTGTAATATCAATTCTACTTCTACCCCCGACGAGTTCCCCAATTATCACTTGTACCCTTTTGTTAGGATGGTCGTCAATGAATTGAACTCAACCATGATTTTTTCAAACCGTGGTGTGGTTAAGAGGGCTATAATGGTCAAACCCCCTTAATGGAGACATGAACATGCTTTGTCTAATACAGAGGATGAGTTATCGAGTTTGCAGAACGACCACGACTGGGACTACGTCTCCACTGGGGGGGTGTGGGTGGGTTCTCAGCAAAGCACGGTAGATGAGGGATTGGTTAGGATCGAGCGAGTGACGATGAGGGGAGCCAAATAAGTAGGAGACCTTGAGGGAGAAGTCGTGGAGGAGGAAGAGGTAGGTAGAGGAGACGTAGGGGAGGAGTTGCGGAAGGAGGAGGAGGTGGAGGGAGTGTGGAAGGAGTGGGGCCATAAGGAGGGGCAGAAGATAGATGAGGGAGGGAGTCAACGGTGGTGGCTGACGAGCCGCCCGATAGACTAAGGTAAAGTATCTCACTAAGGTCGTTGTGACCTCAGTCACTCGGGACTCAGAGCTCAATGAAGAAAAAGAATCAGACCACCAATCAGAGAGAAAAATCAATAAAAGCAAAAATAGCGGTCTCGCTATGTGATTAACCCGGTATAGCTCCCAGGGTCGGTCTCGAGGAGCACGAGTTGGCCTTGCGGCCTACGAAGTAGTCTAAAAACAAATAAAATAAAAACCAATATTTTTTGGTGGTTTTTAATATTTTTATATTTTTTGGATTTTTAAAAATGAAGGAAAATAATAAAACAAAAAAAAACAAGCAACTTCAAGCAATTATTTAATGACTCAAAAATAGTCCAAAAATTTAAAAAAAATATTTTTATGTTTTATGGATTTTTTACTGTTTTTGGTGAGTTTTTGAGAATTTTATGATTTTTATGGAATTTTCTAAAAATGAAAGAAGGCACAAATAAGAGAAAACTGTCCAGTCAGGCTTGGAGGACCAAATTAAAATATAAAATGGTCCTAAAAGAGCCTGGAGGTATTTTTCTTGAAAAATATAAACAAAAAGGAAAAATCAGAAAAAGAGTTTATTAATTTTTGAATTTTCTATGATTCTTTTAGAATTTTTATGAGTTTTTAAGGTTTTTTTTTAATTTTAAGCTTTTTATAAAACCAAAAATAACAAAAAATGGACAGAAAATCAAACAAACACAAACACACAAAACTTGATTTTTTTAGAATTTTTAGAAAATGTTTTAATAATTTTTTTATGAATTTTCAATCTGAACAAAGACAAAAAGGAAGGTTTTTGAAATTTTTAAAAATATTAAAAAGGCTCAAAAATATTTCCAAAAATTTGTGAAAATTCTAAACAGTGGCAGGAGCTACATGTCCGATTTTCACGCAAATTGGGTCAAAATTGATATTTTATTAAAATCAAATAAGAGCCCACAGTGAATAGGGACCTGTTTGCAATAAAAATATAGTACTGGGGCTGAAAAGAAACGAATCCAGAACCTGGGGGGTCCTCGTGCAATTTCTCCAAGTCCCCATGCGTGCCGCACGTGGTCTGGGCACAGAGGGACCAATGTGCAAGAAAAATAAGTTCCAAGGGCTTATTAGCAACAGGGGCTAAAAGCCCAGGGGACTAGTTGCAATTTACCTAGAGTATTCGGCACATGTCAAATAAAAACATTCACAGGGGCATAAGTGCAAATATCAAGAAATATATTTCATTCAGTAACAAGCAGAATCTACAAGCCCATATCATGCAATTTCCACAAAAACCACGTGACGATGAACGTGTCAAACGTTCACAGGGATGAAAATGCAAATAACAAAAAGGTCCAGGTCCTAAGTGCAATTTTTACAAAAATAAAAAGAACTATATTCTATATTTACAAGACTAAATAATAAAAACGAAAAGAGAAAGGGCCTAAGAGTAAATTGCCCTTTATTATCTGAGGGCTGAGAGGAGGCCACGTGTCTGATCGGACGGTGGAAGTGCGCTGCGCCTCAATGAAGGAACCTCGGCTCTGATCTGACGGCGGAGAGGAAGCCACGTGGATGATCGGACGACTAAGAAATGGGCTCGCCTCTCCTCTGCGACGGACGCTCCAGATGAGGTCCAAGCTCTGATCTGACGGCTGCTATCCCCTCGCCAATGGACGGTCGTGATCAAAACTGGGAGAGGGGGCTCGATCTGACGGCGATGGAGGATGCTCCAAGAACAGGTGACCGACGAAGTTTGCCGGCCCAGAACTCGTGCTGGGATCCTCCTCTGCTGCTGCTAAGATGTGGAATAGATCTGCCTTGACGTCCCGCAGCTGATGCACCTCTCCGATGAGGCCGGCGACCACCGGAGTGGCCCGGCGATGGCGGTGGCCTGGAGCTGCTGTCCCTGAATGCTCAGGCCCTCAGATGGGCCTTTCGTGACCTGAAAAGTAGCACAACAAGCTCCTGGGTCGAGGGCAAAGTGCCTCGACCCGGTTAGAGGTGAAATGGGTGGTTGGCGCGTCGGGGCGGATGATCTCCGGTGAAGCGACGGTGGTAGAGATCGAGTCCATGCTCCGGGGCGAGACAGGGGGTGCGAGTGGGTGCAGAAGGTGCGGAGAGGTCTCGTGGTGATTGATGAACAAGATTTTTCACAGGTCTAAAGTAATCCACACAAGGCGGGATCACAATGTCGCTGAGGCGACCCGCGAAAAATCCTAATTCAAACAACAATTAACCCACAACAAATAAATCAAGCAATGAATGTAAATGTGCGGAGTTAAAATTTATTATAACTCTACAACAAGATGTGTATAGTGCAAGTATTGTAGAGGTCGAACACAGGGAGCAGAAAGGCTAGATCGGGGCAAAAATGCTCAAAATGTGTGTGCATGTGATCAAGTGTCTACTTATGCTATTTTTTTTTGTGGGTTTTTAATTCTATATTTTTATTTAATTTTTAATTTTGTATTTTTGTATTTTAATTTTATAATTTCTAATTTTATATTTTCTTTTTAGATTATATATATATATTTTTTTATTTTCTTTTTCAATATTAGAAAATAAGGACAATGTAATAAAAGACAAGCTAAAGTATTTATAAAAATATGCAAAAATAATCAAAAATTCAGAAATGAAATGTTTTTGATATTTTTAGGATTTTTACTGTTTTTGTGATTTTTGGGTAATGTTTAAAATGTTTTTGGTATTTTTAAAGAGCTAAATAAAGAAAACAGTGAATAAAAGTTGCTGGCCGAAATTAAATTGAGGATGAAAAATAGTAAACAGTGTCAAAAATTCCTCAAATTAATTTTCCATAAGAGAGAATAAAATAGAGAAACTACAGGAACTGAGTTTATATTTTTAGGATTTTTCTAGGATTTTTTAGATTTTTAGGAAGGTTTTTGGGCTTTTCTAATTTTTAGGAGTTTTTTTTGTATTTTTTAATGAATTTTGGACTGGAGTTAGAACACAATAAGATAAGAAAAATATATTTTTTTGGGAATTTTCTGATGTGTTTTTATATTTTTTTGGTATTTTATGACGCAAACAGTGCTGAAAATGAGTGTTTTTGAATTTTTATAAATAATAAAATGCAATGAAAATGAAAAATAAAAATATGGCGTGAATCTATAATGCAACAGGAGCTTAAATCTATTTTTTGAGATTTTTTCGAATTTTCTAGATGCATGAAATAAATAGGGAAAGCACACAAAAAATACAAGGCCTAACAAGGGTATGAATGTAAATAGAGCAACGTTCAAGGGCCAATATGCAAACTATACATAAGTACTCAACTGCAGATGAATGCTTTGAGTCCTAAATCAACATCACACAAAATGACGGGGGAAATGGCACAAAATACCCACGCCCGAGGCGATCGACGGCTGCGGAGGCGTGGAGGAAGAACGACCGACGAACTCGGTCGGGATGAACTTGGAGCTCCAAAATCTCCACGCACGATGCTTCGAACGCCCCTCTGATGGTTCCGCGAACCTCCAGGAACAGCCCAAAACTGATAGGCGGCCGCAAAATGGCCTAGAAGAGGCCGGAGGTCCGCCGCAACTTGAAGGAGGGAGGGGTGCTCCAAGTGGTTCGTCCTCAAACAAAAATCGACCCCAAGAGGGGGTCTTTTGCACCTGGACCTGCAATCAAAGCACAAGCAGCGGTAAAAGGTTCCAGGGTCAGCAAAAAGGGGTGATGGTGGCGTGGCGAAAATGGTGGCCGGAGCTCAAGAGCTCCGGCGAGGTGTTTGATGGTGAGATCGAAGCTAACTAGTTGATTTAATGCAAAGCTAATTACGTGAAAAACAAAGCTAAGGACTACAACTACGTATTAAGCAAGTAAAAACAGGGAGAAACGACCTCGAATGGCGGTAGACCACGAGATTGGGTACCTCACGGCCAAGCTTGGCCGGAGATGGGTGGAGACGCCTCCGCACCGCTCCTCCTCTCCTCCTAACGGTGAGGTGAGGTTGCTGTCACCTTCCTCTAACCTCCGCACATGAAAGAAGGGAGGAAGAAGGGGGAAAAAGGAGTTCAAACTCGAAATGGAGGAGAAGGGTCGTTTTTGAAGATGTGGCTATGGAGGCACAAAGAACGAGGTGTCGCGCGCGAATCGATGGTCCAAAGACCCGTTCAAGCCTAGGGCGTGTAACCTCAATATATGGTGAACAAAAGTCAAGAAGGAAGAATTGCCAAATGGTGAAAGACGCGCTCTCCAAAATTCGGAGAAAACGCCAAAAAAACGCAGTCTGACAAGCTTCAGAACATTGGGCAGAGAGTGGGCGAGGAGGCATGAAGATCGAGGTTTATCGAGCAAATCTTCGATCTAAAGACCAAACCAAGTACTGGGCGTGTATCATGGTTATATGGGGAGAAAAAGTGAAGAAGGACCCGAGGTCAAAATGTGAATGACGTGGCCTAGAAAAATAGGAGAAAATGACCAAAAACGCAGCTGGCAGGCTGCAGGTGCAGACCAGGGAGTTGACCAGCGGGTCAACTTCCACCTGGTTGGTCCACGTGGACCAACCACAAAAATCCCTGGGAAAAACATTTGTAAATTCAATTAAAAATAGCAAATCAATTTATTAAATTATGGTTACAAAATAAAAAATGTTTATTATTTTATAAATTATTTTATTATGATTTTTATTTATTTTTATGAGACATATTTTTACAAGTTTGCATTTATACCCTTTATAGTATATATATCTGTATATTTAAGTATTCTATTTTTATTTAGGTATTTTTAATATTATTATTTTTGTTTATTATTTTATATAATTATAACATACTTTTATACATGTAAATCTATTTTTATTTTATTTTATTGATGTGTTTTGTATAATTAATAAAATATAAGTATAGTTTATACAGGTATGTGTATAAGTATAATACCTATGTTTTGAGTATACAAGTATTTTTATTTGAGTCTTATTGATGTTTTTATTCTAATTTTAATGCACATAGTTATTACAAGTATTATTTACAACATTATAAAAATATAAAATTGTAAAAATAATAAATAAATAATAAATTGAATATTTTAATCTGTACAAGGTACAATGGGGGTCCAAAACTCAACTTTCAAACCGTAACTCCGCCAAATGCGAAACCACCGCCATTAATTAGCTTATTTTCTTCTATATACAATTAAAGGTGAGTACGCTGCATTTGGAGTTTTTATTTGTGAGATACGGGTCTGGGAAGTTGGCATTCTGGATTCTTATTCAGACCATAACTTTTTATCTGTACATTATTTTTCTGTGAAATCAATTTTGTATTTTTCTTTATTAAATTATCTACAACTTTCATGTACAAAGTTTCTTTATTTGATGTATAAAAAGTGGAACCAAAAATAGGTCCCAAAATGAATAAAGAATGAATTAATACATATAGGTATTTGATATGTATTTTGGCCCTTATCTCCCCCTACTTTATTCCTTGTCGACCTATTCATCAAGATGCCTAGGTCTCGGGGTTTCGGGTCATAAAATATCTACAATATTTTATTTTTTTTCTTTTCTTTTCTTTATTCTATAATTTTGGCACTAAAAACCGCATTTTATACAATATTTACATACATATACATGAATGCTAAAATGCCTATATTACGCCTATTTACACGCATTTACTAGGGTTTTTGAGGCCAAAATGATAGAATAAAGATGATGAAACGTGGATTCATCATCCCCCTATACTTGCCTTTGCTAGTCCCTAGCAAACACTTATGCAATAAGTGCAGAAAAATAAAAATAAAGAAAAGAAAAAGAAGAAAGATGGATTTTATTTGATCATCAAACTTGTCTTCACAAAATCAAAGTTTGGAGCTTAAGTCGGATCTTGGGAAATTTAGTGCGTGCGGAACCTTAGTGAGAACCGTGTTTGAAATCCAACAGTCCTTGAGAATCCCAAAACGCTATCCAAGTCTTCTCAATAGCCAGGTCAGAAATACTTCAACTCATACGCAAACTCTTACGACTATGAATCTGACTTGTACAATGTAAGTGATGGTGGCTCTCCCCAACTAGAATGACAAAGAAACTGACTTCTCCAGTACGACAACCCAATGATTCCCCAATCCAGCAACTCCATCCTCGAGGAGCGGGGTATTCCCTTCTAAGTTCAAGTGGCAACCAACTCAAGAGGAGGGGGTGAAGAGAAGAATGGACGGTAGCCAGTGTAGCTACCTATCCTTGGATGCAAGACCAGTGTAGTCAAGTCATCCTGCTGCAGGCTCACATGATATGACTTTAGAACTCAAGCTTGCTTATTTTCTTTGTACATACTTGCAGGCTTTTTATTTTTACACATGCCTGAACTTTTTTTTTCTTTTTTTTTTGAAATACTATATACAGCAGCATTTACATAAGGAGTTTTTCCTCTTGAGCCAGTAGACTATCCCTCTTTTGAAGCTTTATCGCAACCCACAGCCTCCTGTCTTTAGACTTCCTAATCACTGGACGGGTTGGGGTGCACTTCCCTCCCTAGAGGAGGACAAGTGTTTCCACTTGTGTGCGTCTCATACCAGCAAATCCAATCCCCTCACCACTCCAACTGAGTTGAGCCATGTGAAAGGTGCAGGTGTCCAAGTTAGGTCATTATCAACAAGAATCGTGCGTGTGCTCCGAAATACTCTACTTAGGCAGTCAAGAATCCATTGAACCAAGTCCCGTGATCCTCAAAGAATTAAGTCAACTAGACCTGAAGTACTTCAAACCCAGTTCCTATAAGGTTCCTGTTATTAGGTAGATTTTAAGGTCCAATCAAGCTCCAATCTCCGGATTTTACTTAGACTTGTTCAACTATCAAACTCAATCCGAAAAATGCTCATGCTATGCAAATGATATGCAGAATGCAGAAAATATTTTTGTAATGCAATTTTCAAAGATTTTGAACTTTTTATGGGTTTTTGAAAATATGATGCATGCATATGCAGATGCATTTTTTTGTATTTTTCAAAAAGATTTTTCAATGTTTTTGGATTTTAATTTTGCAAATGTTTTTGGTAATTTTGAAAACAAAAAGATTTTGGCTAAAAGCTAGGTAAAAATATGTACACGGGAGTGCTTCTTATTTTTACAAGAAGTGGATTTTAAGAATTTACAGGGTAAGTGGTCAATTTTATACATATATATATATATAGTGGATTTTGGTGAGATGTAAGTATTCCTCAAACTTATATGAAAATAATTTACACACAATTTTTGAAAACTATAGTCCAAAATAATTTTTACAAACATTTTACAAACATGTGAAAACATTTTGCAAAGGCTTTCAAAACAGTATATATAGGTTTTTCAAATCATTTTTGCAACCATTTTCAAACCATTTGCAAATCATTTTTCAAACATTTTATTTCACACAAAGAAAAGAAGTTTTACAAACCACACATTTTTCACAGGTTGAAAACATGTAACAAAATATTTTCAAAATAGTTTTCAATAGATGTTCACAAAGATTTTCAAACTATTTTTCAAACATTTTGCAAAAAACATTTTCACCTAATTTATTAATCAGTAAATACAAAAAGAATTTGAGGAATAACCACATCTTTTTATTAAGAATTTTAAATGAATTTTTAAAGAATTATTAGCCATATTATTAGGAAAATACGAAAGTACGAGTTATGGCTAAAGTATATACGCAGTATATACGACCCCCCTATACTTAGCTTGAGCTATGTCCTCATAGATCGGAGAGAAAAGAGAAGACATAACTCGTACTGAGTATAGGAAAATCTAAAGAATAAATGAATGAATCAATGAGAAGTTGACCGTCCCCCCTATACTTAGGATCAAATAATCCTAAGTATAGCAGACTGTACACAAAGCAGGGAGGGTCAAGGGTGGGAATGAACAGATCGTACTCGGGGTGTCTCCCCCTATACTTAGGGTAAGATATCCCTAAGTATAGACAAGAAGAGGAGACAATGGAGAGGATCGAAAAAATAGAGAAACTCGAGGTGCACACCCCCCTATACTTAGGACAAAGTACGTCCTAAGTATGGAAAACTGTCTACAAGGGCGGCACCTTTTTGGATACAAAAAGAGGATAGAATAGGAAAAGAAGAAAAGAAGAAAAGAAGAAAAGAAGAAAAGAGATCTGAAGATGGAAGGATAGATCAAAGCATATACACATCACTCCCCCTATACTTAGGGTGAAAGAAGCCCTAAGTATAGGCAACGACAGGAGTGATGACACTGAACGAATAATGAACACTCGGCTTGTCCACCCCTCCTAAACGTAGGACAAAGTGCGTCCTAAGCAAGGCAAACACGAGAATGGGTAGACGAGCAAAACGGGAGAGAGACGGAGGTACACAACACGAATGTACAACAGGATGGATGTACAGAGGGTCAAGAAGGTAGAAAGCGAACCTTCTTGCGAGACCGCGGAGGAATAGATCTAGTGTGGTGCAGGTCGACATCGGGGTCTACAGTGGACGGAATCCGATCAGGGTCGACAGAGTGTAAATCCTCAGTGGCCCTAGGGTGTGAAGGCACAGACGGATCAGTGAAAGAAGTGCGGCTAGGTCCGGCCTTGGGAGTCTCGCTGATATCAAAGTGGAATGGGACGAACTCATCATCATCGGAAGTAGTGTACTCAGAGTCGTCCTGCGAGGAGTCATCCAGGTCAAAACCAAAAGGCACGAACTCATCGGTGGAAGTAGTCGAGCTCTGTTCGTCCTCTATAATCTCAACTGGATCATCTTTTTCATCAAAAGGCCCGAATTTCTGAAGAAAAGCAACTAAATCAAATTCGGCCTTAGTCTCATCAGTATCTACATGGACAGGAGCGGACTCATCAGTGGACGTAGTCAAAGCATGTCCGTCCTGTATAGTCTCTAAATCTGCCCTCCGCTCAATAGTGTCAATCGTGTAAATCCCGCGGATGTCATCAACACATCGCCAATCACAGGAAGCAGCAACACCAAGGTCTATGCTTTCCGAGCTTTCCTCCTTAGAGAGGAATTCTCGGGTCTCATCATCGGTCATGAAGAAGGTCTCTCTGATATCTTCATATAGATCATAGTTCTCGGGGTCAGCCAAGATAGGTGAAGTCACATCAGGTGCGGGTCTCTGGTCAGCAGTGGGTGCGGTGATCACTGCTTTGCCCTCGTCAGCAGGACGGAAGCGAATCTCTCCTGATCCGTAGTCAATAACGACTCTCGCAGAGGCGAGGAATGGTCATCCCAGGATGATTGGAGAATGCTCCCCTGTGGAGTTCTCCATGGGCAACACGACAAAATCAACATTGTGGCTCGTGCCCTGAATCGATATGACGACATTTTCAAGGATACCCTTCGGCCTCTTTATTGATCCATCAGCAAACTGAACGATCATCCTGGTCTTCTTGAGAGGCCCTAAGTGAAGAGACTGTACCAGCGAGAAGGGTATGATGCTAATCGAAGCACCACCGTCTAGGAGAGTGCGATCACATGTGAAGTCAGAGATGGTGCAACTAATGAAAGGTGTGGCAGTGTTCCTCTTCTTGGGAATGGGACGGTGTGTGATGGCGTGGGCAGTGGCCATGGTCAAGATATGACGCTCAGATCTGCTCCTCCGCTTTCTCTTCTTGGGAAGAGGAGTAGATAAATTGGTCATGGCCTGCTGAAGTGGGGCACGGATGATCTCATGAATGGTGGCCACCACTTCGGGTTCAATCAGTATTTTTTTGAATTTTTGGACCTCCTCCATACAAGGGAGGAAGTCGGAATCAGCATATACACGAGGCATGCCAAGAGCAGTCTGTACAGTGGCATCCTCGGGGTCAAAGGTGGGACTGGGTGTGAAAGGTTGTGTGGTCAAAGGGTCTGGCAAGTGGTACCTCTCCTCACAGTCTGGCTCGATCATGTGTCTCCCGAACTCTTTTTGTATTTTTAAATTTTTCTCATTTTTTTGTATTTTTGGCGATTGCAAGCTCTCATGGAAATCCTCGAATGAACCCATATCATCAAATGGTGGAATATCATGGTCGCTCTTATTGGTACTAGTGAGGTGGTCAATCCTCTGTCTCACATGATCCATCATTTGGGTCAAGTGCTCAAGGGTGGACTCCATGAAAGGTGACTCCAACAGCTCGGCCTCGGGTGGATGTGAAGGTGGAGGATATGGAAGTGGGGGTGGGTGTGGATAGAAGTCCGAGGTCTGATACTGTGGCTGAGGCGGATATGTACAAAAGTCAGGAGCAAAGTCCTCCTGGAAAAAAGGAGGTGGACCAGCTGGAGAGAGCGAATGATCCGCAAAATCCGGATAAAATACGCTCCAGTTGGCCATCTCGAAAACAAAAGGAAAATGATCGGGAGAGCACGACGGTCAAGTCAAGAGAGTGGAGAAGAAGGCGCAAATGCGCGGGGATGATCTAGGACACACAAACAATCACAGACAAAAATGAAATAAATCAAACCCTCAA
Source organism: Ottelia alismoides (assembly GCA_037367405.1). Taxonomy (NCBI): domain Eukaryota; kingdom Viridiplantae; phylum Streptophyta; class Magnoliopsida; order Alismatales; family Hydrocharitaceae; genus Ottelia; species Ottelia alismoides. Next base: position 654,720 of record JAZKJV010008238.1, on the reverse strand, counting down.
TTCACCTACTCAACTCGGTAGAGACCGTAAAATGCGGTCTTTTAATCTTGTCTGTTTTAGAGTTAGGTGAGAAGTCAAAGAATTTCACACACACTTAGGGGGCTTGATGGGATTTGGGCACTAATCCTTAAGGTGTGCGCGAGCAAATAAAAGCGAAGACAATGAGGGGATTACTCGCCCCAATACAAGATGTTTCTTTTTGATCGGTTTTAGGGTCGAGAGCAGTCCCAATTTTATTGATTATCACTTTTTTTGGATTTTTAGTAAAAATGCACGATCCTATCGGGGAGTCAATTCCTTTGAGCACCTAGGTTATCAAAATCAGAGGTAGAGGAGCGGGAAAGCAATGCAAGCGGTAAAAACAATGATGAATGTTAAAGCGTAAATGCTCACCTTGCCTCCAGCACTCTACATGCAAGGATGCTCAGCAGAATTGAAACCTATCTATATGCAAATGCAAAGCCGATGAAATCGCCCTAAGTTCAGAAATTTCTATTAGCGGGAAGAACCACAAGTTGACCGCCAATCCTCAACCCTAGAGTCCGGTCTAGGCTCACCCCTCCTCTGCTCAACAAATTGAGGGTAGGAGAAAGCGCTTTGCGGGGAGAGCTCGCGGCACGACGGATTGAAGGTGATGATCAACTGTTTATAATTTGACTAAGTCCAGATGATACTATAGGAGCATGCAAGGTATTAGGTGTTTGGCCTTAGTCTATCGCAAGCAGTCCTAAAACTAGGGGCTCAATCACACAAAAGAAATGAAAAATAAATCCGGAAAACAAAACAAAATAAAAAATGCGAAGAAAACCGTAAAAAGCCGCGGGAGCCCCCAAGTGAACAATTACTTGGAAATTAGGCTCGAATGTCCAAGTTCGGGGGTACCTGTATTATTACAAATAATAGTCTCTCTCTCACTACAAATTACAAAAATAAATGCAAGGAAATAAATGAAACAACTAAGGTGGAGCTAGGTCTACAAAAATCTCTCCTCGTCTCCTCGGTGCTAAGCTGGCAGAAGCCGGCTTCACGTGGGTGCGTAGGCGCCTAGGGTGGAGCGCCTCCCTCGATCCGCGGTACCTCGCACAAAGTCAACAAGAGAGGAGGTTAGACAGCTCAACAGATATATCAAAGATAAAGAACAATAAAATAGCAAAAATGAAAGCCGCGAAATAAACAATCAATCACAATCACAACAAGACCCGAACTAAGCGCTGTTGCTCCCCGGCAACGGCGCCATTTGATGAACAAGATTTTTCACAGGTCTAAAGTAATCCACACAAGGCGGGATCACAATGTCGCTGAGGCGACCCGCGAAAAATCCTAATTCAAACAACAATTAACCCACAACAAATAAATCAAGCAATGAATGTAAATGTGCGGAGTTAAAATTTATTATAACTCTACAACAAGATGTGTATAGTGCAAGTATTGTAGAGGTCGAACACAGGGAGCAGAAAGGCTACATCGGGGCAAAAATGCTCAAAATGTGTGTGCATGTGATCAAGTGTCTACTTATGCTATTTTTTTTGTGGGTTTTTAATTCTATATTTTTATTTAATTTTTAATTTTGTATTTTTGTATTTTGATTTTATAATTTCTAATTTTATATTTTCTTTTTAGATTATATATATATATTTTTATTTTCTTTTTCAATATTAGAAAATAAGGACAATGTAATAAAAGACAAGCTAAAGTATTTATAAAAATATGCAAAAATAATCAAAAATTCAGAAATGAAATGTTTTTGATATTTTTAGGATTTTTACTGTTTTTGTGATTTTTGGGTAATGTTTAAAATGTTTTTGGTATTTTTAAAGAGCTAAATAAAGAAAACAGTGAATAAAAGTTGCTGGCCGAAATTAAATTGAGGATGAAAAATAGTAAACAGTGTCAAAAATTCCTCAAATTAATTTTTTATAAGAGAGAATAAAATAGAGAAACTACAGGAACTGAGTTTATATTTTTAGGATTTTTCTAGGATTTTTTAGATTTTTAGGAAGGTTTTTGGGCTTTTCTAATTTTTAGGAGTTTTGTTTTGTATTTTTTAATGAATTTTGGACTGGAGTTAGAACACAATAAGATAAGAAAAATATATTTTTTTTGGGAATTTTCTGATGTGTTTTTATATTTTTTTGGTATTTTATGACGCAAACAGTGCTGAAAATGAGTGTTTTTGAATTTTTATAAATAATAAAATGCAATGAAAATGAAAAATAAAAATATGGCGTGAATATACAATGCAACAGGAGCTTAAATCTATTTTTTGAGATTTTTTCGAATTTTCTAGATGCATGAAATAAATAGGGAAAGCACACAAAAAATACAAGGCCTAACAAGGGTATGAATGTAAATAGAGCAACATTCAAGGGCCAATATGCAAATTATACATAAGTACTCAACTGCAGATGAATGCTTTGAGTCCTAAATCAACATTACACAAAATGACGGGGGAAATGGCACAAAATACCCACGCCCGAGGCGATCGACGGCTGCGGAGGCGTGGAGGAAGAACGACCGACGAACTCGGTCGGGATGAACTTGGAGCTCCAAATTCTCCACGCACGATGCTTCGAACGCCCCTCTGATGGTTCCGCGAACCTCCAGGAACAGCCCAAAACTGATAGGCGGCCGCAAAATGGCCTAGAAGAGGCCGGAGGTCCGCCGCAACTTGAAGGAGGGAGGGGTGCTCCAAGTGGTTCGTCCTCAAACAAAAATCGACCGCAGGAGGGGGTCTTTTGCACCTGGACCTGCAATCAAAGCACAAGCAGCAGTAAAAGGTTCCAGGGACAGCAAAAAGGGGTGATGGTGGCGTGGCGAAAATGGTGGCCGGAGCTCAAGAGCTCCGGCGAGGTGTTTGATTGTGAGATCGAAGCTAATTAGTTGATTTAATGCAAAGCTAATTACGTGAAAAACAAAGCTAAGGACTACAACTACGTATTAAGCAAGTAAAAACAGGGAGAAACGACCTCGAATGGCGGTAGACCACGAGATTGGGTACCTCACGGCCAAGCTTGGCCGGAGATGGGTGGAGACGCCTCCGCACCGCTCCTCCTCTCCTCCTAACGGTGAGGTGAGGTTGCTATCACCTTCCTCTAACCTCAGCACATGAAAGAAGGGAGGAAGAAGGGGGAAAAAGGAGTTCAAACTCGAAATGGAGGAGAATGGTCGTTTTTGAAGATGTGGCTATGGAGGCACAAAGAACGAGGTGTCGCGCGCGAATCGATGGTCCAAAGACCCGTTCAAACCTAGGGCGTGTAACCTCAATATATGGTGAACAAAAGTCAAGAAGGAAGAATTGCCAAATGGTGAAAGACGCGCTCTCCAAAATTCGGAGAAAACGCCAAAAAAACGCAGTCTGACAAGCTTCAGAACATTGGGCAGAGAGTGGGCGAGGAGGCATGAAGATCGAGGTTTATCGAGCAAATCTTCGATCTAAAGACCAAACCAAGTACTGGGCGTGTATCATGGTTATATGGGGAGAAAAGTGAAGAAGGACCCGAGGTCAAAATGTGAGTGACGTGGCCTAGAAAAATAGGAGAAAATGACCAAAAACGCAGCTGGCAGGCTGCAGGTGCAGACCAGGGAGTTGACCAGCGGGTCAACTTCCACCTGGTTGGTCCACGTGGACCAACCACAAAAATCCCTGGGAAAAACATTTGTAAATTCAATTAAAAATAGCAAATCAATTTATTAAATTATGATTACAAAATAAAAAATGTTTATTATTTTATAAATTATTTTATTATGATTTTTATTTATTTTTATGAGACATATTTTTACAAGTTTGCATTTATACCCTTTATAGTATATATATCTGTATATTTAAGTATTCTATTTTTATTTAGGTATTTTTAATATTATTATTTTTGTTTATTATTTTATATAATTATAACATACTTTTATACATGTAAATCTATTTTTATTTTATTTTATTGATGTGTTTTGTATAATTAATAAAATATAAGTATAGTTTATACAGGTATGTGTATAAGTATAATACCTATGTTTTGAGTATACAAGTATTTTTATTTGAGTCTTATTGATGTTTTTATTCTAATTTTAATACACATAGTTATTACAAGTATTATTTACAACATTATAAAAATATAAAATTGTAAAAATAGTAAATAAATAATAAATTGAATATTTTAATCTGTACAAGGTACAATGGGGGTCCAAAACTCAACTTTCAAACCATAACTCCGCCAAATGCGAAACCACCGCCATTAATTAGCTTATTTTCTTCTATATACAATTAAAGGTGAGTACGCTGCATTTGGAGTTTTTATTTGTGAGATACGGGTCTGGGAAGTTGGCATTCTGGATTCTTATTCAGACCATAACTTTTTATCTGTACATTATTTTTCTGTGAAATCAATTTTGTATTTTTCTTTATTAAATTATCTACAACTTTCATGTACGAAGTTTCTTTATTTGATGTATAAAAAGTGGAACCAAAATAGGTCCCAAAATGAATAAAGAATGAATTAATACATATAGGTATTTGATCTGTATTTTGGCCCTTATCTCCCCCTACTTTATTCCTTGTCGACCTATTCATCAAGATGCCTAGGTCTCGGGGTTTCGGGTCATAAAATATCTACAATATTTTATTCTTTTTCTTTTCTTTTCTTTATTCTATAATTTTGGCACTAAAAACCGCATTTTATACAATATTTACATACATATACATGAATGCTAAAATGCCTATATTACGCCTATTTACACGCATTTACTAGGGTTTTTGAGGCCAAAATGATAGAGTAAAGATGATGAAACGTGGATTCATCAGTGATGCAGGTCGAGTTGGATGGTCGGAACGATGGTCGGAGTGGGACTAATCGATGAATGATGACGAAAGATGGATTTGGGGCTAATCGAAAGTTCGAGCAAGATAGAAAGAACTAGGCTCACCTGGTGACTGTGGTCGACTGGGAATGAGCTGAGGTAGCTCTGGTCGTCGCCTCGATGGTCGTCGATGGCCCGAGGCTCAGGCGCAACTCTGGGCGGCGCACGACGGTGAAACGCTGCCGGATCAGTGACGCGGTGCTCCTCCGCCTCTCTGCAACACTCCGGTCCAAGGCTGTCACTCAGAGGAATCGGGTGGAGGTCCTGGGTGGAAGGGGCGACGCCAAAGATGAGAGGAATTGTGCGGTGGAGCTGGGGTTATATACAGCTAGGGGTCCGGCTAGACGAGGGTCGGGCGATCAGATCGGAGCTCGGATCCCTAAAACCCACCCCGGGCGTGGATCTTGGATGATCAAGGAAGGATTAGGACCCGGGGTTTAAGGATCTGGTGGTCGGATCAAGTGACGAAAAATCAGAGAAATCGGGTCGGGGAGACAAGATCCGGCTCTGGTGGTCCTGGGGGGAGAGTTGACCGGGAGTCAACATCCCCCGTGGACCAATCAGAGCGCACCATTTATTAAAGATTTGGAAATTAAATATAAAATAGAAAAATGGCCGAATTTTGTAAAAGTTAAAACATGAAAAATGATTCTTTATTTTTAAATTATTTTTAGTGATTTTTATTTATTTTTTTGAAATAAAAATTAGGTATTTACAAAATAGTATTAATATATATAGGTATATACAATATACATTTTTAATTATTTATTTTTGTATATTTTATTCCAATTTTATATTTTATTTATTTATATAATAAAATTTGGAATAAAAAGGTATTTTTATTTTATTTTTATTATTTATTTATAAGGGTTAAATAAATAGTTTTATTTATGTACATACATGGTATATATACAATGTAGGAAATTGATTTTATTTTTATTCCTTTTTATTTTATTTTTATTTTTGTGATTTTTATTTTATTTATTTACACTATAAAATATGGAATATGTACATATTTTTATAGGATTTTATTTATTTATTTATAGGGAGAAATAAATATATAAGTGATTCTATGTACATGGCTTATGTACAATGGTGAAGGGATTTTTATTTATTTTTAATTTTGTTTTGTTTTTCTCATTTTTTTAATTTAATATTTACAAATATGTACAAATATATACACCCCCATTTTTATTTTTATTTAGAGGAGAATATTTTTATTTATTTACAGGTATATGTACACCAATGAGCTTCCCTATCTCTCTCTACTTGGGTTCTTTTTGCGGTCAGGCCCATGCTGAGCCCTCCCTTGGGATTATGTCGCTCAATATTTATTCTAAATAACTCCCTCTTTTTCTTTTATATCTTTATTCTTTTATTTATGCACAAAAGCATGCTAATTATTCATATTTACACAATGCATGCTGAATGATAATTTATGCTATTTACAAGAATATACATGTGTTTTACATAGGTTTTGTAGCTAAAATAAAAGAATAAAGAGTGATGAATGGGTATTCATAACCCCCCTATACTTAACTTTGCTAGTCCCTTAGCAAACACTTATTTGAAAAAGAAGTGAAAAAGAAAAAGAAAAAGAAAAAGAGGAGAAAATGCATGGATTAATGTTGAATATTAAACTTGCCTTCATTAAATTGAAATATGGAGCTCGATCAGATCTTTGGATTATTAATGTGTCGGAACCTTATTTGGACTTAGGTTTAAAACTCAACAGCCTCTAAGATCCACTAATCTATAATCAAGACTCCTCAACAATCCAGATCAGAACAAGTTTACATACACAAACCCTGAAGACTATGAATCTTTCCTTGTACAGTGTAAGTGAGGTATAGCTCTCCACCTCAGAAGTAGCAACTTGACAACCCTCCCCAACAAGGTAACTCTATGACCCTAGTCTGGCCACTCTTTCCTCGAGGAGCGGGGTATTCCCTTCTAAGTTCAAGTTCAACCGGCTCAAGAAGAGGGGGAAGAAGAGAATGGACCATGGCCAGTGTAGCCATGTATCCTAGGGAGCTCAACCAGTGTAGCAAAGTCTCCCTGCTGCAAGCTACATAAGATGGAACAATGAGTCTCAAGCTTTGCTTATTGCACTATATACATACTCCGGTGGGGTTATCATTTTCTATCAGACCCACCACTTTTTTTGGAGTTATTTTCTTTTTGCATTTTTTTCAAGTGCATCTATACAACATATTTACATGGTGCAGCATATGTACATAAGGAGTTTTTCCTCTTGAGCCAGTAGACTATCCCTCTTTTGAAGCATTATCGCAACCCACAACTCCTGTCGTTAGACCTCATGGCAACCAGACCAAGTTGAGACGCACTTCCTTCACTAAAAGAAGAAGAGAGGTTCCGCCTAGAAGTATTACCCTCATATGCTACCCCAAGTCAAGGAAGACTGCCTCCTCACCACCTCATCCGTAGAGAGCTCGGTGTAAAGTGCGGGTCCAAGTCAAGCCATTGTCTATATGAGTCATGTGTGCGTTGTTAAGTGCTCTACTTAGGCTCATTGAGATGACATGTGATCATAGCCTAGTGGACTTCAAGAATTAAGGCACCATGGACCTGAAAAGCCTTAACCCTAAGCCCTATAAGATTCCTCTTATGATTAGGTGGATTAAGATCTTAATCAAGCTCCATTTTCCAATTTAATTCCAGGCTAGTTTAAATGTCAACTATAATCCAGGAAAAACTATATAAGTATATACAAAGATGCTATTTACACAATATTAACACATGTGCAAAATTTTTGAAAAATGTTTTGAAACCATGGATGTATGCATGAATGCAAGTTTTGCAAAATATTTACACAAATTTACACAAGGTTTTTGCAAACTTTTGATTTTCAAAACATTTTGGAAAAATTTTGTACTATATACATAGTTTTGATATGCACATATTTACACAATCTTTACACAAAAAGTTTTTGAAAACATTTTTACAAAAATAATTTGTACAATAGCCATGTATGTGCAATAAAAGAATGTTTATTTACAGGAAAAAAATTTATTTTTTATGGATTTTTGGGGTTTTAGCCATTTTTATTTATTAACACACTCACACAAAGTACGAGTTATGGCTAAAGTATATATGAAATATATACACACCCCCTATACTTAGCTCGAACGATGTCCTCAGAGTCAAGAGCGATGAAGAAGACATAACTCGTGCTTAGTATAGGGAAGTGAAAAGGAAGGCTATATACAAAGACGAATGAAAGAATAGAAATCAAGAGAACCTCGGCTTTTCCCCCTATACTTAGGATCAATTAATCCTAAGTATAGCAGGCTATACACAAAGGGAAAACCGAGTGAAGAATGTACGGGGTCTACCCCCCCCATACTTAGGGTAAAATATCCCTAAGTATAGGCAGCAAAACAGAGGTGGAAAGACATGAAGAAAATCAACACATATATACAAGATGGAGGGACATCACTCCCCTTATACTTAAGGTGAAGAATCCTTAAGTATAGGCAACAACAGAAGTGATGGAATAGAACGGCAGAACAACCCGATGTTTCCACCCCCCACACTTAGGATGAGGTATATCCAAAGTATAGCAAAGATAATCCTACGCGAGACCTGGGGTGAAAACATGAACGGAAGAAAGAAAGATCAAACTAAGACGAAAACACATATATACAAAAGGGTACAATGTTGAGGTGCCTCTCAACAAGCGCTAGATTTTACGCCCCTAGCTGGGCGCAAAGGCTAGGATAAGGCTATGTCAAGGTTCAGGACGGCATCTGTAAGGCGAATGCCGTACTGTCATCGCAGTCTCGATATGAGAACAATGACGAACTCAAAAGTGTAAAGAAGGACACCCAGGTATGCAATCAGGCGGGCGTCTGCTACCGGCCAAGTATATGGACATAAATGATCGGGATCCGGTAGCACAAAAGAAATCGTCAACCCGGAATCAGACTGGAGTGAAAGTGTAGAGCCGACGAGGTCAAACGTGGAGAAGGATGGATCAGTCATGGAATCCTCCACGTCGATCAGTGTCTCGAAAAGGTGTGGACAGTCAAGATCAGGAGACTCTCTAAGAAAACTGATATCCGATGTACAAAGTAGAGACAAGTCAGACAGATCATCGAATATCTCAAGGATCAGCTCATCCTCGCGAGGGTCGTCGAGGTGAGATGACTCAGAATCAGAAGGATCAGATGACTCGGTTTCGTGATCCGCTAGATCGGATATACTCTCATAAGATGAAACCGAGTACGCATCGTGTGTGGCATCCTCCCGCAGATAACCCTCGGGGAGAAATGCAAGATCAGAGGTGAGAAATAGAGGATCAGGATCTAGAAGGGCATCTGCGCTGCTGTCAAGTATCCACTCGGTGCGCCAGGCTGCATCATCATCTGTAATGTGGCTATCGGCAATCTGGAAACAGTTGAAGGTACTGGTCAACACCGCGGATGCTGGTAATGTGTGTGCGGTTGATCCTCGCTCTGCGGCAATGCTGGCTGCCAACTGGTCCTCAGCAAGTGTGTCTGTCTTGTCAACGTGGAGGACAAAAGGCTCGAGTATGGGACTATATGTGTCTGGTCTCTCAAAGTGGTGTCCCATATCGACCTGTGTATGCTGGGCCGAGTCATGGTATCTTTCGGACTCCGAGAAGTATCTCTGCAGAAAAGAGGCTGACTCCTCCGGGGCTGGAAACTGAAGTAGCTGAAACAATGGCTGTAGTAGCGGGGGCTCCTCCGGCTCCTGGAATCTCAGAAGATTTGATATCCAAGACTCGTCAACTGAGAACTCTGGGGCTGACTCGAGCTCTAGCTTGAAGACCAACGGGAACTCGAGTAGACTCTGGGTCCGAACCTCTGCTATCGCAGTCATCTCCTCTGTCAGTGGTGATGCATCATTCAAGTCCTCTGGATGGTGTGTAGAAGCTGTATCCTCATGTAGCGCGACACACCGCATTGGTACTACAACGTCCTCATGTGATGTCCCGACTACAACATCTCGTGAAGAAGATCTCTGTGAAAGTAAGCTCGAGATGGTATCCACTAGGTGAATGTCAGAACTGCAGTGTGAACCGCCACATGTGGTAATCACCAGTGCTATCTGCTCTACGGTCATTCCCTGCATGGAGATCTCAATAAGGTCTATGAGTGAAAATCTGTGGTCCGGAAATCTCCTCAAGAGGTCAAGAAACCTCGGCCATGCCTCATGCAATGGCTCCTGGGGGTCAACTGAAAACTCGGTGATCAAAGACCGCATCAAATCTGCTCTACGCTAGGGAAAGTATCTCTGTAGAAACTCTCGGCGTAGCTCTCCCCACGTAGCAAATCTCCTCTCCAATCGTCTGTGCCATCTCATGGCTCTGTCCTGAAGTGTGAATGGGAAGGTCCTCCTCATTATCTCCTCTGCAGTGATATCTGAATATAACTGTGCTCTGCAAAACTCCTCGAACTCAGACAAGTGAAGATAGGGCTCCTCGTGCGCCTCCCCTGAAAATGTCGGCAGTCTCTGAATGAAATCCAAATCCAAGATGAATGGACCTCGTGTAGAAGATGACTGAGCTCCCTGTCCCGTCTGCTCCTCCATCAATCTGGGATGGGATCTAGTCGATAATATAGTCTGCTCTATCTGATCACGAATGGAGTGCACTCTCAACTCAGCAATGGCATCGTCCGGGTCTCGCATCTGCTCGATCTGATATCCGCGGACGTCTAGCGCAGCATACCCAGAGTAAAGAAAGGGATGGGAGGGAGGGAGCGGGAGGTTGGTCGGGGATCCGACCTCCCTCGAAGGTGGACTGGACTGATGGTCAGAAGGTGAAGAAAAAGCCGCAAGCGTCGGCCAGGAGTGAGGGAGATCCATCATCCAGGGGTGAAGGAGAAGAAGAAGAGAAGACTGAAGGGAGGGTGGGTGGAAGACAGATGGATGGATAGAGAAGATAGAAGGGGAAAGGCAGAAGGGATCTGGAATCACACAAGATGAGAAAGCAAAACCCCGAATTCACCTACGTACACTGAGCTGAAGACTGTAAGAGATCGGTCAATTATCTTGTCAATTTTATTTTAGGTGATCATTAAGTCTTTCAGAGCGATTACGTGAGCTGATAGGAATCCAATATTCTCAACCGACTATCCCATACAAAAAGCCGGTAATCAGTCGAGAAATCGGATATGGCTCTAGCCTAGGGTGCGTGTCACTCTCTCGCTCATCCAAACCAAACAAGGAGGGGGTTACTCTCCCCAAGACAGATTTTTAATGTGGTGTCTTGTAAGTCAAGTGTGATTAGCAGTCCCGATTTTATTGTTTTTCTTTTTATGTAATTTTCAAGAAAACGTCTAACGAATTTTCCGATTTCCTTTTATTCCTAAGTCCAGAAAAACAGGGGGAGGAAAGCGGAAAAGCCGATGCGCGACAAATCAATGATGCATGCACGAGATAGAAGACGTACTTGACTCCAGCAGTCTACATGCACTTATGATCCATGCATAAATATAAACCTAATCTATATGGAATGCAGTGCGAGAAACCGTCCTAAACAGAAGCTTCTATTATCGTGAAGAACCGATTTATTTGCCTAAGTCCAAGCATGATCTATGGGAACATATATTCTAATTAGAGCTTTGAACCTAAAGCTACATGGCTCAACGATATAAAAACCTAAATCTAGGGGCTCAAGCACAGAAAACCACGTGAAATCAAATAAAAAGAAAATCGAGAAAACAAAACAACGGTGGGGTCCCCCAAGCACACCGGAGCTCGGAGAAACAGACCCCGCAAAGTCCAAATCTGAAAGTCTGGGTACCTGTATTATTACAATAATAATATCTGCTGAAAATAAATCTAAACTACACTACACTACTCCGCGGCTATTCCACGGCTCCTGCACTCCTGGTCGCTCCTAGCGCTCTCCTGAGGCTTCGTAGAGAAGGAAGCCGCCTCCAACTCCCGCGGTTGCCTCGGCCTCCGAAGAAGCCGCCTCGGTACTCGAGCCCTCGCAAGAAACAATCAGAGTGTCACAAACCAGATAGAAATAAAGCAAATAAAATAAGAAAAAGAAAACAGGGTATATATGCAAAAATAGAAATAGAAATAAACAAGCAAAACAACCAACAACAAAAATAAAAGAAAATAAAAGAAAATGAAAATAAAAGAAAAAGAAAAAGCCACGAAAAGCCGCGGACAAAGAAAAAGCCGGAAAGCCGCGAAAAAGAAAACAAAATAAAATGAAAATAAAACTGACTATTAAGCCGTGCTCCCCGGCAACGGAGCCATTCTGACGAGCCGCCCGATAGACTAAGGTAAAGTATCTCACTAAGGTCGTTGTGACCTCAGTCACTCGGGACTCAGAGCTCAATCAAGAAAAAGAATCAGACCACCAATCAGAGAGAAAAATCAATAAAAGTAAAAATAGCGGTCTCGTTATGTGAATAACCTGGTATAGCTCCCAGGGTCAGTCTCGAGGAGCACGAGTTGGCCTTGCAGCCTAGGAAGTAGTCTAAAAACAAATAAATAAAAACTAATATTTTTTGGTGGTTTTTAATATTTTTATATTTTTTTGGATTTTTAAAAATGAAGGAAAATAATAAAACAATAAAAACAAGCAACTTCAAGCAATTATTTAATGACTCAAAAGTAGTCCAAAAATTCAAATAAAAATATTTTTATGTTTTATGGATTTTTTACTGTTTTTGGTGAATTTTTGAGAATTTTATGATTTTTATGGAATTTTCTAAAAATGAAAGAAGGCAAAAATAAGAGAAAACTGTCCAGTCAGGCTTGGAGGACAAATTAAAATATAAATTGGTCCTAAAAGAGCCTGAAAGTGTTTTTCTTGAAAAAAATAAACAAAAAGGAAAAATCAGAAAAAGAGTTTATTAATTTTTGAATTTTCCATGATTTTTTTAGAATTTTTACGAGTTTTTAAGTTTTTTTAGTTTTAAGCTTTTTATAAAACCAAAAATAACAAAAAATTGATAGAAAATCAAACAAACACAAACACACAAAACTTGATTTTTTTAGAATTTTGAGAAATGTTTTAAAAATTTTTTATGAATTTTCAATCTGAACAGAGACAAAAAGGAAGGTTTTTGAATTTTTAAAAATACTAAAAAGGCTCAAAAATGTTCCAAAAAGTGGTGAAAATTCTACACAGTGGCAGGAGCCACATGTCCGATTTTCACGCAAATTGGGTTGAAATTGATATTTTATTTAAATCAAACAAGAGCCCACAGTGCATAGGGACATGTTTACAATAAAAATATAGTCTTGGGGCTGAAAAGAAACAAATCCAGAACCTGGGGGGTCCTCGTGCAATTTCTCCAAGTCCCCACGTGCGCCGCACGCGGTCTGGGCATAGAGGGACCAATGTGCAAGAAAAATAAGTTCCAAGGGCTTATTAGCAACAGGTGCTAAAAGCCTAGGGGGCTAGTTGCAATTTACCCAGAGTATTTGGCACATGTCAAATAAAAACATTCATAGGGGCATAAGTGCAAATATCAAGAAATATATTTCATTCAATAACAAGTAGAATCTACAAGCCCATATCATGCAATTTCCACAAAAACCACGTGACGATGCACGTGTCTAACGTTCACAGGGATGAAAATGCAAATAGCAAAAAGGTCCATGTCCTAAGTGCAATTTTTACAAAAATAAAAGAACAATATTCTATATTTACAAGACTAAATAATAAAAATGAAAAGAGAAAGGTGATGAATCCGCGATTCATCATCACAATATCTTGATCTTAGCAAAATCCCCGAGTAAAATTCCAAATAAATGTCCATAAAATCAATAAATTAACAAAATACCTCTTGTAAATAAAACTCACTAATTACTGTATATAAGATTGTACAAAATAAATTAACAATAAAAAAAGCCGCAAAATCGAAGGAGTTTTATACTTGTAAATAGCCCAAAACTTTATATATTTTTAATAATTTCATTTCAACTCCTTTTTGGCTAATTCTTTCTCTAACTTGTTAATAATATTATATATAAAAATACAAAAATACAAAACAAATTTTACTTCAAATAAATGCTCCTAGATCCCAATGGGAAAAAGCCGTAAAGACCAACTTCCAAGCTAAATTCCCGCTCCGTATGAACTCCAAATTCACCAAACTCACTTTTAAAGTTCAAGTTAGAAAATTATCTATCCAACGGAAGTGGTTTCATTAAAATCGGAGCTCATTTGCAAAAGTTGGGTTTTGGGACCTAGATGTACATTGTATACCATGTATATATTCATTCTTTCTTAAATTTTTATTTTATCTTTCTTAATTACTAAAAATACAAAAAAATCGTACTTGTGTTGTATTTTAATTGTAGTATTTTATTGTATTTTTCCGTTGTAAATATCTCTTATTAAAAAGACAAAAAAAATTACATATTAGAAAAGTAAAAAAATGTGTACATGGTGTTTTGTATTCACTTGTAAATTCACCATTATTTTTTCCTTCTTTATTTTGTTGTAATTAAAGTAGCCTACTTTATTTCATTTTATTTATTTAATTATTTTACATTCTCTACAATAACCACCATTCAACTCTCTTCCACCACCAACTTCCCATTCAACTCCACCATTTCTTAAACCTCCCATTCAACTCCATTAATAATCCAACTTCCCATTCAACTCCACCCACACAATAACTTCTCATTTCATCATCTATATATACATTCCATCCTCCTCAATTTGCCTTTGATCCATATTTATGTGAGGAGAGCCAAGTTCCCAGAGTTGAATCGGTGACAGCGACGCAACCGCGGTCGAGCGACGACGGCCCTCTCTCCGGTGTGATCCGTTGGCTTTTTGGCCAACATCGCAGCCGCAACCGCGCGCTGCTCGAGCTCATCGCACGCCGGCGATTTGAGCGAAGACCGTGCTCACGTGAGCACTCCATAGGCGACCATCTCCATCGTAGGTAAATTTTCCCTTTATTTTAGTTCATTTGATATCTTTGCAATTTTTTTAGTCCATCAGATCACCACCCATAATCTTTCATTTGTTCTACTTCATTACATTACCATTACGTTTTTTTTTCTCCACATTTGATTCACTCCCTGTTTATTAAAAAAAAAAGTAAAAAAAAATTAAACAAAAAAAAGTCCTTTCTTTTACAACAGTAGAAAATCAAAAAAAAAAATAAAAAAACAAAAAAAAGAAGCAGCAGCGGCTGGCGCCGCCGCCGCCCCATCTCCTTCACGGGAGCTGCAGCGGCCCAGCCGCCGCCGCCCCCCTCTCCACAGCCACAAGCGGCCGCCGGGCGCGGCTCCGTCGCCCGCGCGTGGGCAACCGCGCACCAGCGGCCCGCCCCACCGTGCCGCCCCCCTCTCCAGGCCACAGCCGCTCCTCCGCCGCGTACTCCTTCCGCCGGCCACCGCCGCCCACTGTCACGGCCTCCGCACACCGCCGACACCTGCGCGCTCCTCCACAGCGGCCCCCTCCGCCGCGCCAACCGCCGGCCGAGCCCCCTCAAGTTGGGTTCCCCATTTCCACCGTCTCCAGGAAGAAGAAGAAGGTCTTTCCCATTTTCTTTTTTTTTAATGTAAAAATTGCACTTTCTTTATTTTAAGTTTCAGTAATTACAATTACATCCCTGTACATAAGTTGCTTTGTAATTTCAGTTTCTATTTTGCACAGAGAACCCTGTCTTTATAGATTAATTTGGACCTCTCTTTGGCATCGTTTTATGCAATGAAAAATGCTATCATGTTGAGCAACTTATCCTCTATCATCTGATTATTTACTTGTATTTTTATGATAGTTGGGTAATTAATTAAAATTGTCAAATTGAAATTTTGCATAGTTTACCCATTCTGTGCCATTAAATTTATATCTCACACATAGTTGTTCTAAAAATTCCAGAAAAATTATATGTGATGCCTTGATATGTGATGTAATTACTGTCCAAAATGCATCCAAAATGGAGTTGTCTTGTGCCTTAAATAAATTATTGAGTTATTTTTGTATTTGATTTTTAATTAAATCCACATACATGCTTTTCACGAAATTTCAAGTCTCCTGGATTTCTCATCTAAATATCTACTTGAGATAAATCACACTTTGATTAATTTGATAACGTGGATTTAATAAGAATTAATTACTCATTTCCACTCTGTTTTCATTAAAAAATTCATAAAAACTTCATAACTTGTCAAAAAATTCCAAAAAAATTACTGTAGCTTCCTTGCATCATGTTTTACTTCCAGTAATTTTTTCATAATTTTTGCTTGCTGTTTGTGTGAGAAATTGCGAAAAAACCCATAAAAAGTGTGCATTTTTAGTTATTGCGTTTTAACCCCTAAAATTCCAAAAAAATATGTTTTGTGTTCCCCACTGGATTAAGACTTTAGGAAAAATATAATTTGGCTGAATTGGATTAATTTAATATTAAAATTAATTTGGCTAAGTTGTGTATTCTCTTAGTGTCTTGATTCACCCGCATTTGCATTTGCTTTGATTTTTGCATAAAAAAAATATCTAAAAAAACCGCGTGGCAATCTAGATCTTAAATTTGCGAATTAACCCCCAAGTTGTTCCTTTGCCTCCCTGAGTTCGACCCCGGACTTGCCCGGGATATAAATTAAGCCGAGACACTCTTCACGGAGATCTTCTCTCGGTTCTGACCGAATCGCTAAGTACACGTATTACAACGTGACCTAATTAATCAACGTTTCTAGCGACACGTCAAAAGGGCCTAAGGGTAAATTACCCTTTATTATCCAAGGGCTGAGAGGAAGCCACGTGTCTGATCGGACGGTGGAAGTGCGTTGCGCCTCAACGAAGGAACCTCAGCTTTGATCTGACGGCGGAGAGGAAGCCAAGTGGATGATCGGACGACTATGGAATGGGCTCGCCTCTCCTCTGCGACGGACGCTCCAGATGAGATCCGAGCTCTGATCTGACGGCTGCTATCCCCTCGCCAATTGACGATCGTGATCAAAACTGGGCGAGGGGGCTCGATCTAACGGCGATGGAGGATGCTCCAAGAACAGGTGGCCGACGAAGTTCGCCGGCCCAGAACTCACGCTGGGATCCTCCTCTGCTGCTGCTAAGATGCGGAATAGATCCACCTTGATGTCCCGCAGCTGATGCACCTCTCCGATGAGGCCGGCGACCACCGGAGTGGCCCGGCGACGGTGGTGGCCTGGAGCTGTTGTCCCTGAATGCTCAGGCCCTCAGATGGGCCTTTCGTGACCTGAAAAGTAGCACAACAAGCTCCTGGGTCGAGGGCAAAGTGCCTCGACCTGGTTAGAGGCGAAATGGGTGGTTGGCGTGTCGGGGCGGATGATCTCCGGCGAAGCGACGGTGGTGGAGATCGAGTCCATGCTCCGAGGCGAGACAGGGGGTGCGAGTGGGTGCAGAATGTGCGGAGAGGTCTCGTGGTGATGCAGGTCGAGTCGGATGGTCGGAACGATGGTCGGAGTGGGACTAATCGATGAACGACGGCGAAAGATGGATTTGGGGCTAATCGAAAATTCGAGCAAGATAGAAAGAACTAGGCTCACCTGGTGACTGTGGTCGACTGGGAATGAGCTGAGGTAGCTCTGGTCATCGCCTCGAGGGTCTTCGATGGCCCGAGGCTCAAGCGCAGCGCTGGGCGGCGCACGGCGGCGAAACGCTGCCGGATCAGTGACGCGGTGCTCCTCCGCCTCTCTGCAACACTCCGGTCCAAAGCTGTCACTCAGAGGAATCGGGTGGAGGTCCTGGGTGGAAGGGGCGACGCCAAAGATGAGAGGAATTGTGCGGCGGAGCTGGGGTTATATACAGCTAGGGGTCCGACTAGATGAGGGTCGGGCGATCAGATCGAAGCTCGGATCCCTAAAACCCACCCCGGGCGTGGATCTCGGATGATCAAGGGAGGATTAGGACCCAGGGTTTAATGATCTGGTGGTCGGATCAAGTGGCAAAAAATCAGAGAAATCGGGTCGGGGCGACAAGATCCGGCTCTGGTGTTCCTGGGGGGAGAGTTGACCGGGGGTCAACATCCCCCGTGGACCAATCAGAGCGTGCCATTTATTAAAGATTTGGAAATTAAATATAAAATAGTAAATGGCCGAATTTTGAAAAAGTTAAAACAAAAAATGATTCTTTATTTTTAAATTATTTTTTAGTGATTTTTATTTATTTTTTGAAATAAAAATTAGGTATTTACAAAATAGTATTAATATATATAGGTATATACAATATACATTTTTAATTATTTATTTTTGTACATTTTATTCCAATTTTATATTTTATTTATTTATATAATAAACTTTGGAATAAAAAGGTATTTTTATTTTTTTTATTATTTATTTATAAGGGTTAAATAAATAGTTTTATTTATGTACATACATGGTATATATACAATGTAGGAAATTGATTTTATTTTTATTCCTTTTTATTTTATTTTTATTTTGTGATTTTTATTTTATTTATTTACACTATAAAATATGGAATATGAACATATTTTTATAGGATTTTATTTATTTATTTATAGGGAGAAATAAATATATAAGTGATTCTATGTACATGGCTTATGTACAATGGTGAAGGGATTTTTATTTATTTTTAATTTTGTTTTGTTTTTCTCATTTTTATTTTAATTTAATATTTACAAATATGTACAAATATATAAACCCCCATTTTTATTTTTATTTAGAGGAGAATATTTTTATTTTTTTACAGGTATATGTACACCAATGAGCTTCCCTATCTCTCTCTACTTGGGTTCTTTTTGCGGTCAGGCCCATGCCGAGCCCTCCCTTGGGATTAGGTCGCTCAATATTTATTCTAAATAACTCCCTCTTTTTCTTTTATTTCTTTATTCTTTTATTTATGCACAAAAACATGCTAATTATTCATATTTACACAATGCATGCTGAATGATAATTTATGCTATTTACAGGAAGATACATGTGTTTTGCATAGGTTTTGTAGCTAAAATAAAAGAATAAAGAGTGATGAATGGGTATTCATCAGTGGCGACGATGACGAAGGAGGAGAGTGCCTCGGGGCACTTCGAGAGGAAGAGGGTAGTCACCTGGAGGGTGTGGAGCTGAGGGCACATGGTATTTAGTCGACCGGTGAGGGGTGTCTAATGCCCGGCATTGGAGGGCATGCCGTGTCTGACAAATCAGATCCGGTAATCATTGTGGCGGTCGGTCTCTCGACTATCGACTCTTCACTAATCAACCAAGACACCATTCAACACATGATATAGATAAAATAATGAATAAATGTAGGGTGAAATTTGTTATACCATATAAAATGTGTATAGTGTCAAAATAGTAGGGGTCGAACCACTAGAAGCAAACTATAGATAGGTATTAATATTATTAATTAATAAAAAAGAATACTAATTTTTTTATGTATTTTCTGCTTTTTGATTTTATGCGGGTTTTAATTATATTTAATCTTTCTATATTTTAAATTGTTTTGTATTTTTAAAATTTTATATTTTTATTTTCTTTTTGATTTGGCAAATCTATGGTTTCCTTTTGTTTTTAAAGATATATATATATATATGATAATAATAATAGGGATATTATAGATATTATAAAATATATAAGGAACACTCCTTTTTATTTTTTTAAAGGGTTTTAAATATATAGTAGGTATTTATAATTAATAATAATATGTAGTATACGAGTAATATAGGGTATATATAGTATATATAAGGGTTTATAATTATATTTATATATAAATATGGTTAAATTTTTTAAAAATAAAATGTTTTTGTGTTTTTAATAGTTTTTTCTATTTTGGGGTTTTTATATAATTTTAACTAATTTTTATGTATTTTAAAAGTATTTAATATATCAAAAAAGTGAATTATATAAATAGGTTGAACCATTTTGGGTAAATAAAGATTAAATTCAAAATTTCCCAAAACTAATTTTCATATATTCTATATAATATAAATAAAATTATAAAATAAAAAACTCTTTTTTAGATTTTTATGGGATTTTATCGATTTTTATAAGTTTTTAGGGTTTTATAATTTTTTTAAGATTTTTTATTTGGTTTGTGATTTTTAGTCTATAGGTATAATGTATAGTAGTATATACTATATAGCTTTATTGGATTTTTAACGAAGGTTATATATTTTTTTGTATTTTTATTTGTAAATGGGAATAAATATCTCTTAAACGAATTTTAATAAATGGAATAGTAAGATAAATGCCTAATTAAAAATAGAGACGTGAATAAACACCATATCAAGCATCCACCATAATTTTCAAATTAATTAACAAGAACAATAACTAATTAATAAAAATAGAGAGACATAACATACAATACATAGTATGATAGGGGTATATTTGCAAGTAAAACAAAGTCCAAGGGCTCACGTGCTAATTTCCCCAAAATTTTCGAACTATATTTATAATTTATAGACTAAACATAAATAAGGAAAAGTCAGCAGGGCTTTTATACAAAATTCACAGCGCCTCATTTGGCACAACACGTGAGTCACAAGGACTTGTTTGTAAATAGCAAGAAGTACATGGTATCTTTTGAAAAATACACATAAATATTTAAACTACATTTAATAATTACAGGACTTAATGTTAAATACAAAAACACTAGGCATTACTTAATAATTTACCCAAAGGGGCGCCATCGAATGGCGTTGCTGCTTCCACGTGGAGGTACTAAAGGTGATTGGGTGATGCTTGATGGACTTCATTTCGCATGATCTGACAACTGGACATAACCTAGAGATGCTCATTGATCGGACGGTTTTGGGATCTCCTCCAGGAACACTCAAGAACAACCAGGAGAAGTAGCTTTGATCTCGCATTATGCCCACATCCGGCCTCCACCGTTATTCTGATCGGCCCAAATCGTTCCTAGGGTCGATCCACACTTGCCAGTGGTGCTCAAAAAGCTCCATGTCCATCGAAGGGGACCTGGGGTTCTCATGACCTGGGAAGTGTATCTTCTTGCCAAAAGAGCCGCAGATGGATCCTCAGATGCACATACCTGCATAAAAATATGATGGGTTCTAGGGGGTTCTCCCCAACCTAAAATTGAATCTTCCATTAAGGTGGAATGGATGAGCAAAGAAGCTCTGAATGGGTATGGCAGATGAGCTTCAAGGACCCTTGATCCTTGCAAGATCAAAGGGGGAAATGGGTGCGAATGACGGAGAATATGTCAAGGAATGAAATGGAGGTGGGAGTGGGTCGATGGAATTTGGGGCTGGAGAAGAAGCTCCAACAAAAATAAATCTAAGAAATTAAGCAAAGCTATGGATTATCAGCTAAAATTAAATGCTACCATACAATGCAAGAAGGAAATGCAAGAAGTAAATGCAAATAAATCAGCTCGAACCTTACAGAATGTCAAGGAGTAGAAAGCTTCACCGACGAAGGTCTCTAGTGAGTTGGACCTCTGATCTCAGCATCTTATCCATGCCGAAAAGGCCTGAAGCACCATGATATCATCACGATAACTCTACAAGAAAATCCTATTAGAGTTACGAGGTGAAATTGGGTTCAAAATCCAAAAAAGGAATTGGATTGTTATTTATAGATAGTGTGAGGGGCAGAGTTCAATGGGTGATGGTGTGGTAGGTGAAAGCTAGCAAGCCAGCGTGATGGAGGAAAGAGTGGGAAACAATATCGGTGAAGGAACCAAAGCGTTTTGATCTTTGGTTCATTGTTAAAAATGGGGGAAGTCAGAGATCTCGTGACCTCTGATAAAGGAGGCACGAAGGAAAGGACTGTTGACTAGGTGGTCAACAGTCGTTGTTCTCTGGTTAGTCCACATGAACCAACCAAAAAATAGATGGGATTAAAGCCCATGTTAAACGGATTAAAAATAATAAATGATGTTATTGATTTTTAGTCAAAACACGAAAATATTTTTATGTAGTATTTTATTATGAATTTTATTTATTTTTACAAATCTATTTATTAGATGTTAATATTTACATATATATACATAGGTATATTTACCTATATTTATAGTATTTTATTTTTATTTTGTATTTAATATTTTATTATTATTTACACATTTTATAAATTTATGATATATTTAAGATAAATTTACATATTTTTATTGTATTTTCTGATTTTATTTATTTACTTAGATACATATGTACATGTATTATATAGGTATAGCATATATATTTTAATTCCTTATTTATTTTTATGCATTTTAATGGTTCTATTTTATGTTTATTAATTAAATATATTTCAAATAATATTTACAAGTATTTAAAAATATAAGGAAGCTAAAAACATAAAGAATGAATATAATGAATATTATATACATGTATAAGTATAATAGGGATCCAAAAGTCAACTTTTGCATCTTGATTATATTTTAAATGAATCCACCTTCATTAAATAGATCATTTAATTTTATGAATAATAAAGGTAAGTTTGGTAAATTTTGAGTTTGTATAGAGGAGATACATGTCTGTGAATTTTTATTTACGGCCTTTTGTTTAGAGTATCCCAGGTGCACTATACATTATTTTTGTATGAAATAAATTTTGTATTTTTCTTTGTATTTTTTTTGTACAACTTCCATGTTGAGGGTTTTATTATTTGATGTATAAAATTGAAAAAATAAAATAGGTATTGGTAACTAAAAACTAGGGTTTTAATGTATTTTTGTGTAATTTGCATGTCTTATCTCCCATACTTTATTCATTGTCGACCAAGTAAATATTGTCCCCGTCTCGAGATCTAGCATCCTTCGGTGTCTTTGACACTTCATTTCTTTTCCTTTTACTCTTTTATTCTTTTATTTTGGAATTACATACCAATATTTATACAGTATGAATCAATTATTGAATGCCATTTTGTACAAATTAATGTTATTTACATGCATTTATCTAGGAATTTACGGCCAAAATAAAAGAATAAAGGTGATGAAATGGAGATTCATCACCTCCCTATAATTACCTTTGTTAGTCCCTGGCAAACACTTATGACAATGAGTGCGAAAAAGAAAATAAAGAACAGAAAAATGAAGAACTTGGAATGATTTTAACTCTTAAACTTGTCTTGATAAAGTAAATGTTTGGAGCCTTTGGATTTTAAGTGTGTTCAGAATCACATTTAGGTTAGGAATTATGACTCAACAACTTTATGTTCCATGCTCCTTTATCCACTTCAATTCACAGCATGGTCAACACCATCCTTTCTGTCGCATACTCTTGCAACCTTGAAATGACAAGTACTATGTGTGTGGATTGGGTCTTCTCGTCCCAGACAAATCACTAAACTATCAAGTGGTCCCTCTTATGGCAACTCATCCTCAGGGAGATGGATATTTCCTTCTAAGTTCGGGTGCATGCTAGTTCACCACCGGAGGGGAATAAGCTTGAAGAATAGGAAAAGAAGTGGAAATGGACCATAGTAATAAATTCAATTACTATTTTTAATTGATTTTCTAAAGCTTTTTTCCAAGGATTTTTCTGGTTGGTCCACGTGGACCAACCAGGTTCTTTCCTTGGTGGACCTCAGTCAAATCTCTGACCGAGGTCTGGCTTTGTGTCAGAACGGGTTTTGACCTGACTTCTCAGATTTTTCGAGCCTCCATCTTTCACCATTTCTTGACAACGTCTTCTTGACTTTTGTTCCTCGTATATTGGTCTTACACGCCCAAGTCTCTCCTTGGGTTGTGGACCAGCGATTTGCTCAATCCGCCTCGATCTTCCCAGCCACCCGTCAACTCCTTCATATACACCCCCGACCTTTCCATTCGAATTTGAACCCCTTTGACCCATTTCTCTCCACTCTTTTCGTGCTCTATCGCTAGGAGGAGTGACAGCTCCTTCTGGAGGCCGTTAGGTGGATCGAGGAGGCGACGAGGCGGTTCCACCTACCTCCGCTGGCCACCAGCATCAAGGTTTCTTCCTCAGGTGATCTTCCACCTTCGAGGTCCCTTTTTTTCTTCATTTTTCTTGCATTTTTCATTTTCCATAGTCGTAGGCGTAGATCCCTATCATCCATTTCGAGTTTCTTCCGTCGAATCACTCCCACTGCCCCCTCGCCAGATTTCGCTCCGATGAATGCCCTTCCACACCGTCCTCTGTCGCCTTTGTCCACTGGAGGGTCGTGGCAATTTGCCCGCGACCCTGTTAACTTCCCTTGCAGGTTCAGGACCTGTATCACGCACCTGGGCCATTTTTTGATTGTTCGCCGGATGTACCTGGAGGTGCTCTGCTCCTCCAGCCTCGCGGGTGAGCGTCAGTCTCCTTCCGGGCATTTTGTGGCATTTAGGCGACTCAGAACAGTTGCAGGAGCATTTCTGGCATTTTTGGAGCATCAAAGGATGCCGGAGAAAAGAGTCGCAGCGGGAGGAAGTTCGCTCTGGTGGAGCTTCTTCCCCGTTCGTCGTCGTTACCTCCCTGCCGTCGGATTAGGAGCACCAGCCCAGGCAAGCAGCTATCGTCGGATGATCAGGAGCCTCCACTGTCCGATCTTCCGCTGAAGATCTAATCCAGGCCGTCTGCAGCTGAACCGATATCGGTCGTCGGTTGGCTGCCATGTGTTCAAGTGAAGGAAGACCCGTCATTGGATCGCGCCCGATCGTGGGTATTTTGCACCTTCCCCCCTGCCATTTTTATATTTATTTATTAAGACCTAAAACTTTCATCTACCGTTTTATTTATTTTGTAAAAATTGCAGAACTGCCCCCAAACTTTTCCATATTGTGTTTAGGTCCCCGGCCACGTCACCTCACGTGACTCGCGCACGTGGGGTGGGGGCATTTTGTGGGGGACCCCTGGGATTATTGTTATTTTAGCCCAGAAACATTCCTTTAAGGTTATAATATTTTGAGATATTTTGTGCTTCAACCCTCAAATTTTTGTTAATTGCAAATCCGTCCCTCACAGGCGCGCGTGCTCTAGCACGTGTCTTTTGGCAATTTTGCAGGGAAGGGCTTGCACCTTTGTGTATTTCTTATTGGCCCTGGAATTTCTTATATGTGCTTAGTATTTATGGAAAAATTACACTTTGGTCCTCACGCTTTTAACTATTTGCAAATTAGCCCTTGTCAGTAGTGTAGTTTCTCTTTGTTGATTGCATTTATTTCATGCACCTCTAAAATTCGAAAAATTCTCAAAAAAATAGCATAAGTTCCCGTTGCATTCTACTATAACACCATATTTTTATTTTGTATTTTTATTTCATTTTATTATTTATAAAAATTCAAAAACATGTATTTCCTTCACTGTTTGCATTAGCAAATACATAAAAATTATAAAAACTCTTTAAAAATTTCCAAAAAAAATTTGTTTGTTTCTGTGTGTTTTAACTTCAGACCAAAAATCACAAAAAATACAAAAGAAAACTCCTAAAAATTACAAAACCTTTAAAATATTTTTAAAAATATTAAAAATTCCAAAGAAATCCTAAAAATATGTTTATGTTTCCTAATTTTCTCTGTTTTATTGCCTTTGTTTAAACTTAGTTTGGGAATTTTTGACTCGGTTTGACATTTTTCATCCTCATTTGAATTTTAGACTTGTATTTTATTCACTATTTTCAGTATTTTGACTTTAAAAATACTAAAAAATTAGGGTCACAAAAATATTAGAAAAAACATAAAAAGCATAAGAAGATTTTATTTCCTGAATTTTAGATATTTTTATCTTTTTTTCTCTCTCTTATCTTTCTTGTTCATATATATATCCTTTATATTACTTTATATATAAATTAAAATAAAAAGGAAAAAATATAAAAATATAAAATATAAAAAGAAAATAAAAAAATTAAAAATTAAAAATTAAAATATAAATATATAAAATTTAAAATAAAGTTAAAAATATAAAATTAAAAACCCACAAAAATAACACTTGTATAGACAAATACATCACATTGGCATTTGAGCTTGATTGCCCTGATCTACCTGCTTGCTCTCTGTATTCGACCTCTACACTATTTGCACTATACACATCTTTTGTAGAGTTATAATAAATTTTAACTCCCACCGCTTCTCATTGTTTGATCTCTGTTATGGGTTAATTGTTGTTTGAATCGGGATTTCTTGCAGGTCGCCACAACGACTGCATCTCCGCCTTGTGTGAGACATATTTTAGACCCGTGAAAATTCCTGCTCAACACTCCTCATAGGGAGTTCTTCACTTCATATACAAAGAGAGATTTTGGGAGAGTTATGATGGGGAATAACAGTTACTCCAAGATCATTGGCACGGGCACCATCTCAGTTCAGACTGATATTGGATGTGCAATGACTCTGCAGGATGTCAGACGCATTCCTGACTTGCAGCTTAGCCTCATATCTGGATCTCAACTAGATAGGGAGGGCTACCATCTAAAGTTTAGCAACAACAGATGCAAGATCAGTAAGGGCTCTCTTATCATGGCCAGAGGCAGGTTGCAATGCACGCTCTACAGGACTTAGGTGAAGGCTATGGATGGCAGCCTACATGCTAGTGAGGTTGACACATCAGATCTCTGGCATCGTCGACTCAGACATATAAGCCAAAATGTCTTACAACTTTTGAGCAGGAAGGAGTTGGTATCATGCACACTGACATAACGCTATCACCATGTGATTCATGTGTGATTGGAAAGAACAACAATGCACCTTTCAAGACCAGATCAAAGGTGAAGCAAGACCTTCTACAGTTGATTCACTCATAGTGTGTGGTCCCATTGACATAGAGTCTTTGGGTGGAAACAAGTATTTTCTAACCTTCATTGATGATGCATCAAGGAAGGTGTAGGTCTATATGTTGAGGATGAAGGATCAAGTCTTTGATTGCTTCAGGAAATTTCATGCCATGGTAAAGTGTGAGACATGCAAAGTGTTGAAGTGTCTGCGCACGGATAATGGAGGGGAGTACATCTCTCACAGCTTCCAGAGCTACTGTGCAGAGCATAGGATCATGCATGAAAGGACAGAGCCTGACACATCCCAGCACAATGGTGTCGCTGAACGGATGAATAGGACCATTGTGGAAAGAGTTTGTTGCATGCTGAAGACAATGAAGCCGCCCAAGACCTTTTGGTCTTGAAAGGATCCATCATATGCACATATGAGGGTATTCGGATGCAAAGCTTTTGTATTTATTCCGAAGGAACAGAGAAAGAAGCTTGATGACAAGGCAATGCCCAGTATTTTTGTTGGCTTTGGAGATCAGGAGTTTGGATACCGATTTTGGGATCCAAGGAAGAAGACCATCACCAGGAATAGAGATGTGATTTTCTATGAAAACCAGACTTTGGCTGAGGACAACAGTGGCGATATTGACTCGGATGGGATTGCTATGGATGATGACAACGATGTGGAATCAGATCCTTCTCCACTACCAGGTACAGATGGAGAAGATGCACAACCAAAACAACATGAGCCAAATGCAGACCCCGTTGCTGTAGGTCCAGGGGATCCTAGGCAGGGGGAGCATCCTCATCAAGAAGCAGATAAAGCAGAGCCTCAGATCAGGAGATCGAGGAGGGCACATCAACCATCATCCCGCTATCCTACTTCCCAGTACATGATGTTGACTGATCATGAGGAGCCATGCACTTTTGAGGAGGCACAAGAGCATAAGGAGAGAGATCATTAGCAGAATGCAATGAATGAAGAGATTCAATCTCTGAAGAACAATCATACCTATGATCTTGTTGAGCTTCCTGCAGGCAAGAGAGCATTGAAGAACAAGTGGGTCTACAAGCTGAAGTCAGATGATGGTGGCAAGAAACTGAAGTACATGTCCAGATTGGTTGTGAAGGGATTCAACCAGAACGAGGGCATGGACTACGATGAGATCTTCTCATTAGTTGTGAAGATAAATTTTGTGAGAGTGGTGCTAGGCCTTGTTGCAAGCTTAGACCTTGAGCTAGAGCAGATTGACGTGAAGATGACTTTTCTTCATGGTGACCTGAAGGAAAGATCTACATGGAGCAACCATGGATATACCAGGAGAAAGGGAAAGAGCACTTGATTTGCAGACTGAGAAAGAGTCTCTATGGCTTGAAGCAAGCCCCTAGACAGTGGTACTTGAAGTTTGATGCCTTTATGACGAAGAAGAACTTCAAGAGGACTACAACAAATCCATGTGTGTACATTCGATGTCTTCCCACTGGCATGTTCATTATCCTATTGATCTATGTGGATGGCATGCTGATAGTTGGTCATGATTCCGGATTGATTACAAAGCTCAAAAGGGAACTCTATAAGGAATTTGAGATGAAGGATTTGGTCAAGGCAAGCAACATGTTTGGGATGCAGATCACTCGCGACAAGAAGAAGCACAGGTTGTGGTTGTCAAAAGAGGAGTATGTTGAATGCATTCTGGAGTGATTCAGCATGAAGAATGCGAATCCTATCGGCACGCCCCTTTCCGCTCATTTCAAGTTGACGAAAGAGATATGTCTGTCTACTTCTTAGGAGAAACCTGAGATGACCTAGATTCATTACCAATCCGCAATTGGCAACCTTATGTATACCATGGTTTTCACCAGACCTGACATTGCTCATGATGTGGGCCTAGTGAGCAGATTCATGTCGAATCTAGGGAAGGATCACTGGGAAGCTGTGAAGTGGATTCTTAGTACTTGAAAGGGACCTTAAGTATGTGTTTGATGTTTGGGAGGTCAGATCCCGAACTCTATGGATATACAGATGCTGACATGGCGGGAGATGTGGATCAGAGGAAATCGACTTCCGGATACATTTTCACTTTTGCAGGGGGCGATTTCGTGGCAGTCCAAGTTGCAGAAATGCATTGCACTCTCAACGACTGAAGACGGGTACATTGCAGCAGCAGAAGTAGGGAAAGAAGTGTTGTGGTTACAATGATTTCTTGGTGAACTTGGATGCAAAGACAGTGAGCTGATTGTCTTTTGTGATAGCCAGAGCACCATTGATCTGAGAAAGAGCACGATGCACCATGCTCGCACAAAGCATATAGACGTGTGATATCATTGGCTGAGAGATGCTATTGACAAGAAGCATCTCATTTTGAAGAAGGTCCACACAGATGAAAATCCATCAGATATGCTGACGAAGGTCGTGACTCGTGACAAGTTGCAGCTCTATAGAGAGCTGAGTGGTGTCACCTCTCAGTACTCATCTTCTTGATGACACCTCCCCATTGGGGCAGGAGGGGGAGGTTGTTGGTTATTATCTGTTCCCAAAAAAACAAAGAAAAAGGGGAAGGAAGGTTGTTGAACAATTATCCCCTTGGGGGTCCTATTTTGTAATATGAGTAGGACTTGTGTTTTCTATTACAAATAGGACAAGGAGGAGAGAGAGGAGGCAAGAGTAGTATAAATAAGGCCCCATGCATGGCATTGGAGATCATTCCAATTCAAGCATCTCTCCCTCTCTTCTATCTTAGTTCTATCTCCCCAAGCAAGGAGAGAAGTAGCCCACGCAAGACATGAGGAGCAAATTCGCGCAAGGCACGAAGAGTTAGCCCACAAGGACGCGAAGAGAAGTCGCATCCGTGAGGAACGTCTGTGCCGGAGACGCGAGGAACAGCCGTCAGGAGGTCTGTTCTCAAGGAGGGGCATCACGTAACGAGGAGAAGCAACGGTATCATGTTATCCAATTACAAGATGACAGTTATCTGATTTTATTTTTGTAACTGAGCCTCGGTTTTATTGGTCAACAAAATTGAGAAGACATTGTATCCTCTCATTTTTCCAGCGTAGTGGATTTTGTTGCGGGTCATCGTGTCCAGTGGGGTTTTCCCCGCTCTCACATCGAAAAGGATTTTCCCACATAAAATTTTCCGTCTCTTTGTGGTTACTTGATTATTGTGATACAATTATATTTCTTGGTTCTCGTGTGGGAAATGTTCCACTGCTAGTCATTCTTTACAGGACAGGTTAAGGGAACCCCTTGATTTCCCAACAACTCCATCATGGGACATTGTATTAAGAATAAGATTCGTAATAGGATTGGAAATCCTAAAGGTATGAGACTTCTAATCCTGATTGTAATTGAGTTTTATTCTATGTGCATTCCTAATGGGTATAAGACTATGGGTCTGTAATTAGGATATACATAGAGGGGGATGGGGCATCACCTCCACCACAACAAGAGAGAATACCACCACAACAATGTAACCCCTAGAGAGAAAGAGAACGAGGGAATGGAGAGAGTTGTGCTCGTTCTTCTCTTAATGATCTTTCTTCTCTGGCAGTCGTGAGAAGTGACCGACCACCATTAGATCGTGATCTTATTCTTCTTCTTCACGTGCTTCCATGGTGGTGGTTGATTACGCATCCATATCCGATCTGTGATCCCCATCAATCAGTATTCGAGAGGAAACGATATTGATACTTGTCCCGACAACTGGTATCAGAGCAGAGACGATACCAAGTCATGTCCCAACACAATGTGCAACTTACTGCAAGCAACGATGCCGTCTCCCCATCATCATGAACTCATGCTACCACTTTACCGATCTCATTTGATCTCAAATGATTAATGAGGCCATTTGGTCTCTTATCTCCATTGGCATCACCAGCTTGGGATACGGGAAATCCAAGCAAGAGTAGAGACGAAAGAAAATCAGCAGACTTGCATTTGTTCCAAAATGACGGTTAAAAAAAAGAAAATCCTGATTGAATCACAAAATTGGTGAAGAGAGGAGTTAAATTGCATTTAGTTGGGTTGTAAAAAAGGAAAAATATACGGATTGGTGGCTTTCTTGAAACCACTGATGACATGTAAAACGATTTTAATCTCTATTGTCTGATGGAAAATGGATAAGAATATGATAAAATGGGGCTGCCCTTAGGGGTAGCTAACTTGGCTCCCCGCGTGATTTCGCCCGTTTAATTTTTTTTTTGAAAATTCCTTCCGTGGATTTTCATCAATATATCCCTATATTATGTCATTCAAATTTCGCGCGAAACAGAGACTCCTACGGCCTCCATCTATAAGGGTCGTTTTTAGCAATTCTCGTTAAAAAATGGTTGTCTGGATGAAGGCCGTAGGAGTCTCTGTTTCACACGAAATTTGAATAGCATAATATAGGGATATAGTGATGAATATTCACGGAAATATTCTCAAAAAAATAAAAAAATGGATGGCATTGCGCGGGAGAGCCAGGTTAGCTCTCCCCAAGGGGCAGCCCCATTGAACTCTTCCTAATGAGCCTTGTGATTACTGGGAGACCCCCTTCCCCCTTATATAATACATTATACACGCATACACACATCGATTATATATCAGCATGACCTTGTTTCGCTTCAGTTGCGTTGATTCAACGAAAAGAGTAGGGAATAACATCATTAGATATCAGAAAATACTGGTCGGGGGACAAATTATTCGATGCTGAAAAACAGATATCTTTCTACTATAAATGTTGGAGATCAAATCCTCTGCAGTACTAAAGGCTCAGAAATAC
Organism: Ottelia alismoides; assembly: GCA_037367405.1. NCBI lineage: Eukaryota > Viridiplantae > Streptophyta > Magnoliopsida > Alismatales > Hydrocharitaceae > Ottelia > Ottelia alismoides. The sequence goes on along the minus strand of JAZKJV010008238.1, from coordinate 623,539 downwards.
TCTGATTTCATGTGAACCGCTCGATCTTGATCGAGCGGCTCACGACAATCCACTTACTACAGTCGGCCTCTGCAGTACTGCAGAAGATCAGGTGTGTAAATATTGCATATACTTTCACTTACTTTCTTTTCTTCGTAGGTTTAAGTGCCATCCAAAAGGAATTGACGACGCAGCTTGTTGTCCGTCTCCCAACAGTTTCTTTATAATATGTCCTAATCTATGTATCTGTAGGTCATGTCAAGAAAATATTAATCAGAGTTTAATGAAGGGGGAGGAGACGTTGGCTAATCATAGATATGACGTCAATAAACAGTTTATCTAAATTAACGAAAGGCCCAACAATTTGCTATTAATAAGTAACCTATTTAGTCGGATCTTTTCGGAGCAAGCCGGTCATTTATCATGAAGAAGATGAGCTGCAAGAGAATTCTTGCATGCGGTACTAAATATAGGATAGAGAAAAAAGTTTTTTTTTTCAAATAAGACAATTCATTCGGACCCTACAAGATCCATTCTTTTTTTAATCAAAAGATTAAGCTTTTGTTTCTGGATTTTCACGTCGAGAACTCTGTATTGATGAAGAGATGCCAAGAAGGTTTATTACGTCTCCTTTCAAGATGATTTCACACCACTGCCTTATCCTGCTTTTAATAATATTATGCTTTTTGAAGATTATTATATTCGATTTAGCGAAGCTTTTTGGAGAACTATTAAACCTCACTGATGATGAGATGTCTATATTGGGATTCTATGATTCCGAGTTTCAACTAGAAAGAAATTAATCAATTTCGGGACCAGTTATCTATATATGAAGAAATTAATCAATTGATTTTTTTTTCTTCGAACCATTGTTAAACTTAGTAGTTATTACTACAACTTCAAATGAATAAGCGAAGTAATGAATCGTAGTTATATGAACCATCGACAACGAATATGTCATCTACTGCTAATTACAAGAATGAAAGCTAATTTTGCAATGAAGAATATTCGTTGTTACATATTTCACATCAGAAGATATGGTAACGAGTAATTTTTTTGTTACACTATATCACTTTTTTGAAGTGGATAGATGATTTTTGGTAAAATTATGCGGGTGAGTATTCCCTTTCTACTTAGGGTCCGTTCGGTAGGAGAATAAGCAGGAATAAGGATGTAGAATAAGGGGAATAAGGGTCTATTCTCCGTTCGGCTGAAGGATAAGAATAAGGAGAATAAGGTGAAATAAAGGTAGATAAGGTGGGATAAAGATAGGAATAAGAGTGAAATAAGATGGAATAATGGAGAATAGTCGTACCACTGAGAACCGTGTCGGAAGGAGAATTGACTCCTTATTCCAGGGCCTATTCTCCAACCAAACAGGGCCTTATCGTCTTGTAGTAAGTGTTACATCTCCCACCTTTGAGCAAGTGTTATGTTGCAGACATTATGCCTCCGTCTGCGTGCAAATTATATCATCAAATGCATCTACACGTATCTTATAAAAAAACGTACATACAAACAGTTATTAAATTTATCTTGAATTTTCTATCGTTTGGTAAAAAATTAGAATTTTGGAGCGAGTGAACCCATACCATCAACGTAAGGCCAAACCTAATAACTCACTCCTAAATCAAACTTAGCATTGCCACGTTTGGATATTGAGTAAAGTTTTTCTATCTCGAAATAAGATGGTCACATCATGATTACATCATTTGGTGTACACTTGTTCCTTTCTTACCCTCGAGGCAACTGAACAAGAACGAGTGATAAACTTCATGTATTCATTATTCTCCTAATTATCTGCCCCAGAAGAGACTCGACGATGACGAGGCAAACCGCAAAGACTGTGGCGGCCATCATCACGGCATGTCTGCGAAACCTATCCACAAGGGACCCTTCTTACCCCTTGTCTTTAAACATTGCTGATGTGATTCGTGGATAGCTACTGACCTCCGAGAATCGCCATCCTTTAGCTTTCCAGAGAAGAATAAGAAGAAACGAGCTTTGTTGGCTCTGAGATGGGAGAATATACCAATCTACAGAAAAAACTGGAGATCAGGATAATCCACATGCCTTCTTTCTGAATCTGGACATATATGCGTCCAGATCCCGCAACATCCTTTATTGAACAGGGACGCATATGCGTCCACATTCCATCAGCCAAAAAGGCTACGATGAGTACTTGAGCTTTCGAGCTCTAGCATCTCTGTAGTGCTTCTTTGGAATCGAGAGAAGATGGGGTTGCGTTGGAATGCAATATAACTATATATATACAGTGATCTTTATTTATTCTAATCTCTCCTTAATTTGCTCTCTAATTCATGAAGTGTCACTTCTATTTAACTATGTTTATTATGTGGCTGGAATTCCAACCACCCATTGGAAACATGGAGTTTGCCCTAATTAAGTTAGGTCAAGTCCAACTTGTGATGGAAGTTAGAGACAGGTTTGTATCATTAGTCCTCTTCCTTGAATACGTACGATAGGTTTTTTTATACATCAGATGTGCATATGATGATATAAAGATTGCATGGGATGCATGTAATCATATATTTCTTAATTTATTACTAGGAATCAGGAAGTTACAAGAAAAATAAATATCAAAAAAGGATAGATTATTTCCCATTGCTCACTAGGGACATTACTATTCGAAGCATATTTTGAAAAATCACCGTTATGTCAGTCTACAATAAATAATATTCGTTGTTATATATTTAAAATCGGATGTTGTATTAACAAGCACCTATCATCGATGGGATGCTTTTGTCGTCGACAAATTAAAAAGATAAAATAAGTGAAGATTCCGTAATGATAGTGCTAGCTGAAGTTAATATGGATAAGGGCATAGAAATGCTAGTTGATTATTACCTGATATACCGATGATTCTCTTCCTTTAGACAAACCATTAAAGTTCCATAGAAGAATAATGTTGCCGGGCATCGATTCCACGGCATCATGTCTCCTTCACCTCTTTGGTTGATTGCACAATAGACCTTCAAAGAGAGATGAAGAAACAAACCACTGACTACACCACATGCTCCCTTCCATAGGTAATGAACAAATAACCCTAAGCTTTAATCCAAAAGAAGAGGTATAGGCTTCTTGTTAATTGTGAAGATTTGACAACTTATACATCTAGGCCAATGTGAACCCATGGCAACAATCTAGAATGTTGAAGACCACTTATACAATTACTAATCTACAAACTTGGCAACATACTCATGTGATGTTCGACGTGCGACGTAGGATCTGTCGACAAAATTCAGCAGTACAAAAGACCAAGATTGCATTGTCATTCATAAACAAATAGATAGTTGGGACTATGGAAAGAGACAGGGCAAACATATGCATTCCCTGCGCAAACACTCGTGGCGGTCCGGTCATGGGCACCACAACGGTTATCCGCACTGATTACACGGTGCATGCTTAGCATCAGAAACAGTTGAGGCCTCAAATCATTTATCTCTACATTCTGAAACAAACAAAGAGCATCAGCGCAATCGAAATAAATAAGCAACTTTGTTTCATCAAGCCCATTTTTCTGTCTCTAAACAACCTCACCTTTAAGCACAACACAAACGAACTGTAACAAAAAGACCTGCTCACGGCCATGGTCAAAATATTGCATGCCCAGTCCTCAAGGGTGTGGTGACAGGAGATCGATTTTCCCAGCCTCGTTACAAGTTATTGAAGTGGAGGGGAAGGAGAAGGCGAAGGGACGTTACAAAATTTTAATTAATGTCATATGAAAAAATTAATGTAACATTGCCAGATTTCGACATTTCATTCGAAAGTACTTCAGTACGCAATCTTTCTTCACTGATTCGAAGAGCCAAAAGGGGAAATCTGGCCATTGGACAGGGCATCTAAATTAATAATTCAATCCGTCATCATCTTCATCATCGTCAACTTCAAAATCACCATCCTTAGAGCCTCCCATTACTGTCAGGAAGACGAGAACAGCAATGAGCTGTGCAGCAAGGAAGTATTTACCCCTTCGTCTGAAGGTTTTCTCTTCCTCCGTCTTTTCCTTCTGGGGTTTGGGCTTGGGCTTGGAGCCTGCAAAATCACAAGCCGAAATACGTGCTTAGGGAAGAAAAGAGCACGGAGCGAGATATAAGGTTGCTAATGCAGTATATAAATAAGAAAACTCATGGGCCTTGGTCACAGTGAAAGCTCCAAAGCAAAGATAAAATGAGGCCTTCCTAGGGGAAATGCACTATAGACCGGAAGAGTCTAAATGCATTTATTAAGACTAGAACTAAATGTCCCAAACCTAGACTGAGAACTCCAAGCAGGCAAAGCACCTAACTAAGAATACATCGCAGGTGCCCTGTGCTTCATGACCTCAACCTCGACGGAAACTTTTGGTCCAGGATACTGCTTGATCAAACAAAAGGTAGTCTCAAGCCCAAGTGCCTAGAGGATATTTCCTGTGATGACAAACTAGTTCATCTCAAAGCTCCAGGCTCATCCTCTTCAAACCCTGCATCATAATTTCCATAGTAGAGCATTTCCCCAACATCCACTCGTTTACCATGTAGGTTAAAGGAGTACAACCTGTGGTGTAGGTTAAAGCCCTCCCAAGGAGTAGTACCTGAGGTCATAAGCATCATCTTGTTGTGGCACATAATCTCTTTCCCTTGTCGTAGATGGTGGCACGGTCCATCAGCTATGGACCCTCAGTATGTTAACACGGATTTCAGTACTACATCTGTTATTATCTGATAAATGAGATTGAATCGAACAATACAAATATAAAAGAACACGATTTATGTGGTCTGTGATGGCATGGTGCCAACCTACCCCACAAGAGAAGGGGTTCAGAAATATTCTTCTCAAGTAGAAGAAGAGTTAGGTCTCTTTATATGGCTGCCATTGCTATCTAGCCAAATTATTCGAACCAAGCTGGCCCGAGCTCGACAGTGACTTCTGACCTCGAGCTTGAACCAGCTTGCAAGCTGCTTAACAAGCCAGCTTAAATTTGAGCAAATCCGGTGCTCAAGCCGACCCATGAGTAAATGAACAGTCCAATCGAGCTATTGAGCCAAGATGTTTAAGGAAATATCTAACTGTCGAGCCAAACTATCGAGTTAACAAGCTAAGTAGGGCTATCAAGCCAAGATATCAGGTTGAGCAGGGTTGTCGAGATTATTTCTTTTTTTACATGAAAGGTGCGACGTTGAGGAGACGCAAACCCAAAAAATCTATATATTCACATTATCAAACAATAATAGCTACAAGGACCAGTTGGCACATGGGCTTTTGGCATGTTCTAAAACATTCTCCATATACATTCTCTCTCTCTCTCTCTCTAGAATATGGACCTGTTCTGCCATAAGATAGTCGCAACCTAAATCTTGATGAGCTATCCGCATGGCCCCTCAAAATAGTATATCAATGAACTCCCAAAACGCAACCCAGTCTTAAGGTTGACAATGAATCAACAAGCATCGCAGACCAAACCTCCCTCAAAACAGAACCTAAGAAGAGATGTGAAAGGTCCTTCTCCACTCAAGTACATCGCTGGCACGGGCCCTCAGTGTCCAAGAAAAACCTGGCTCTATGCTCGCCAGTCATCAGCCTATCCATACTCAAAAGCCAAATGAAAATATGGATCCTTAGCGGTGCTTTCCATGTTTGTGTTGCACGTTACTTTCCAATTTCAGAATCAAAGAACGTCGTCACCATGGGTGCAGATCTCCATCGAAGAGTGCCAGACCAGAACATCTATCTCTAAGCAGGCATCTCTCCCATATGGGAACCACAAAGAAGGAAGAAACCTCAAAGAGAGTGGATTTCTCATATGAAAATTGTCGACAGTGAGGGATTCTATTATAGGTACCTCGAACAGTAAGAATAGCACATTCTTCATTTTCTTTTTTCATTTTATATCTCTTCTCTGCTTCCCTTTTTTCATCTTTTTTCCTCCTTTTGGATGCTGCTTACGCATCTGGAACAAATATAAACCCTTAGTTGAAATGCAAGTTCTCTCTTAAATCCCGGAGCCATGAGTGCAGATTTTGCAACAAATATTTAGAGTTCCTGCCACTATATGAGAATCTCACTATGCAGTACACCAATGCAATGCAGCACACAAAAACAATTTTGATGCATTAGGAATGATCTGATGTTATTAAATGAAGAATCAACTCCAGCATGGTCTTCTTTGAATTCTGAGTAAGACAACTAATCAATGCACAAGTTCTGTCAAATCTCTCAAGTCTCAAGGATTGCAAAAAGAATCATGGGGGTTCGTCTTACTGGTTTTTATTATCAATCGGGCTAAGACAAAATAAAGGCTAGACAGACAGAGTGTTCATATTCCCCAAGAAAACTAACATTATCAAGAACCGAGTTCAACAAGGACATCAGAGAAAAGAAACAAATAAAAAATCTCAAGTGTTCATGATGCCATGGCAAGATCAATAATTTCCATCTTAAATTGGAAAGTAACGTGCAACACAAACATTGACACGATATGAGCAACTTAACTTCAGAGAAACATGATAAATCTGCACAAACCTCAACATGAATATCAAGATATTTGGAGAAAATAATATAAAATCAATCTATTCACTACCACACTAAAATAACAGTTGAGAAAATCGATCACTATGAATGTGACAGCACTGGATTTACGTTGGAGTCATGACAGCATTGTGTCGCCCTACTCCACCGGAAAAAAGATCAAATAGGGCCAGGTATCCATATTCTCATTACCGAGTATTGCAAGTGGTATAAGCCCCCTTATTAAGCCCTGCAAACCCAAACAAGTTCCATTCTAACCATATGAAACTAAACGAGAGCCAAAAAATACCGAGTCCATGAGAGATCCAACTACACATCTAAGTTAACATATAAGTCTCAAAATACTCCCTTAGATATAATTGTATGATGCATAACTCATAACTACCACACCCAAAACCATGCACTAACCATCTGCATGACATCAGTGAGCAAGAGTACTTATAATTTATTTTCTTCTTTTTTGTCATGTTTCTTCTCGGGTAATTTATTTTCTTATTTTTTTGTCTTGTTTCTTCCCAGGTATTTATGTATCCCTCCCTTCTATATAAGATGAACCTAGAATCTCATAGTAATTAAGCCAATAATTTCTCCTAAGCCTAACATGGTATCAGATAAGCAGTAATAAACTGGTTGTCGAATATTGCACCAAAGTAAAGCCTCCATCCCCTCCACCGAAAAACCCCAACTCCATCTCTCTGCAACCACCAGAGACATCTCTTTGTTTGAGATGTTGACATGGTGTGCTGCTCTTTTCCAATGCCCTCCAGCCATCTCATATGCTCCTTTTGAATCAGACCGATACCACCGACTAGCCTCGATGCTGCCCAGGAACCACTCACGACAGCTTCGTTGCTGCCCAACCCAAGGTGGACACTGTGCGAAAGGGGCTACAACCAACTGCGGTCCATGTGCAACAGGTCTCCTTGCATTCCTTGTCAGTGCTTAATGAACCAACATGCTTGCATGCAAGTATCCCCGTGTGTCGGGATATTTTGTGGTTCACACTTTCTATGTAAACCGCATCTAGGATTCTGCCTCTTCTAAGATCAGTCTTCATGGTGATAAAAGACCACCATGGTCGACTCATCTACCATGAGTCTGACTCCTCCAGAGACAAAGCATCTTAGATCTGTCTCTATATTAGTTGTTCAGGACACCTGTATCATATTATAACTTTATAAGATGTGAATACTTTGTTCTTTGGTCATGAGCATTTTATCCATTGGTGGAAAAGGAAGCTTTATGTCCTCACACAGGACTCTCTCAAGAACACTGACAAGGAATATGATTAATACCTAGGAAGAAGATGCATGTTATCGTCCGTCCCCATTATTTCTCACTTTGTCAATCTCGCTGCTTCTTTTGAGGACTGATTTCCATGATGTTGAGTAGTAGATTGTGGTGAGACTCCTCTACTAGGAGCGAGCAAGGTATGTTGGATACACTTGCTCAAATCTTCCCTTAGCAGACAACCAAGTCATGTCTTTCTAACATCTATATGAGGATCTCATCGGCATCCTATAGGGCATTCTACTTTTATCTAATACTGCACTCATGTGACAAGACTAGGAAAAGTTGGCTATTTCCCATCGGAGACCTGAGCATCACTTTTGGAAACTTGAGCCCCGCAATCAAACAATGAGAAATTGAGCCAACATGATTTTGTAAAGTAAGCATAGAAATCGATTTCATCAAAAAAAAATATACTTCTCATAAAAAAGAAATATTGAAATCGAAAACAGATGTCCCCTTTCCATATGGTCCTTACGAGTGAACTTTTTGGACTCCTTAAATGTAGTTCTTTTGACTCTAGTTCTCTCGATTACATCGATCATGTCCGCTCACTACCTCTCTAGTTCCATCCTTCTCATCTACCCAAGGTACTAGATTGATTTAACCTTTCAAGTCGAGTGAGTTCATAGATCTGAGTCTATTTTTTAACATCATAGATCTGAGTCTACTTTTTAACTTAAGCAAATTGATTAGGTGATTTATAGTATGTAGTCAGAATAGTCGCTTTGATATTATCGAAATATGAAATGCGGAAGCGATTAAAACAAGAAAAAGATAAAAGAACACTTGATTTCTTACGTGGAACCCTACTCCCTAGGGAGCGGGATGAAACCACGGGAGAACCGCATCAAAGGGCCGACATTGTATTCAACTTTATCAATGGAACCAAACTCCCGCCATCACATGATGTGTGACTAAATACATGAGCCACCAATGACATCCTTCAATACTTCCCCTCAAGATGGAGCATGAAATGCTTAGCATGGACAAACACAAAGAAGACACTCGCTCACTGAATACAAGACACTATGGACAATATCAACTCAAAGCATACATCGTCGATTATTGTCAAGGACGTTGCTTCTCATGCCATGCTGGTGAGGAGGAACTGGAGGCTGGAGTGTGAACTGGCTTGAACTGAAATGAGTCTCCCGCTGAGAAAACTTTGGCCCGCAACATATCTTCTTCACTGAAGACTACCATATCTCTGAACGGCCGAACAACAAATAAAAGTCGTGGCAATATCCATGTGTACTTGAGTTCATGATCACTGATTTGCCGTGGGAATATCCATACACAAGGAGTTCACGATCAATGGAGAGTGGAGCAAAAACATTAAGTCTCTCACCGGGAGAACTCTAAATACCGAGTCACTCTAACATAGAGTGCCTCAAACATTGGTAGTATTTGAAATCACTACCCAACACTCACCCTTTCTCCCGTTCTTGTCGGAAGTGGAATGATACCCGACCAAGTTGGGAGAACAAATGAAAAGGGGTCAAACAAAAAACCTCAATTTTCCTTCTCTCTTTTTCGACAAATCATTCTTTTCTTTGGTTATTCTCTCTTTTTTGTATGTTTTTTTTCAATCCATTCATCCTTTTTTTCGGCTTTCCCCCACTTTTTTAGAAAAAACTGGGCTCCTCTCTTTTTTTCAAATGGGCCATCATGTTGTAGCACGACCCAATTTGGGCCTGAAATAAACCTCCTCCCCCCCCCCCTTTTAATATGTAGCCTCCCAATAGGGTGTTTTAAAAAAAACCAACAGGGGGTTTCCATTGAATTAGGGTCGGCCACCTGGAGGAAGGGGATGTCATGTCTGCACATGTATCGATCACCGACAGAGGAAGAGGAGGCTCTTGTGTGGCCTGAAGTTGCCGCTTGGATGAGGAGAAGTCGGAGATGTGGCATCGTGTGTGCTAGGAGATGATCGCGCACGGGAGCTTTGGCATCGTTTGGTGCAAAGGGTGGTGTGATTGCTAAGGGAGTGACGTCGCCTGAGGAGATGCGGGTGGCTTTGGATTCATCAACTGAGAGAACCATCGCTTGGAGGCGATACTGGATATGGCAGCGATGATCTTTGACTAGAACAGATAAGGTGATGCTAACTGGAGACTAAGCCAGAGGAGATGCGACGATGGCTGCTATACATCGCACTAAAGAGGTGCTATGGGAGTTGCTTGCGCGTAAAGAATGGATTGGGTGGCACCGCATGTGGTGATGTCACGACAAGGAGGGGGTGGCTTGATTATGTCGTTGTTGGAGAATATCGCCTTCTTCTTCGACTTCACGCGATCTAGAATCAGGGAGGAGTTGCGATGAGATCTTCTTGCGTTGCTAGCATGATGAATCATGAATCTGAACCCATGAAGAGAAGGGCCTGCAAATGTTGGCCTGGAAATTTTCTGATGCCAAAATCGAATCTAGAACTGAACCTCGAATCTCAAACAAATCAGGAACATAAAAATCAATCCTCGAGAATCGAACCCACACTGATACCATGTAGAAATATGAAATGCAGAAGCGATCAAAGCAAGAACAAGATAAAAGAGAACACTTGAATTTTTACGTGGAACCCTACTCCCTAAGGAGCATGATGAAATCGTAGGAGAACCGCCTCAAAGGGATAATTTTGTGTTCAACTTTCTCAATGGATACACGGGGTGTGGGGTTCTTTATATAGCCCCACCAAGGCACTAAACTCCAATCATCACATGATGTGGGACTAAACACATGAGCCACCAATGACATCATTCAACAGATACATATTTGAAAAGTCTATAGCATGAAAACAACTTTCTTTCATAGGCTATCATGCAACTTGATGACAACTTCGAAATATATTGTTGTTTTGTTCCACCTGTTCGACGTTTATCTGGGATGGGAAAGCAAGCACTCTCATACTTCTTCAATCCTTGAAGAAAGCACTTGATAAAAGCCAAAATCCCAGGATGAAACTTGCTTTCAGTGATGAATACTTACTAGCAAGTTGCAACTAGAATATAAAAGCTCCAATCAAACCAGTGATAAGTAGGCTCCTATGCACCTTTGGAAGTTAGGGAGTGTGACAACATACATGCCTCATCGCTTCTCATCATCATACATGCCTCCTCGCTTCTCATCATTAGTTGTAGGGATTGGTTCCAAGGGTTTAAATATCGGTTTCGGATATCGTATCGATACCTTGTCGATACGATATTTCATCGAAATTTCGACAACATTTCGCCCATATCGACCACCATTTGTGAAGAAATGTCTGGAAACTGGCTTCATATCGCCATTTCGCTCGAGATTTTGATTCCTTATCGAAATCAAAATTTCGTCGAAATTTTGCCGAAATTTCGCGAAATCTGAAACCATGATTGGTTCCCCAAATTGACTTGGCTTCGATAAAAGGCCTCATCTCAAAAGTCCCTTTGTGAGGACCCCCCTCTCGCAGTGGATCGCCTCGCTCTTATTACATATTACTTTTCCCCAAGGCCTTAAATGTCGGTTTCGGTCACCATTTCAGTATCGACCAAAACATAATTTCGATGGAATTTCGGTGGAATTTCGACCAAAATTTCGGTCATTTCGGTCATTTTTTGTACTAGCACCCCCGTATTTCGGTCATTTCGATCAAATTTCGATTTCGACTGGATATCGATATTCGATAGAAATTCGACCGAATTTCGTTGAAATTTGAGGCCATGTTTTTCCCTTTGACTCAAGGGTTTAAATATCCGTTTCGGATATCGTATCGATACACTGTCGGTACGATATTTTGTCGAAATTTCGACGAAATTTCAACGACATTTCGCCCATATCGACCATTTGTGAAGAAAAGACCGGAAACTACCCTCGTATCGCCATTTCGCTCGAGATTTCAGTTCCTTGTCAAAACCGAAATTTCGTGAAATCTGAAACGCTGCTTTGGCTTGATGATAAGTGCAAATAAGTTTAGGTAGCACACTACATCTCCCCTAGTTTTCATTATCCTACATAGCCCCTCATATATAGTTCCAACTTTCAGATATATAACCTCTTCCATGGTTTGCAGGCTTCGCACCACACCGTTTTCTCTTTCTGCTCACATAGGTTCTCCATGCACCTTTCATTCTTCCATCCAGTTTAGTGCAATATGTAACCGAGCTTAATCAGAAAAAAAGCTGACTCCCCTCTCGAAGAACGTCTAGAGAGTTAGCGAAGAGCATTTAAGCTTGCATTTCAACCTAGCGCATACACTCAACTACTCGATGCAATAGAACGAGATGTGGGTTAGGTCTCGGGCATGACGTTAGCATGTCATCTACTTGACCCTTGGACCATTTACTATTGCATCTACCTTCTTTCCCCTTGTATATATCCTACCTCATTATCCTTACAAAATTCTCATGTGGTTCATCTTCGAACAACTTCAGTAGTTTGATGATACTTCGCTTGAACCTTCACGTGTCACATCCTTTTTTTGTTCATAGCCTCAAAAACAATATTTTTTCTCGATGGGAGAGATCTCATTATTGGGTCCAAATGAAAGCAACATGTTTTCGGGATCTATTTTATGAGATCTACATCAAAGAGAGGACCACTTTCTCTGCACTTGAGAGATATGCAACCATCTTTTATTGAAAAGACAAGTACTCGTTGGAAAGACAAGCTATGATCTAGAGATCTTGTTGGAGTATATGTGTTATGTGTCACTTATGGTGTAGATTGGTAAATGGATCACTCCAGGATCCATTTACCTCATCCAGTTGTTTAGTCCCACATCTACCAATAGTGAGATGTGGAGACTTAGTGAAGGCTATATAAGAAGCCCCCCACCCTCTGCATCTAGTGAGAAAGTGCAATGTATAAATTAGTCCTTTGAGGCGTTCTCCCATGGTTTCATCATGTTCCTTAAGGAGTAGGGTTCCACGTTAAATCACATGTTATTTCATATTTCTTTATCATTATTTTTGATACGCTTCTGCATTCTTATTTTCTAACATGGTATAAGAGTGGGTTCGATTCTCGAGGTTTTCATGTTCTTATTTTCGAGATTCGATTCAATTATTGTTCATTCTTGAAGATCATTTTTATGGAGATCATGCTCGTGATTTGTTCAAGTAGAGATCAAGTTCCATGATTCTAGGGTTTGTTGAAATCCTATTATACACCGGTGTAAAATCTGGCAAGCAAGATTCTGTGAGGGTTCAATCTGAAACCCTAATCACATATCCATTCAAGCGTAAGACATAGCCGCCCTTCCGATCTTCATTGGCCTCTCCACATCGCGCCTCTCCAGATCATGCATAAGGCGTCATTCGCGCAACCGCTCCAGATGGCGATGACTCCAGGCCGTGGTGCCCTGCTCCAAGCGGCGCCGTCAAGGTATATGCGAAGCCCCTCCCGTAGAGGTGTGCTCCAACAACAAGCTCCCATCGCCCCCCCCCCCTTCGCGTGACTCCACATCTTCTGTGATCCCATGCGTAGGCGACGCCACCCTCCAACATACTCCCCCTCGCGCAGAAGGCAGCACCGCCTCCTTCCTTCCTCGATCTCCAGGGCGGCATGCCCATCCCCAGGCACCTATCTGTAGGGCGCCTGATGCCCTCCTTCGCACAAGAAGCTCCAAGGCGGCATCCTCCTTCTCTCAATCTCCAGGGCAGCAGGCAAGCAAGGAGGCGGCGGGCTCCACCTCCTTCCTCGATCTCCAGGGCGACGAGCCCATCTCCAGGCAATGCGCCTCGCGCAGGCAACATTCATGAAGAGAGGGTTCCCCAAGTCGGAACCCTAAATATTAGCCCCAAGAGGGCCGAATAGGTTGGGGAGAAATCTAAAAAGGAGGGGCAAGAGGCTGCAATTTAGCCAAGAAAAAAAGAGAGAGAGAGGGTCCAGTAAAAAAAGGAATGGTTGTTTATGTTGACCCATTGGGTCGTGTTAAAAAAAAGGAGGCAGCCGAGTTTTATTCAAAAAAAAGAAAAGAGAAGGTGTGTACAACAAAAAACGGTCTGCTTAAAAAAAAGGAGGCGCATACAAAAAAGCCATATGCAAGAAAAAATTTGCAAGAGAGATAGAAAAGCCGTAAAAATTGTACGGCTTACCAAAAAAAAGATTGAAACGGCTTAAAAAAACAGAAAATGAATTAAAAAATGTGTGAGCAGAAAAGCCAAAAAAACGGCTTATGTTTTGTTGTCTCCCCATTTTTCATGCCTTCTCCCAACTTTGTCGATATCATTATATTCCGACAAGTATGGGAGAAAGGGGGAGTATTATGTAGAGTCGCAGGTCTGTTCCAAATTCAGATGACAGATTCCAGACTAGCCAGATGTCCAGGCTCTACAGTTCAGTTTCAAACTCAGCATATTGGTTCAGAGTCCAAGTTCGAGGCATTCCATCGTTGAGTGACACATTTCTTCGAGTTCTCCAGAGAGAGATTCCTTTTTAGATGTGCACATGTTTGCCATCATTTTTATGTGGTCCCCATCTTTTATTTTTGGTCAGAATTTTCATGTGTTCCATAGGGACTCTAGAGTAGAGATCACATTCCCTAGCCATGTGGGCAATGGTATTCATGTGGTTTCATAGGGACTCCAGAGTAAAGATCCCATTCACTGAGACAGTATAGGAGAGACACAGTTCTCCGATGAGGAGATTTTTCAGACTCCATTCCGACGAGGATGTCGTCACGGCTTTTCAGTTCGACCTTTTCAGAGATTGAGCAGTTGTCCACATGTTGTAGCAGGTCAGAGTTCTCCAGGTGGAGACACATTTCAATTTCAGTGTCTCTGATAGGCGTAGTACATATCATATTCAGTTTGACTCACACTCCAGCTCGTTTGTCCTCACATGCACGGCATGAGAAGCAACGTCCTCGATAGCTGGAGCCGACAGTTGTGCATGTTGAGTTGATATTGTTTTAGTGTCTTGTAGCGTGAGTTTGATATTTCTTTATGTTTGTCAAAGTTGAGCATTGCATGCTCCAGCTTGAGGGGGAGTGTTGGAGTATATGTGTTACGCGGCACTTATAGTATAGATGGGTAAATGGATCACTCCAGGATCCATTTACCACATCCAGTTGTTTAGTCTCACATCTACCAGTTGTGAGATGTGTAGACTCAATGAGGGATATATAAGAAGCCCCTCACTCTTTGTATCTAGTGAGAAAGTGCAATGCATAAACCTGCCCTTTGAGGCGTTGTCCCACGGTTTCATCTCACTCCTTAGGGAGTAGGCTTCCACGTTAAATCTCATGTTCTTCATATTTATTTATCTTTATTTCTGATACACTTCCGCATTCTTATTTTCTAACAGATCTCTTAAGAGAGACTCGTCATAGTGCTTGTATTTTGATCGATAAAGATGCGAAGGAGCGTTGAGAATAGTGAAGGTTGAGTCAATTTTGGATCTTTTTATAAGCAAGTTTATTTGGATCTTGTAGAAAGTACTATATCTGTGCAGTATGGGGCTATGTGTTAAGTCCCATAACATTAATTAGGAGAGCCAAGTATGAAT
The DNA here is from genome assembly GCA_037367405.1 of Ottelia alismoides. NCBI lineage: Eukaryota > Viridiplantae > Streptophyta > Magnoliopsida > Alismatales > Hydrocharitaceae > Ottelia > Ottelia alismoides. The sequence goes on along the minus strand of JAZKJV010008238.1, from coordinate 608,260 downwards.
GGGTCTACATGAGGGTCATGTACTCAAATAAGAGATACAATATTAGGGCATCTCTAATAAAGAAGATTAATCGACATGACCGTCACGAACTACGTAAATCTCAATCCTTCGATACATGCTTGTTGTGAGTTAATCCAAATTGTCATTGTCAACAGTGATCAGTGACAAAGAGATGCTTGTCGGAATTATGTTTGCCCACTCCAATGTTGCTTCCTATGCAATGAATTCATCCTTTATAAACGCAGTTATCTCTTACATCTTCAAGATGATTCATGAATCTTGACAAGATTCTTTGCTATTCAATATTAGGAAGAGGACCCATTGACCCCTCCTTTATGTTGGTGTTTCTCTCATCGTGGATCATCAAATCATAAAATGACTAAAAACCTACTTTGATATCAATTGATGCATGCGGAAACAAATCATATTAAAATCTAAGGAGTATGACGAGAAAAATGGGAGTGACATGTCCTACGGAACTTTGGAAAGGGGATCACGGAGACACACAAGGACTACCACGCAAGAGAGACATATGAGTCAAATTTAAATTTTTAATTTCATTGCTTATCCATAACAAAAGCTTATTAATTACCAGTGGGGTTCCTAAAAAATAAAACCAAAATGATCCTATTCAAATCTTAATTTGAATCCCAAAGCGAATACTCTCAATTAATCTACTCCTCGATTAATTTAGAAACGACAATCAACTCTCAAGAAATTAACAACAAAACCTTTTCCCACATTAAGTAGGGCAAAACAGTAAAAACATCAATTGAACTCAAATAATCAAATACTCTCAATTAATCTACTCCTCGATTGATTTAGAAACAACAATCGACTCTTAAGAAACTAACAACAACAACAGCAACAACAAAGCCTTTTCCCACATTAAGTAGGGCAAAAATAGTAAAAACAACAATTAGACTCAAATTTACTTAGCCTTGCATCTATTCTCCTCTCAAAGAAGAATAGATGGCAAGAGTCAGGTGTCATCCAACCACAACCTTCAGTAATCATTTTGGTTCTGGTTGTACGGGAAGCAAGATAATATATGGAAGCGAGCAACTAACTTGTTGACTACGGCACTATTATCGCTCCATTTCCAAAGGATAGACCGCCAACTTATGTCCGTAGACAACTGGGTCTCATCCCACTCACTTTTCAAAGGATCCTCAATTCAGGGTGGTTGCAAACATAGTCCCTTTCCAGGCTAAAGGAGAACCACTACAACACATTTTCCACGTCAACTAATACCTTAATATATGAAGGAAGAGAACTCAACCATACAATGCCAAAAGCTCTTTCATCAAGCCCTGAGGGAACAAAGTGGCAACGCAAGCTATAGGATAGCAATATTCGCCCAAGATTGAGCAAAGCAATTCCGTTTGCCTAGGAATCAATATATAAGTCCACTATCCATCCCCTAGACTATTAAAAAGGGGAGCAGGAACAGCACAAATGGCATTCCCAGAAATCTGCTAATGGAAGTTCTAATAGAAACTAAGTCAAAAAATAGCGGTCTACATGCAGTGAAAAATTGTCTCCCATCGATCATTGTGCAACCCAGCAGCAAAATCATACGGTAATTGATAATCTCTTCTAGTAGAGATCGCCAAGGAAGGATGTAGAGGCAGATCAGCTTAATTAAGGCACACGAGCAACAAAGCAGGAGCAACAACCAATGTCATTTCCTCCAAAGCGAAACTTATTTCTCTTAACAGGTTTTTATGCGTCTGTACTTCCAATGTGAAGAAAAATACGGTCTCCTCTTTTGGATGATATGTGGAAGAAATAGTTGTGTGCTAGCCTTTTCTATTCAAGGGCATACAGAAATTGGTTACCTTGATGGAAAACACAAACCCCAGACAGGAAACAGCAAAAAAACTAAACACATCGAAATTCGATCGACACAAAAACAGAGTAGACTAAATTTTGCTCTTTGGACAGGAAAAACAATCATGGCGGACCCATGTGCCAGTGGCCCAGTGTACGTGGCTGATCGAAAAACCTTCCCACAAATGGACCATGCAATCCTGATTTTCAACAAGGTGTTAGTCATGTGCATATAAAATGGTAAAGCCTTCTCTCACTATAAGTAGGTCGGCTACATGGATTCTTGCTCAAATCCATGTCCAAGGATTCGATCGTTTTGTATGCTAGTTGTCGACTACCTAACACAACCCCCACAAGGGGGGATTCGAACCCAAGTCTTTTGGGTGGTAGGCACACTGCACTACCATCAGACCATTTAAGTCATGTGCATATATTGCAGATTAAAAATCCCATCAAACATTTTAGCCCAATCTAGTCGTAGAATATGAAGAGCATATCTCACTGTTGAGTTCTGACTTACTCCAACGAGAAGGGCCCCTTCCTCTTGGAGTCGATGATGCTGAAGGATCAACTAGGGATCTTGGTATAAAGGATGATGAAGATGAACTTGCTTCATAATATTCCTTATTCAAATTCTCAGCATACTTTACAAGATTTTCGTGCTTCAAAAATGAGCTTCTCAATTCTGAATTATCCTGCAATAAATATATCATCAATTGAATAGACTAAAATGACTATTTCATGCAGAAAAAGCTGGATACGAATAACAAAAATCACCCATAAAAGTAGAGCAAGTTTGACCAATGTAATCAATGAAACTGAACCCACTTAAATAGTCCGGTGGTTGAGCAGTGCACCTCACATCCAAAGGGCCAGGGGTTCAAACCCCGCCAATTGATCTTTACTCCAAGAAAGTCAATGATAACTTATTTACCACCTTTCTTGGTTTAAAACCATTATTTCTGGGTATATAAAAGAGCAATATGCACTGGATGGAAACATATTCCAATCCAAAACAAGATAAAGAAACCTAGACGCCCAGATGCGGAGAGACCTAGCTGCCTCGCCCACCTTAAGCGAGGAATTTTGGGCTAGGTGCAAGCGAGACAAGCGCCTAGACTAGAAGTGAAAGACACTGGGAAGCACATGAAGGCATCGTCTTCAGCTTAGGGCTTAATAGGGTCTCACTTAGGTCCAATTAAATTTTAAAAAAACGTAAACCATCTTATAACCCTTTGATTGCATTCCCCTTCAAGACCCCTCCCCAGCGCCCCTTTGATGTGGTCGCCCTAATCTTCTCTACTGTCTAATCGTTCTCCACTACTCCCTCCTATGGACGTTCCTCCGCCACTATGATCTCTACCCCTCTTTCTCTCATCTTACAGAGGCATAGCCACCCCTCTGCTTCTTAGGCTAGTTTATTGATGATTAATGTAACCATTCAATATATTTTAATTGTATACTGTGACTATTTATGTAGCTAATATACACCATATATAATACTTATTTCCTTACTAATATATAATAACTACAAAACTATACAGTATTAATGTTACTAAACTAAATAACTAAATTTATATATACTTGGTTACTAAACTAAATAACTATACAGTGACTAAAATAAATACAGTGTTAATGGCAGGCAGCATACAATAACATATATTTATATGCTGTTATGGTTACTAAAGAAAATAACCATACAGTATAGTTGCTAGCTAAATATACTAAGCTAAACATCTTGTTTATAGATATATATAAATGATAACTTGATATCTATACCAACTAATCAATATAAAGTATATTGTATGTTATTTTGTTCCAAATATTTATATATGTAGTATTATAAGTAAATATAACAGATATTACATTGTTACAATTACTGTACATAGGTTATTGGCATATAGGATATAATAATTTATTTAATTTTCTAATTAGTGTGTGTATATATACACACACATTATATTTTAGCACCACATTTGTCTCGGATGAGCGCCTAGTGGCTCATACATTTTGGACCCCTTAGTGCCTTGGAGCACCTCGTGCTTTTGATAAACCTGCAATAGCAAATAACTAGAGCTAACACCCCTTCAAACTGCTTGTCCGGCCATAACAGCCAACTCACCAAACACAGTGACAAAAAGAAAATGGCATCCTTGTTAGATTCCACTTTGGTCCAAGGCCTTAAATGTCGGTTTCGGTCACCATTTCGGTATCGAGCAAAACAGATTTTCAATGGAATTTCGGTGGAATTTCGACCGAAATTTCGGTCATTTCGGTCATTTTTTGTACTAGGACCCCTATATTTCGGTCGAATTTCGGTTTCGACTGGATATCGATATTCGACAGAAATTCGACCGAATTTCGCTGAAATTTGAGGCCATGCTTTGGTCAGCCATTCTCTAGAAAAGAATGAGAAGCAACAGTGATGCATCTCTTCATCCAAACAATATAGGTGTCAGGGAGAGGTTTGGCAAGTGAGACCCACAAGAAACATCAGCCCATGCAATCATACACCGTAGAGAGATCAACTTTCCATAGTATGCATTTGACATGTCGATACTTCCAACAGATCACCATCACCATAGCCATCACAAGATTGTCCATCATATATCTTCTTGGTATAGCATTGTCAGCACATGTGAAATATATCATCCATAACCATTTGAAGCTTGTCAGCGAGAAATTTTCCACAATGAAATAAACGGTATTGAAAACACGACAGGCATGAAGTACCCCACTCTCTCGAAAACCTTCTTCTTAACCAACAAGAAGATCATTGCCTTGTTCACCCAATAGGAACCTGCGTTCCCTAATTAGCTCCATCGCATCCTCCTACGCATCCTCTAAGAACTCCTAAAAAAATAAAAGGGATTTTACACTCATAACCCTGAGTAATTTGACAATAACATTCATAACCCTGCATAATCGAGAATTACACGAGAAACCCCTAGTAATGCTTAACTCTTACATGACATAACCCTATGTTATGTTCCGTTTGGGATGCCTGACGGTTTCCGTTGAAAAAAGACAAAAATACCCCGATTCTTCATTCTTATTTGCAAAACGTGCCCCCTCCAACCCCTCCCCTGCGATGACGATGACCCCGGCACTGCCACGGCGATGACGATGACTTGCAGCCGCGATGACGATGACCCCGGCACAGCCCTGCGATGACGATGACCTGCAGCCCCGGATCTTCATTCTTATTTGACCGATCACTGCCCCCGTGATGACGATGACCCCGGTACAGCACCCCCCCCCCCGCGATGACGACCTGCAGATGACCCCGACACCCCCCCCCCCCCGCGACGAACAGCAAAGCCTCCCGCGGCCCGCGATAGAGCCGCCCTTCCCCCCCGGCGGATGAACCGGGCAAAACCCCCGCAACAGAACCCCCCCCCCCCCCCGCCAAAGCCCCCCGCGACAGAGCCTCCCCCCACCACGCGCGACAACCTGCAAACCCCAAACCCACCCCCACCCCCCGCGCGCCCCGACGACAGAGCCGCCCCCCCTCTCCGCGATGACGATGATCCGCAGACGCCCCGGCCCCCCGCACCCCGCGATGACGATGGCCCGTAGATGCCCCGGCCCCCCGCGATGACGATGACCTGCCGATCCCGCGCCACGCGACAGAGCACCCCCCCCCTCGCGATGACGATGACCCGCAGCTGCCCCCCCCCCCCCCCCCGCACCCCGCGATGACGATGACCTGCAGATGCCCCCCTTCGCACCCCGCACGTCGCCCCCGCGATAACCTGCAAGATGTGGGATTTTTTTTAGTTTAATCTCAACCGTTAGATCGTTCATCGGTTAGATTAACTCAATCATCTTGTTGAGTTAATGAGGTAAAGTAACAGAAGGTTATAGATGTAAGATGACACACTTATTCAGGGCCTGCGCGTAATTCATGATTATGAAGGGTTATGAATGTTATTGCGAGAGTACTCAGGGTCATGGGTGTAAAATCCCAAAATAAAACCATGAGCTCATCTGGAACAAGCAAACCATCCGCATTCAGTTTAATGACCACCATCTGAATTTCATCCCTGCCGAACTCCCAAGACAAGCCTTCAATCTGCTCCTGATGAAGCACGAACACCCATATTCTGAACCACCTCCACCCGCCACCCCTAACTCGTCTACTCAACTTCTGAAAATGATCCACTGCTACCTTGCCAGCTTGCTTATCACCCTAGATCCTATAGTCATTCACTGTAAAGGAATGAATATGGTTATATCTTTGCCTTTCACTAGTCGTTGTATGGAAGAACTTATTATCCGTCACGGATTTAATTTTTTCTAAATATCAGTGAAATATCAACAATAATGGGGTTTTGCCAACTTGATGTAATATGTACCCCAACGCTATTTTTCTCACCTGTCGACGTCTTTAAGGTGAATGGGGGGTCGTATTCCCCGATTTCATGTCAAATCATTGCATATCGCCTCCATTTTGTTCATGTCCGTCTAGAGAGCTCATTTCATGGCGTCAAGCATCCCAATTAGCAATTTCGACAATTTGGAAGAGCTTAGAGTCTCTTTACCTTACTGAGCTCTGCAGTATGCTTTCTCTACTCTCTATTTTTTGTAAGTTGATATTCTTGTTGATAACTTGCCAATGTCAACATAATACAAATTTGCATTTAGACCTACTATTTTAGCAATAGATGCATATTTCTTTATTATTTATTAATTAAAGCACTTCCATGATTTTCAAATTCCACGATTTTGGTCGATTTGGGCGACAGTCGATTTGTCGATTTTCCATGATTTTCAATCAACTTCACATTTCTTCTCCTCCATCGCCACTTTTTACTGAGTTAAGCGCTCCTCAACCTCCTCTCTGATGAAGTCTCTAATATCATCAATTATGTTTGACCTAGAAATCTGAACATGAGCCTATCGGAGCCCCTATCCACAGTAAGCATGTAACAACTTCTTGTAAAATGTGCACAATCAACTTCTTAAAAGTCGTTGGCTTCAAAACCACACCAATTATGAATGACACATAACAAATGTTATTTTTTCGATGGCTGGTCACCAACACCAAAGCCATCTCTAATAACTAGGATTGCTCGAATCTAAAGAAAAATCCGGGGCACAATCTCTCCCCCAGCATCCAATAATGATGGGTACGATCTGAATGGATCGTTGAAGCAACTTCAACAAGGCTAACTGAAATACGCCCAATAGCTAAGTTTACATCAAAAATCGATCCAAATAAGAAGAACCCAAGTTTCGCCACGCATATATACAATCTAATGCATAAGACCTCCAATTAAAGACCCTCATTTAAAAGGACCAAAGTGTTTGAACAAAGATCATGACCACCGCATGAAAATAAGGTGACATCAAAGTTACCCCCAACCAGCAATGGGGTGAATGAGAAAGCAACATACCGGTCCAAGATCCTTCCAAAGTTCAACATGTCGAGGGACATCTGCTAACTCACGATCACCATTCTGAGAACAATCGAGAAAACATGCCACCAAACCACCTCATGCTCCAAACAATTAAGATCCATTTTCATTTTTTTGAAAGGGAAAGGGGTTTACACCTTTGTTACGCACACACCTACTTTAAATATGTTACTATTATTCACATAGCAACTCTATAAGGGCCTTAGCATGTTCATTACATTTCATGGATAGAGTATCTATTGACTAAAAACAGCTTCATTATATGTTTCCTAGTAGTAGAGAGAAATTTCAAACACAAACCTCTCGTGAATAAGAGCGCACGTCTCCTAGTGACTTCCCAAAGCATTCTACACTGGTTGACTCCTACCGATCCAAAGATGACTCGAGCTACACCTCCATGGATCTTGGATAACTAAAGATGATAAGGTGTGTGATATCTAGGCATCTCAAACATGCAGTGGTGTTTCCCTGCAGAATTTTAAGTCTGTGAATCTTCATCATACCTGACCTTGCCTCAGCAACAAAAGAAATACCTTCACGTACAATGGCATCTTGGGCTTCCAAAACAACTTGCAAATCATCTAAGCCGAAGGCAATTAGCATTGATAGTGCCATATATGCCAGTCTAATTGATAAAGTGACATCTACTCACATCCATAGCCTCGTTAAACTGAAGGAGCCTTTACCTCATTAAGAAGTATGATCATCAACAAGAAGTCTCCAACCTTTTCTCTAAAAAAATAGCAGTGAAGATCAGGACCCAAGGCCCCTCAGCCCAACCCTTTACCACATAATGCCCTCATCGCTTGCCAAGCAAACAATCTCGAGAAATCGACATTAAGATAAAAGCACCTTCCTCACTCCAATCATATATCCATAATTTGGAAGATTCCTTCCCTACAATGGCTCTCATAAATTACATGATCTCGCAACACACACACACCCCCTCCCGAGTTAAATAAAGATCAGACTGTAATGTAATCATCTCCACAGATTTGCTTGCTTTA